>PITA01000051.1:0-85479 GCA_004023965.1 Spilogale gracilis
TTTATGTAGAGAGAAAGAGTGAGCAGGAGGAAGGGCAGAGGGGGAGGAAGAGAGAAAATCTCAAGCAGACTCCTGACTGAGTACTGAGCCTAATGTGTGGCTCGATATCAAGACCATGACCTGAGCTGAAACCAGGAGTCGGAGGCTTAACCGACTGAGCACACCAGGCACCCCTACATACTTACACTTTTTTTTTAATACTTTATTTTTTCAGTGTTCCAAGATTCATTGTTTATGCCCCACACCCAGTGCTCCATGCAATATGTACACTCAATACCCACCACCATACTTATACTTTAAAAAACTGTTTATCGGAGCTAAACCGATTTCTTCATTCAGAAAATACAAATAAATCAAACAAAACGAAGAACAGAATTTTTTAAGCTAACAGAATTATACTATATTTACATTCAACTTGATTAAAAATCTTTGCTCAAGGTTAACAAGACTAATCTGGAATAGAATTACCAAAATTAAGACCTCTATTTTAAATATAATTACCCTATTGCTCCAACTTGCATCTCACGCAGTTCTAAAAGCCCCAGTAGCCAAAATGTACTTATTTTTATTAGTTTTTGATTCTCAGAACAGTTCATTGTTCTCCATTGCCGCCCAGTTCCTAGAAAACAATCCCTCTCCTGTAGCTCAGCAGCTCTTTGGTGTGGCCCATTGTCTTTCACAGAGAAAATGGGAAGGAGAGTCTTACACTCTTGATCATCTCACTTTCAGAATATTTCTTAGAGCATAATTCAGCAGTCTGAATTTTTAAGAGGACATTGAACCAAAAACAATAGCAACTCACAATCAACACAATTTAACGCAATTCAATTTTACCATATATAAAAATAATCTTCCCATCTGTTAAGCCAAATGAGCATACAACTTGTAAAATTTCCAGCAAAATTTGGTCATGGGCATTCTCTTTGCTATGAGGAGAAGGAGGAAAGAAGTTGGGGAACTACCTCTCTAGGGAGCTAGAGGGGGTAGCTGACTGCAGTTCTAATCTTCTGGCCAGCAGGCTTGCTTAGTCCCTCTTCTTCTGGTAACAGCTCTGCTCCAGTCCATTCTTCCACTCACTAGGAGCAGGCTGTGTGGGAGGCACATGACCCAGGTCTGGCCAATCGTGTTACTTCATTCCACCATGGTCCCCCCACCCCCAACCCCAGCCCCGTGTGAACAGCTACTATTCCAAGATGATGGGCCTCAAGCTGAGCAAATAAGAGGTGCTCCAGTACAGATTCTAAGAGGAACAAAAGCTCTCTTTTTTGCTGGGGTCTTTAAAGCAAAGCTTGCAGAGGCCCTATCTCCTGCCTTTCAGTACAAGGAAGCAGGGCCAAGCAAAGGTCAGATGGGCAGAGAAGTAATCTTGGCCATATCAGGTACTTAGTTTAGGTAGCAACAATCCTGATTTTTATAGCACTCCCTTCAATTCTTTGAGTCAACCCAGTTCTGTGTTTTTAATCATAATTCTGTTATAATTAACCAGCAAAGCCCTAACTCATGCAAAGTTTCTGAAAAACATCTTCTATCCCTTGGTGTGGACCATCAGTATCAAGCTGTCAGTGAATCTTACCTATAGGAGTGTTTAGAATCTCAATGTGAATGCTTTTACGTGGGACATGTGTTCTCCAGTTTGCCACTGTACCCAGACTCCCTATTGTCTTAGACTCGCTTGCTTCCCAAGTGCACAACAGCTGTCCAGACCTGAAGGCAGCATCGCTGGGTGCTAAGGAAGCGCCAGTCTTGGTGTAGGCCACATGAATGCCACTGCGCCCCCACAGCTACATGGTGCTCAGTCATCCACACAGGTTCCTGTGAATCATGCCTCCTTGAGGTATGTAATGTGGATGTCCTGCTCAAAGGCATCTGAGTTTAGTTTCCCCGGTTTAGACCTCATCCCTTCTCAAAGAATGTTCTGGCAAGATCACTCGAGTTTTACTTGTATGCTATGTAGATCGAGTTGTGAATCATGATATAGAAATAAAGTAGGTTACAAAGCTAACCTTAGAGGACCTCAATCGGAGCATTAGCTATTCGGTGGAAAGGAATATCTAAGGCAAGGATATCCAGATTGGAAGCAATTAACTACACAATCTAAAATATGTTTTTGTCAGAAAACTAAAACTGCGCATGTGGATTAAGTAGTAACTGAAACACTTGGGATCATCATTTAAACTCTTCTGTAAATGCCCGCGGGCCAACTGGCTGTTGGCCTTGGGTCACAGACACGAAGCCACACACTAAATCTAGCCAGCAGAGCATGTATTTGTCCAGCACTGTCATTTTTAAAGAGACCCAAATGGAATGTTCTTTGCTGCCGAGAATTGTGCTCCCCCATTCCGCACAGACACCACTACTTCCTACTGCCTTCCTTGGCTTACTAAAGATTAGCTGCCTGCTGTCCCTGGAATTTTGAGTTTTGCAATCCCTGATATAAAGCAACACGAATAAATGCAAGGAGAGGAGCACTATGATTGAGAAGAAAAACAAAAACAAAAACAAATATGAAACTAACTCATAAGAATTTATGAACATACATCTTCCAGATTTTTGAAATGTCCTAGGCAATCCCCTCCCAGTCAAGCACCTAAGAAACAGACCTCTCCCCACCATTGCAAGACAGGAATTTGGGGCACATTCTTCTCAAACAGTCACTGTGGCACAACCAGAATATCCACTCCTGGATATGCCACAAAAACAGGATCAGCCACAGCCTGTCGAATGATTCGCAAATTCTCCCTGGATATGGAGGCTGAGAAAGAGGACCTTTTGAGGTTCTTGCCAGCTCTGTGATTTTCAGGGATTTGCTCACAGTCTTGTCCCCACTACTTCAAACCAAACTTTGCAAGAGGCAAACACATCACGGGGTACATAATCCAAACAGTCTCCCTTGAAAGGATCCTCGAGATCTTAAGCACACTAAACAGCTCCACATCCATAAGTTCATGGACCAAATCCAGGCCAAAGTGCTCTCTAAATGAGGCTGTTTATTATTTCCCAAGTTCCTGAAGAAACCATTTTGCTTTAGTATTAATAATAAGCAGCTTAAAGCTGGAAACATAACAGAGATGCATGGAAGTTTAATAGAAGAAAATGACCCCTTCTGAACACAGTCCAGCTCTGAAATGTTTCAGTTGGAAGTCCGGTAGACTGTATTAGAAAGCAAAAGCTGCGTTTTTATCTTATTTACATTATGAAAAATGCATTTACTGCAATATTTCTGACAGATTTTTTTTTGCGTGACCTTTGAGAATAAACACTTAGATTTATTAAACACATAATCATTTTCAGATGACCATCTAAGGAGGCAACTCAAATGAACCAACAAAAGTTTTATATGGTAATATGGAAAAACCTATTGTCTATAGAAATCTATTTGGGCAGACTCTTGTATAAAGTCTGACCTATCATTTTGTGTTTCTTTTCTAGGGACACAAAAGAAAATAGAGAACACTTTTTCCTAAATTTCTAACACTGAGTTTTTTGTCAGTAAATTGATCAATCACATTTTTAAAGCACATTATATTACATTAGAAGCCTGGTACTACTTCCTGTGTGAATTTAGAGGGAAAACAAACAAACAACACAAGGTAAAAGAAAATAATTAGCAAGATAAGTATCTTTAAATATATGGATATGTGCATACATTACATCTACATAACCTTTTAAGTTACACATTGATCTTTAACAAAAAAACAACATAAAACGAATGCCTTATTTATAAAAGTGTCTGTAGAGAGATTAAGAATTCATAGGAAGTCCTCTGTAAGGATTTCCTGGGGATTCCATTTTTCCTTGCAAAGCCCAATGGAGCTTTGGGGTTCTCCAGCTGAGCAGGGAGCAACAGAAATGCAGGAGCCCAAGAAAGAGGGAGGATAGGTACAGGAAAGAAGGAACATGGGGGTGGGGGCAGCCTCATGGAGAAGCGCTGTCAGAACAGTTCTGCCAGGGTGATGAGTGGGAAACAGAGAAGCACAGGGTGGTGGGGAGGGCAGCAGGGAGTGGCCCTGGGTGTGGGGGCTGCCGACAGAAGTAGCAATGGCGAAGGGACACTGAACATGACTGTGGTGCATTACAAATGCACTGCCCTACCATACACATTTCCTCGAGAGCCTGAACAGATCTGACTTTGTTTCTTCCAAAGGGATACTGTATGCAGACTGGACCACATGGAGCTATAGTAGAGTTCATATTTGAGTTACAAACCTTTTTGTCTGTACTTGGAGTCTTGAGATTATTTGCTAAATAAGACCATCTAACTTGATTTCAATTTTGTGTGAAATAGAAGACAATTTCCACAATCTTGGACAAATCCACACACATTTTGATTTCAATGGACAATCACCAAGGTGAGGGGATACTGCCATTTGGGACAGAAAGATAAATAAGGATACATCTCATGAAGTTGCTAATCCCTCTTTGCTGTGGTTTCAGTTATGTCATGCAAATATAATTGTCTAATGAGATTTAAGAGCCGACAGTCTGAAGCAGAAAGAGATATGCCTTGACTGGGATTACTCATAAATGAAGGGGATGAAGGAAAGGAGCAGAAAATGAGGCCGAATGTGTGGGCCAAATCATTGTTCAGCTGAGTAACGTCAAGCGCATCCTGTGGGCCATGGAGAACCACTGAAGGATTTATACAGGGGAGAGGTGGCCAGGGGTGACTAGTGGTGACTAGGGGTGACTAGGGTGACTAGGGAGGCAGGAGAGAAGTGGGAGGTTGAGAAGACATCACACCAGGGGCCTTCTTGGAGCACAGTGTGAGACAAGATGTGAGGAGAACAGGAAGCAACAGTTCAAAAACTTTTGTGAGAAATGTCCTACTATTAGTTTATGAATAGTAGAGTTGGAATACCATCTTATCAAACACTATTAACAATATGGTCTCAAAAACCTAAAAACTCTCTAGTCTTAAAGCAATCAAAATTTACATATCTAAATGCTTCTGTAGCACTTCAAACTCAGTTTGATCAAAACTGAACTCATTATTTTCCCTCTCAAACATATTCTTTCTCCTTCACTTTCTAGGGAATTTCTCCTGAGACTTCTATTATCCCCACTTTAAGCTGGGGAAAAAACGGAATCTGAGAAAAGTTAAGTCCATCAAGATCATAGCAAGAAGATTAAAGTCAAGGTCTGATTCCAAATATAATAGTTTTCTACTACCTAATTAAGTTATCCAATGAATCTGGTCACCTTTTTCTTTTAAAACTCAATAATCCAGTGTGTTCATTGGAATCATATCCAGTGAAATACTCATCTCAAAGTTGCTTTCTTCAGAAGTTCATAGGAAAAAATAACACAAAAATCTTAGGGATTAAGCTTACTGACTTCATTAAAAATAAATGTGAGAGCTAATCAGAATAAAAAGATTAATATAACAGATTAAGTTATAGCAATGGAGTTACCCATTCCCATACTTGACATTTGTTCTCATCCTAAAGCCACACCTTTTTGCTCGCACTGCATGTAGTGAGCATCTTACAGGTGTGAATGTAACTGCATATTTATAATCCTTTCATCAAAAGTACCTTGATTTGTATTAATTATGCAGCAAAATCCTGCAAGCACTTCATAACACTTACCACTAAGTAGGATGGTTAAAGGTAAGGACAGAAAATTAGCAACAGAAGTCTGCATCACCTATTGAGAAACAAAAGATGTGCCTTTATGTTAGTAATAGAATTAACAGCATAGAAGACAGAACAGAATGGCTTAATCTGTTTAGGATTTTTCTTTTTGGAGGGAGCTATCAAAGCGAGAAAGTACCAGAGACTTGGGGGAGGGGGAGACAGCCTCCAGGAAAGTCAGAAATTTCAGAGCAGAAGAAAGGACTCTGATATTTGCCTTAATGTTCTTTGATGCCTGATCTAAAAACTCTTTTCTATTCCCTATCTGGAACCCAAGCATCACAAAGGAATTGAAACATGCAATGAGGGGCTAAATATATTTTACATAAAAGGTAAGGTCAGACTGTTGGAAGGCTCTTAAAATCTAAAAGAGAGGGAAGGGCAGAACCACTTCTCCCCAACTTCACAGTTAGCTGATCGTTAAAGAACAACAGAGGGCTTTGTGAGGCTGGAAAGAAAAAAAAAAAGAAAGAAAGAAAATCCAGAGAATGTCAGTGTGGGGTGGTTTCATAGGTTTCTCTAGGGAGAAAGCTGGGAACATGAGTCCTCTGAATGCACAGGAAATAGAAAAACTCTTGGGTGCAAAATGGGATACACTAGGAATGAAAGCAAGACATTTTTTAAAAGATTTTATTTATTTGATGAGAGTAATTACAACAAGTAGGCAGAGAGGCAGGCAGAGAGAGAGGAGGAAGCAGGCTCCCTGCTGAGCAGAGAGCCCAATGCAGGACTCCATCCCAGGATCCCGAGATCATGACCTGAGCCGAAGGCAGAGGCTTTAACCCACTGAGCCACCCAGACGCCCCAAAGCAAGACATTTGAAAGCAATTCCCTTAGTTCTCTCAGACAACAGGAATTGGTTCATCGATACAGCCCATTATTATGACCTTATGTTCCAGGTAGCACTGCAGGACTTGTGGGAGCATACGCAACGGCAGTAAGGAGTCATTCTTCACAAAGATGACAAGAGGACAGAATACAACAGCAACGAGATACTAATAATCTTAAACGTGCCTGAGGTGAGCAGGTGGAAAAGCCAGGTGGTCACATTTACTGATATCAGTAGTGAGGGTAACAGGGCAGGAGGGTGGTAGTGGACAAGCCATTACTTCAGAGAGAAAACAGAGGTCACCCTACAGGAAATTGTTCAGCTCCACTCTCCACCCGCTACCTCCACTCTCCACTAATCTCCATTAGTCCCATCACTTGGTCCTCTCTGGTCCTAGAGATTGGAGGATTAGAGATTCTCTCCAAAGTGAATCTTTTCCAACTAAGTTCTAGATTGTTCTCATACCTCCTTAGGGATCTTTCTTCATCAATCAACTCGTCCTCTGTACTTTTGACTCCTTCCTTTCTATTGTTTCCTTCGTCCTTAGAAAGTAGGCAGACTTGGGGCGCCTGGGTGGCTCAGTTGGTTGGGCGACTGCCTTCGGCTCAGGTCATGATCCTGGATATCCGGGATTGAGTCCCACATCGGGCTCCCTGCTCGGTGGGAGGCCTGCTTCTCCCTCTCTCACTCCCCCTGCTTGTGTTCCCTCTCTGGTTGTGTTTCTCTCTGTCAAATAAATAAAATCTTAAAAAAAAAAAAAAAGAAAGTAGGCAGACTCAAATTTCTCTCATTGTGGAAAATATTTTCATTTATTTTTGATTATACAAGTAGTTCATAAATGCGTGCACATATATGTCTGTTAAAAGTTATTACTTTTTAATGTATATATTTTTAAAGATTTTATTTATTTATTTGACACAGAGAGAAAGAGTTAGAGAGGGAACACAAACAGAAGCAGTGGGAGAGGGAGAAGGAGGCTGCCTGAGCAGGGGCCTGATGTGGGGCTTGATGGATCACCAAGACCCTTGGATCATGACCTGAGCCGAAGGTAGACGCTTAACGACTGGGCCACCCAGGTGCCCCTAAAATTTTTTTAATTACCTAAAGTTGAGTCATACTTGAACATAATTCTCCTCTCCATCCTCAAACTTTCACCTTCATTAATCACTGTTATGCCTTTTGCATGCACACTTCTAGACCTTTTTTTTTTTTTTTTAACATAAAGCGTTGTTTTATGTCCTTTTCCCTTTTTGAATAACTGGTTTCATACTATATATACTTTGGGGCAATTTTTTTTAATTCATCCCATAGGTCTTATCACATCAGTAGATCTACCTCATCATTTTTTAACCTAAGTCAGTATAACATGTTACAGTGTAAATATGTAACTTACTTAACAAGTCCTCTACAGATGAACAGTTGGCTTCTTTCCAATTTCTCCCCATTGCAAACAATGCTGGAAGGGAAAAACAGCCTTTACCATTTCTCCTCAGTAGATGCTCTGAAGTGAAATTTCTGGATCACAAAGCAGGTGTCCTTGGCAATCTTGGTAGATACTCACAATGATGCCCTCTAAAGTGACCACAGCAATGTTTATGTACATCTGTAATGACAGAGCTACTTCCCTAGAGTCTCACCCTTGATACTATCAAATTTTTATTTTGCTGACTTCGTGAGGGGAAGAGGTTTCTTATATCTCTAATTTCCATTTATCTGATCGCAATGTGATAAAAGATATTTTCATATTCACATTAAGCATACCTTCATGTTTACTGACTATATTTCCTCTTTAGGGAACTGCTTGCTCATGTCATTTGATTGATTTTGTAATAAATTATTTGTCTCTTAATTGGGAGGGGTTATTCCCATGTTATGGATATTAAGCCTTCCATATATTTTATATCTTCTTTTAGATAGTAGCTTTTAATATTATAAATGATGGCTTATATTGTCCAATTGTGGTTTTTTAATCATGTCAAATTTGGTTTTGGTTTTTTTTTTTCTTTTTGAGAGACAGTATGTGTGAGCGGGGGCATGGGGGAGGGAGAGGACGGGCAGAGGGAGAGAGAGAAACTTAAGCTGAGCATGGAGTCACCCCGATGTTCTTTTGGTTTTTTTTTTTTAAGTAGGCTGCATGCCCAACTGGAGGCTTTAAATCATGAGTCCAACCCTGAGATCAAGAGTTGCATGTTTTACTAGCTGAGCCAGCTAAATGCCCTTGTTTTCTGCATTTTATGTCATAAGGAGGGCCTTCTGTTTTCCAACATCATAAACATGTTTCCTCCATTTCCCTCTATTTATTGCTCTATTTTTTAATGGGTTATTTAATTTATCTTATGTTTATTTTTTGTTAAGGGCATGAAATAGCACTTAACTTTTTTTTGCTGAGTCGATAGCTAGTTTCCCCAGCACCAGTTATTAAATGACCCATCGTTCGTCAGCTTATTTAAAATGCTACTCTTATCAGTTGTCAGATACACATGAAACTGTTTTTGAAATATCCATTCTATTCTATTAATTGATTTGTCCATTTCTATACTGATAAACACACTATTTTCATGATCATAGATTTATAATATGGTTTAATATCTGGTAGGGCATCTCCCCTCATCTTTGTTCTTCTACAAAATTATCTTGGCTATTCTTGCACATTTTCTTTTCCTTGTGAATTTTAAAATAGGTTTTGTCAAGTCCCAATTGCTTCTAATTTATTTGACCACAGAACTCATTTTGCAAAGATCAATGTTCAAAAGAACACACTTCGGTGATACATTGGCTTAGGCTGTATCTGGCCCAGAGATTTATTTTGTTTGGTCAGTAGAGTGTTGACCTGCTCATGTTTTTAAAAACGTTTGACACCCATCTGAGAGCCAAAAGTAAATAATGAATGTGCAACAGGGTGTGTGTATGTGTGTGGTGGGATTCTTTGCTTTCCCAAATGGCAACTACTGGCTGGAGCCAAGTAGTGACTGCTCCTTTTATTTACTTAGGCCCTAAGTCCAAGTTCTCCAGTTTCTGAACTTGGCCTGTTCCCTTATTTGTGCTGTCTACCTAGACTTTAGACAGCCTCTGCCTCTGAGAACCCTGCATTGCGGTGGCACCATCCTCAATAGCCTTGTGTCCCTCCAGTTCATCCTTTCTCTACATTGCCAGCAGAACGATGTTTCTATAGGGTATGTAACTGGGCCACAGCTCTTATTTGAATTATTTGGCAACTTCTGACTAGTTTTAGGATAAGATCCAGTTTTTCTCTGTAGGCCATCTGAGGCTTGCCATCACCTGGAATATTTTTCATGTGTCATTTCCCATTATGTCTCCCTTTCTCTAGCCATTGGACCTGTCTACAGTTCCCAAAAGATTTCCCACATATTCATCCATACTTGAATTTAAGTTGTCCTGTGTGGAAGGAAGGCCAAGTCAACCCACCACCCATAAACTTTACTCTCCAGTCCTTTGTCCCAACAAAATTTCTTCTTTCCTTACAGGTGTTTGCTTGTATAATACCTACATCTCCAAGTCTCGGACACAATTCCATCACTAGCTGCTCTTTACAGCTCTTCCTGACTGCTTCTCCACTGTCATTTCCACCCTCCCAATAATATCCCGAGAAAAGGAATGGAGGGTCTTCTTCTGTGTCTCTTTTCCACTCATTATATTTCCCACTGAATCAATACACGACTGATTTTCTTGTCTGTTTGACCAATAAGACTGTGTTTTCCCTGTGGTCAAAAATTCTGGTTTAATCAAGTCACTGTCTCCTAAGCCTAGGACAGGGTAACTAGAAGCCCAGACATTCAATGGCATGGAATGAAAAAAGACTGGAGAGAGGATTAAGGGAGGGAGAGTTTCATGAGTCAATCACTGGCTCTACTCTTGAGGAGCTTAGAGACAGATAGATAGATAAGCACTATTTAAATTAGTAGCATTGCCACATGACCAAACAACTAAATCCCCAAGGAGAGAGTGGAATTCACCTTGTCCTCTATTTTAACAAAAACCATAGACACAATCACATAACTGTTTCTCTGGCAAATGCATAAGAATTGTGCAATGCCACAGACAAATTCTCTCTAAATTTAAAGTTGTTAAGATTATTTTGCCTTTCGTCAATATATTTTGAAATTTTCATTTCTAGAATATAAAGGAATTTGATGGTAATAAGTGATAAAATATACAAATATTTGCTTTACCCATAGTCCTTCAGGAGTCTCCAAAGTTAAGACAATCTGTACTCAAATAAGACTGAAGGATGCTCTTTGGCACATATGAACATTCTTCTTGCATATTAAATGTCAATCGGCTATGCCAGCTTTGTCCGAAAACAAAAAAGTGATCTCAACAAGATGGCTGAACCCTATAAACACAACAACAGCACATTTTTTAAAAAAGATTTTTTATTTATTTGATAGACAGAGAGATCACAAGTGGGCAGAGAGGCAGGCAGAGAGAAAGGAGGAAGCAGGCTCCCTGCTGAGCAGAGAGCCCCACGCGGGCCTCAATTCCAGGACCCTAAGATCATGACCTGAGCCAAAGGTAGAGGCTTTAACCCACTGAGCCACCCAGGCGCCCTACAGCACATTTTTATTTGTATTCCTAGTTGTATTCATCCTGTTTTGGCATTTTTACCATTTCTGTCTAGCAGATTTGCGCATGTACATACAAAGCACAAAATTCCATTAATACATTAAGGTTTCAAGTTTAAATACACAGGGAACTGAGAAGCTATGGCCCTCATAACTTTAACTCATCCACCTTCCATATTCTACATGTGTTAAGTTTAGATACTAAAAGGTTAAGCGTCAAGCTGGAACACAAAAAGGACACATACATAAACAGTCTTCAAAATCTCACATTGTTTGGGATGTCTACTTTTATTTTCAAAGAATTACACACTAATATGATCTATTTTCCATATACATAATGGATACATGCAGAGAGGAGTTGGAACTGAGCTTATTTCATTAAAATATTCCAGAGTTAAATATTCGCACTGCATTAAAATCAGTGTCTTAAAAAGTTGCTATGCATTTTTAGTATATTCTTAGTTTAGAAAATTAAAACAAAAATTAAAAAAGCACTTATTTCCCAAGTTAAAGAAGTACACGATCTGATTAAGTATCTTGAAAATTCTGTAATGGTTGACACAGCAAACAAATATTATACCTAAGCATCTTGCAACATCTTTTTATTCTATTTGTTCTTTTATTTCTCCCTAAACTCTTTTTATGCAGAAGTCTTAGAATTCTGTCGGCTTGGAAATAAGCATCTACCTCTCTTGAAGAGCACCATTTGTTTCACAAATGAGAAAAAAATTAAAAAACAACCTTATTTTGTCCTACTACTGTTTGACTCAATATAGTAACACGTTCAATAATTTCCCCATAAGGCGGGGCCAAGTGCACATATATCCACCCAAGGGGAAAAGTTTAGAGTGAATGAAAATAAAACTCAATAATGAAGGTCTTCATGCAGAGGCGGGTCAGCCAAGCTACAGCGTAAAATTCAACATGGTGTGTGGCTTTCACACATGAAAATACATGAAAAAGAACTACTAAATCATTTAAGTACCTCAGGCTTCCTTTTGCGTTATAACGAACCACCAAATCTTGGGGCTAGCAGGACCCATCTAGTTTGTCCTTCTGTTCTCAGGTAGGCCTACCTAACCCATGCTGGACAGAGGAGAAACAGAACTAGGTTGAGAGCCTGCCAAGAGAATCCGCAATTGCTCCTAATAAGTCATTCTAGTATTAAACAGCTCTGTCAAGAAATCTTCCCAGTATCTCCAGTAAATCCTTTGTGTTGAAATTTAAACCGGAAAACCAGCCTCAATGTGACTTTAACATGTGGTCCCTTAACCTGGAGGTTATATTGTACCATAAAGGCTCTTATAAATACGACCAATTCTCTATATTTTATAGCAATTTCCCAACAGTTACTTAAGAGTATCTGGGCCAAGAAAGTGCTACATATAGAAAATATATGTCCTATTTTGTTTCACGATTTGGAGTATCATCTCATTAATCTCGGTTTCTTTCTTTAAATGTGGCCACAAGTCTAAGGCCACCAAAGCCACTAATCACAGAAAAAGACCAGTTCTCTATATTACCACTGTACCCATCAGTCAGCAGTCAAACTGGTTTTTTCACCATCTTCATGTTTGTTGATCAGCTCTACTATGCAAAGATCAGAGTCAATAAAGTTGTATTTTGTATGACTTACTCTCAAAGAAATGGCTTAAATTTGGCCATGCTGAAAACTGGCTACCCTGGCCCACCTAGCCATAACATATCTACCCATAAATCCATGGCATCAAAATGGCTAGTTGAAAATTTGTGGGAGGTGCCACTATCCCCTCATTCATTTCTTCATGCACTCATTCCAACAAACACTGATGATTTCCCTGCTTCCATAGCACTATTCTAGGTACAGTCTAAAATAAATAAGTACACTTCAAAAACAGCCTTTAAAAAGCTGAGTTTGGTTGAACTAGGAGCCCCAATATTCTATTCAATGATATGAATGTCATCAGTCTAAACATACACAGTACTGTGCCCCTCGTAAAAGAACTTTACAGCAACTTCAAAACACTAACAGTTAGCATGAGATAATAACATTCTCTAAGTAGGCTAATATGATCCAGATGCTTCCATTATCTTTTCAAATATGTAAAAAGTTAAAATACAGTTATTCCAGTCAGCATGGACTTGATACATGATTCCATAATTGCATCAAGTTCTCTAAGGCAAGTGATAATTTCCTTTTCATTCTCTGTAAATCCCATGAAAGCACCTTGGAATGCTTCATACAAAAAGTTGGTGCTCACATATTTGGTACTGCTGCCCTTTCAGTGAGAGCTGCAAGATCCAAACTGGTTTAATGTTCACTGCAATTATTAAACTGTGGAAACAATCACTCCCCCAAAAGGCTGATAAATATAGGCACAGTGAGTTTTCTTCACAATCTGTCTGAAACGACACATCAAAATCTACTATTTAAAAAGCTGTCCTCACCCTACAACTATATATTGATAGGAGATTTAATAACAATAATATTGTTTTACATAGGTACCAGGCTCAATTTTCCATCCAGATTCACTTCCACCATCTTTTGAAGGCCTTTTGTGATTCTATTGCCACACTAATCCCTTGATTTGCATCTCTTTTTATTTATTTTTTTAAATTTCTCTGATTATAGGAAGAGTATATGTTTCTTGTCAAGAACACAGAATAGAGTAGAAATTCAAAGTCCTTCATAACTTTGTTCTACAAAGATAATACAGATTAACATAGGCTGTGTATACCTTTAGATTTTTGTCTATGTGCCTGTGTCAAGAATGTTCTCTTTATTTTTCCTCTATCAAGTCTAACCCCCAACCCATTTTCTTGTCAGGGCCTGATTTTCCTCCACTCCTAAATCTAAAGCATCTTACCTCACCTCCAATGGTAGAACTGGAAGCAAATGAAAATCAAAGGACCAGAAAAGGAGTTAGAGGGGCACATGGTAGGGGAAAGAATAAGAGAGAAGGGTACAAGTGGCAACAGAGATGTGGAAACGAATACGAGTATCTTAAGAGAGCCCAATAAAGTCCCTTCCCATGAAGAAGCTGATAAAGTTAGACCCATGAGTCACTGCCAGATTGATATTCTCCGAACCACAACCCCCACCCCTCCTTGCGCCCTCCACCACCATTACCACTAATACTTCACCACCCAAAGTAGAAGCCATCTTTGAAAAACATAAATCAAGCCAATCTCTGGGCAATCATTCACCATACGAATATATTTTGATTGTTCAACCTAGTAACCTCAGCCATCCAAAGATAGTGCAACCCCTTACCTTAACTATGTTGGTGACTTTGCCACCCCAGGAAAGATTAAATCAATAAGAATAGAGAAGACAAAGTAAATCAAACCCACACTCTTTATACTTTTTATGGAATATATTTAAAAGTAATTTTCACATCACTGGGCTATTCTAGGTATGTTTATTTAAAGAGTTTGAAGTACTTCGAGATTATGATTCAATCTGACACATGCAATTGATTTCAAACTTGTGATATTAAATTGGAAGGTGTAAGAACATTTGATTTAATTTTGGAAACAGTGTGGAAATGTTTAACAGAGGTTGATTTACTACCTGTATATGTTTGATCATTAGTTTTTAAATTGTTTACGTTCTTAAAATGATTTGCTTGTTAGGTTTGTAAGTCTGCCCTACCAGGCAGTTGAGATGCTTGAGAAATCAGATATATTAAATGGGTAAAGAGGTTTAAAATGCTTAAGGGAACTGAATACCTAATCTGGGACCAGAATTAATTGTTTAGAGAAATTTCAACTTTTAAACTTGAATTAACCAAATGTTAGTAAAATAAAATATGGAAGAGCCATTCTTATTATTATATAATAATGACTTGATTTAAAAATAGACTCATAAGATTTGTACGTTGCAGTACATTTCTGAATGCACAGCTTTAATAGATTAAATATTAATTTAAAACCCAATTAAATGTTAGAAGTCCCTTTTAAAAATTCCCCTTGGACAATAAAATGCTTATACTGAAAGTAAGCTCCAAGAAAGCAGGGATTTTTTCTGCCATGTTTACCCTGGTGACCTCAGAACCTAAGACAATGTCTGCAAATGGCAGGCAGTCAGAAATACTTACCAAATCGGGGAGGGTATGTGCCATGGTGAGCGCTGTGAATTGTCTAAGACTGATGATTCACAGACCTGAACCCCTGAAGCAAATAATGCATTATATGTCAATAAAAAAATAACTTAAAAAAGGGGGGGGAAATACTTGTCAAATGAATACTGGAATGTAGAAATTTGAGCTGGGAATCTACCTGAAGCAGTTTCTTAAACTTCAACTTATCACTCAGAAGATCAAATTAGAGCAACCAGTCATACCAACACTGATGGAAAAAACCAGTGGTCTAGGATATCTATAGATTTAAGGAAAGGCAAATCTTGGAACAAAATTGCCAACGGACACTGCGTGAAGCCAGAACAGTATGGGACTATAAGGATTTCTTCCCTGACTGGCGATTATAGATGGAAACAAAGAAGTAGGGAGTGGGGCAGTACATTGTAGAGTAAGAAATAAAGCTAACCATCTCCTCCCCCTCGCAAGGTTCTCTCAGAAGGATGGCCCATGTGCTACTGAAACTAGAGTAGAATTACGGCCAGTTGCATGGTATTGTCAAGGTAGAAAAGTTCAAAAAGAGCATAATGTAGTCAGTTTTAGATGTGGCTATGAGAAGTTCTAGGAAGAAGTGCGTTGACAAGAGGAACTCATGAAATACAAATATAGTGGAAATCAAGCTGCAGAGAGTTTTGAAGGGAATGCGGCCAAGATGGCAGAGTAGACCATCTCTTCCAAGGCCTAGCTGGGAACGGAAGTAATGAGAAGGAATAGTAAGTAAAAAGCCAGAGACAAGTCTGAGGAAGTAGTTGCCTTTTACTGTCTTGTTTAAGCTGTGAGAGTTGGCTTCTCTTAAAGATACAGACTGAGGGGCGCCTGGGTGGCTCAGTGGGTTAAAGCCTCTGCCTTGGGCTCAGGTCATGATCTCAGGGTCCTGGGATCCAGGCCCGCACTGGGCTCTCTTCTCAGCAGGGAGCCTGCTCCCTCCTCTCTGCCTGCTTGTGATCTCTCTCTCTGTGTCAAATAAATAAATAAAATCTTTAAAATAAAAAAGATACAGACAGAGGAGAACATTTTATAATGATGGGGAAAAGTGAAGATTGGGGGGAGGCAAGGAGATCACATCAGATGAAGAAGCACAATTTTAAAGAGAACTCTAAGTCAATTCAGTGAATGCTGCTAGAAACTTCAGCAGACAAATGCAGCAATAAAAATGGAAAGATTTATCCCTCATACCCTGTATATACCAGGTACTAACTCTATGGGCTAAAGATACAGTACTGACCAAGACACACGGGTCCCCTGCCCACATGGGGTTTACAATCTAGTGGAAATAATTACGATCAGAACTAATACCAATTTAAAACATAAAATAAATGCTATATATAATGTAATTCTATCTGGTGATATCAAGAAACACAATGAAGCAGGGAGGGAGACAGAGAATGAAAGTACTTCCTAGGACTGCTGGGACAAGGCTGAACAGATCAGAGAGTCCAGCTGGCCTTTTGGGAGTGGGAGACAGAAGGCTGAGAAAGGAGGGAGGAAGCTGGGGATCCAGGGAATCACATTCTCTGGGAGTCTCATTCAGCCTCAGACAATGGCATGACAATTACCTCTAATTTCTCCACTTGATGGCAGACTTGATTCTGAGACTAAAAACTATAAGGGTTCTCTTTAACCCCCTTAGCATCTCACTGGCAGATGGCCACATGTAGAAGGAACTGTCATAGGTCCTCTCCTGGCATTTCTAAATAAATCTGGGTCCTCAAGTCCCCAAATGCACCATGTTTTTCATGACAGTTGACTTTACATAAAAGTATGTGAAACATGTTTGGCAGTGAATCAGTAATGTACGGAAGAAACATGAGCTGACTATGAGCAAAATCAATTACAAACACAAGAAATCTAAAGAAAAAAAAATAACTAAAATATGTTTATTTTCCTCTTCTCTAGCTGGAGTTCGAGTTTGTGAGGGTAACCAGTCAGAGAGACCTTCTGCTATTACCTTTCTAAACTTGAATAAATCCCTTGTCCCCTGTGTGATTTATTTTAAGCTTAGACAATTAGAAAAGTTAAGCATTTAACTGCATCTTAAATAATCAAGAGAAATTTCCCTTAGGTTCTGTCTTCAAAATAAGAGTGATCATAGGATGACTTCAAACACTGACCCATCCCACCAAAAGTTCATGACTAAGACAAACTGAACTACTTAGAACCCTTGCCCTCGAATGCCAAGAGCCCTCAAAAGTCTCTCCCTACTGAACACCTCCCCACAGAACACAGAGACCCAATATAACTCTAGGATCCATGGCAGGGGGTCATTCAGCCTTTGCTTGAATACTTCCTGTGATGAGAAGTTCATAACCTCATAGAACAACCATTTCACTTTGGGTCAAGTTTCATCCCTACATAAGCTTTCTACACCCGGGTCTAGATGGCACCTCCTGATAACTCTCCCTAATCATTTCTGCTTTGTTCATCAGGTCCTCCAAATTAAGTTAACTGTTCTTTAAATCTCTCAAATAAGAAACCCCAATGCAATTCAAACCCTCCTACATTGTGATTTTAGGATATATTTAATATTGATTTCAATGTAGTAAAGCAATTCTGTAAATACACATTACTTAAGCCCCTTTTCAGTAATGAAAAATGGAATCTACTAAAAACAAAATTTATCTGGAAAAATACCAAAAATTTTTTTAAAAACCACTGAAACATTTATTTCTATGATTAAATATTTAGCACTTGGGACTATACCATAAAATCCTTGTTTTAGTTAATGTCCACAAAGTAACTGGAATATTTGCTTTTCAAAATTATTTATTTATTTTTACTTAACACCTGTACGTTTGATTTATGAAATCAAGGGGAAAATATATTCTCTTCAAGCATTCACTTAGATGTTATGAGAAGTTGCAAAAACAGACCCGAGGGGAAAAAAAATAAATGAGAAAATCTAACAAAACAAACCAAGTTAAATGTCTCAAAGGTCACTTTCTTAATTACGTGACAAAGCGTCCATTATGGAAATAAAGCTCAGCTCCAAGTCACACTATATCCCCTTCCACCACTCTGATTCTTAGAGGAAATGGCTAAAATCATTCAAAGGGGCTCCTTTCTCTCTGAGTTCTAATATTAAAAACTCCTCCGTGAGCATTATGCAAAGCACACACATATGGATTTATCCAAGACACAGAGGATCTCCACAGAAGTTAAAAACTGACCTGCATAATTCATCTAAGTGCCACGTTGCTGAGGTGCTGAATCATTTCCTTAGCTTTAAAATATTTTCCACATCTCACACAGGTCCATTCTCCATTTGTTTCCTTTTGAAAATGTTACTGTTCATTCATAGACAGCTACTTTAAAAACATTAATTGTAATAATAAACCATGGGGGGGGGTTTCCGTAGCCTGACTTATCTCTGTTATGAGGGGTACTTGGGTTTTGTGCCTCGGACAAGATGTTAGAGGTCCAGTTCCCAGGAACAGAATAGATGTGCTGAGACACAGCTTGGAGCCTGCAGTCACAGCTAGTGGCCAGGCCAGGGCAGAGATGGCAGGTGCTGGTTGAGCGGGCTCCTGGGTCCCTGGGCCCAGACTCCAGCACACTCAGACTTGGGGATATGTTGCCAATAGTGGCAAACTACATGTCATTTGCTTCTCTGCCCTTAAAATTGCTTTTCTAACTAGTTTAGGCAGGAGTGAATGAACAGCAGAAGACCAACTCTCCTGGAGACACTGAGAAAGGGTCCATTAGTGGAAAAAGCTACCCCATGCTCCAGCTCAGCCAGTAAGAGAGTCCCCACTCCATAGCAACGCTCTGGTAAGTCCATAGGGTTCTGCCTCCCTCCTTCTGTGAAGGTGTGTGCTTCTCACTCACTTCTCTGTACCCAAGTTTGTACCCAAGTCCGTATTTGTCAGTTCCAGCTGCCATTGACAAAATACCACAGACTGGGTGCCTTGAACAACAAAAATTAATATCTCACAGTTTTAGAGGCTAAAAGTCCAAGATCAAGGTCTGGCAGGGTTTGGTTTCAGGTGAGAGCTCTTTTCCTGGCTTGCAGATCTCCCCACCTTTGCCGGGTGTCCTCACATGGCAGAGAAGAACGATCTCTTCCTCTTCCTCTTCTTATAAGTCCTATCAGATTAGGGTTCCACTCTTATGACCCCATTTAGCCTCACTTACTTCCTAAAGACCCTCTCTCCAGATACAGTCACACTGGGGTTTAGAACTTCAACAGATGAAGGACAGGTACACAATTCAGTCCATAGCAAATAGACAAGAAACTGACTGAATGGAAATGAAGTAGTTCATAAAATCTCCAGGAAATTTAGAGTATCAGACTGACCAAATAGGCAGGAGCAAAAGAAAGCTACACATCCAGAAATATTCCCAAACTATTCCCAAAACCATTCTGATGAGGCCCCACTGCTACCAGTGGATGCCACAGCCATAGATGTTAGCCCATGTGACTTAGAAAACCAAATGCCAGGGTCATGGTCATTGCCACTACCATCGGCCTCCATATTCGCTTTCCCTGACCCTATCCATCCCAATTCAACATCCCAGACATCTGATAAGTAAGCCTTGCTCAGAAGCCAACACCTTAGCTGCAAGGGATGCTGAAAAGGCAAGCCGAGTGCATTTTTTTCTTATCTGTAATACAAAACAGATCCTACCTCCTATCAAGAAAGACTTGGATGATTCACAATCCTTTAGACATAGGGAAAAGGTTCAAATGCTAGGGAGACACTCCTCCAAATGACAAAACCCATGCAATTATTATCTCTCTCCTATTATAAATAATAAGTTAATGGTTGGTATATGTATATAATTAAAACAAAAGTTTAATGAAAAAACATCTCAATTACAGACATGGACTATAATATTATCTCTCTCTTCTATTTTACATCATTGGAAAATTCTGATCATAAATAAGAAAATCGACTTTATAACCTACTAGATCTGGGACTACAATATGAAAAATACAGGACTACAATTGAAGTCAAGAGAAATGGAAAACATTTAGGAAGTCACCCAATTATCAGTGAAAAAGGATAAAGGTGTCAGCTAGGGCACTAAATGTGGCACTAAGATACCAGGAACAGATATGAAATGATTCAAAGGGGAAATACTGACAGGACTTCCTGCTTAAATGAATATTGGCTGAGATTATAGAGAAAAAAAGAGTAAGGATCAAATCTAAAATTTCTAGTTATGATAAAAACTTATACTTTAACTAAATTAAGCTCTTTCACTGAAAATGTGGTTGCATCATTACTTTGCTTATTTTCAAAGACTAATAATAAAAAACTGGCTGAAGTCTTGGACCAGGTAGGAAATCCTGGATAAAAATGTCAACACAAGGGACCAGGCCAAAAAACATAACACTGATATCAGACATGTATTATTGCACTATCTTTCTGGGAAAGAGGAAATTTGGAGAAGAGAAAATTTGAGAAAAAATTTAATGAAGGGGATAAATAGGATAGGAATAAACCTAACATATGCCCAATATTTTTAGTAATCCTTTATTGATATAAAAACATTCTCAAAATTTAGGAATATAAAGTACCAAAATGAATTTATTCACAAAAGATTATAGAGAGAAGAAATGTGGAAGATAGCCCCACAGATTGTGAAACTTTCGCCACAAATCATATAAATTCAACTGATATGTCCGTGGGACAGCAAAAAATGCAAAGAGGGTGCATAAGCTAGTAATCAGTGAGAAAGAAGCCAATCCTAAACAAAATGCAGAAAGAGATTACCACAGAGATTACCATATGGCCCATTATTTGCTTACCTGAAGTTTTCCTCTACCAGGCATGAGCATCATGAAGGAAGGAGCTGTGGTTTATTCTTCTTTATGTCTCTGGTGCACACAGTACACACAATGGCCCATAGGGTGTACTTAAGAGATATTGGTGGAAATAAACTGGAATGAGCTAAGCAAGTTCACTAAGAATAAGCCTTGTGAGCCAAGGTGAAATGTAAGCTGAATTGACTAATAGAGTTGGACCTATCTGTAAGTAATTTCAAAGAGATGCAATCAATGTTCACTGACACAGAGCTCTTTAGTGGTATATCCCACTATATTCATGGATTGTTCCAGTTTAATATTTTTACCAAACACTTACGGAAAATCAAGAGGTATATACTCGAAACATATAAATGACCAGGGTCTGGGAGGTAAAATAACATACTGGATAACTGAGTCAGGATTTTCTTTTTTTTAAAGCTAGAAGGACGGACCACACTTACTGACAGCAACTATAAAAATGTAACAGAGATCAATAGAAAGTTTTGCAGCTCAATAATAACAACAAATACATTCACCTCATTAGCACAGGACAGGGAAATGTAAAATGACTGAGACCTCCAATTCTGCCATTATGGTTGCCCAGAGTACTTGAAATTTCTCCCTCTAAAACGTACTTAGAAATTCACTGAGGGGTGCCTGGGTGGCTCAGAGGGTTAAGCCTCTGCCTTCGGCTCAGGTCATGATCTCAGGGTCCTGAGATCGAGGCCCGCATTGGGCTCTCTGCTCAGCAGGGACCCTGCTTCCTCCTCTCTCTCTCTCTCTGCCTGCCTCTCTGCCTACTTGTGATCTCTCTCTGTCAAATAAATAAATTAAATCTTTTTAAAAAAAAAGAAAAGAAAAGAAAAGAAAAGAAAAGAAATTCAGTGGGATACCTGGATGCTCAGTTGGTTAAGCATCTGACTTGATTTCAGCTCAGGTCATGATCTCAGGGTCCTGAAATTAAGCCCAGTGCCCTGCTCTTCGCTCAACAGGGAGTTGCTTCCTCCTTCTTCCTTTCTCCTCCCCCTCAAATAAATAAATATATCTTAAAAAAAGAAATTTGGGATAAAATGTAATGTAGAAACTTAAATGCACAGCTAAATTTGCAAAAGAAAACATAAGGAAAATACCCAGGGACCATAAAAGTAAAGTGCATGAGCTAATGCTGGGCAAGGGCAGGAGTATGACAGTAGGTAAAGAATGCTGGTATCAGTAACCAGGGTTTAGATCAATGGGAAGTGGATATCTGGAAATGAGATTCCTTATAAACCTGGGCCCATCACTAAAATAACAAATAAAAAAAGAAATTCATATCCACTTAACAGCATAGGAAATGGTAAGGAAACTTATCTGTCTCTGCCTGAACTATAAGTAGGAAATGAAAAGTCTTCTTTGAACATTTGTAATAATTGGCCTATCCACATGCATAATGGAGCTATAAATTTATAGTAACCAACAGGTCTGCAAATCTCAGTCCCTGAAAGTAATACAAAAAGTGGTTTGAAAGTGATGATAGCTGTGGGGCAGTAGGCAGAGGCAAAAATAAATCTAACCTAGAGTCACATGCCCTTAATGCTATAGTATAGGATTCTGATAGACAAAACTCCACTGAAGATAAGCTCACAGTTCAAAACAACAAAACCATAAATATACAATCTGCCAGAAAAGAGTCAACAGGTGTACCAAACACCTATAAGAACTATTGATATACAGATTATGCCATGAATGTGTGTAAAACTACTAAATACTTGAAATAAGTAAAAATTATATATATATATATATATATATATAAAAATAGCAAGACACTATGAAAAGGAAGAACAGGTAGGAAAAGATGACTGTGTAGTACTTCTAAAAATGAAGATATAATCATTGAAATTTAAAAAATTCAATAGTGCTAAACAGACTGAACGTAGGTGAAGAAAGACTTAATGAACTAAAAGAGATATCTGAGGAAATTACCCAAAATGCAACAAAATAGCAAATACAAACACAGGAAATATATATATTTTTGAAGTTCAAGAAATCACATAAAATGCAAAGGAATGTGCGTTTACTATGAGTCACAGAAGTAGACACCAAAGAGAATGGAAGAGAGAAACTATTCAAGAATGAATAGCTGAGAATTTCCCAAAACTGATGAAAGACATGAATTCTCAGATTTAAGAAGCACAAGTCCTAAGTAAGATAATTAAAAATATATCCACACAGAGGCATACCATAATGAAAACACTGAACATATATGCAAAGAAAAGCTCTCAAAAACAATGCAAGAAAAGACACTGCCTAAAAAAGACCAATTAGACTAAAAGACTTTCCAAAAGCAAAAATTAAAAAGTGATGGAATGATTATCTTTAAAATATTGAGAAACAGAATCCTTGACCAAGAATTCCATACTCAGCTACTATGAAAAATCTCATACAATTAATTTGAAAGTGTGAACCAGAGGTGAATGGGTGGCTCAGTCATTAGGCATCTGTCTCTGGCTCGCTTAATGATTCCGGAGTCCCAGGATCAAGACCCACATTGGGCTCCCTGCTCAGCAGGAAGCCTGCTTCTCCCTCTCTTACTCCCCCTGCTTGTGTTCCCTCTCTAGCTCTGTTTCTCTCTGTCAAATAAATAAAATCTTAAAAAAAAAGAAAGAAAGATAGAAAGAAAGAAAGAAAGAAAGAAAGAAAGAAAGAAAGAAAGAGTGAACCATGCATAGAACCTTTCTGAAAGAACTACCAAAGGATGTGCTTCAGGAAAAAGGAAACTGAAGCCAGAAAGAAGTAAAAGAAGAGACACTGGGCAAAGAAAGTGGGAAAATATGGGGAAAATTGAAACAGTCATTCTTTTTAATAAAATAATAATAAGAACTAATTTGAAATATATTTAAATAGGTAGAATTAAAACATTTACCAATGATAAGATAAAATGGGGGAATATATTAAAGTTAATCATACAGATCAGCAGATGAGAAATATTAATTTTAGACTTCATGAAGTCAAATATGTTTATAAGCCTTTAATGCTAACTAAAAGGAAAGAGGGACAATATAAAATTTCCATATAAGAAGTTGATAAAATGAATAAGGAAAAGTTCATCAGTAAAATAGAAGGTAGGAAAAAGAGGGGGACAAAGAAAGGGCACGAAGAAAACAAGATAAATAGAATATAAATACTGATAGAAACAACTGCAAATACCAGTAATCACTTATTAAAACTCAGGTGACAAAGTAAAAGTCATCCATTTGTCTCTTTTTTTTTAAGATTTTATTTACTTATTTGAGGTTGAAAGAGAACATGAGCAGGGAGAGTGGCAGAAGGACAAGGAGACTCTGTGCTGAGTGGAGCCTGACACAGGGCTCAACCCCATGACTTGAGTTCATGACCTGAGCCAAAGTTAGATGCTTAACTGAGCCACCCAGGCACCTCTCCATATGTCATGTATAAAGCGACACAACTGAGATGTAAGAACATAGAAAAGTAAAAAGGTGAAAAATATATTTTTATTTACCCCACTTAGTTAAATATTTACATATTTTGTTGTGATTTTATCAATGTGCTTGATTACTGCATGCTGTCCCAGGCCCTTTAGTGCTGTTATATAATACTCTGCGCATGCACTGTTGCCTTTTGATATGGGCCTAGATGAGTTTTTTTTAACAGAATTTAGTATATAAAGAATTCTCAGAGATAAAATCAATCACTACATAGGATAAAAGGAAAGTTTCTCAGGAAAATGAAGCAATTCTAAACAAATAATATAACCCCCAAATATAAAAGGCATAAATTGACAGAATTACAAGTAGAAATGCACACATCTGGAAGTTTTTACACACCTCCTCCAGTTCTTGATAGATCAAAAAAGAAAAAAGTCATACAGATATAGCAAACATGGACCACAATGTCAACAAGCTTAAATCAGAGGACAAACATAACTCCAGTATGGAAGTTAATTAGCTCTTAAAAGACTTTAAACAATCTGAAATTGATCATTGGGATCACGCATTAGGTGGAGAGTCTGGTCAAATGGCCTCTAAGATCCTAACTAACTCCGGGATTGTTTAGTCTAGTTTCAATAAATATTTCACTCAAAGATTTAAAACCCAGGCTTTTTTTTTTTCTTTTTTTCAAAACTGGGTAAAGCTCAAGGATGAGTTATAGCTTGAGGTATAAACCTCAACATTCCCACCGTTTTCCACTTTGAGTTTTGTGTGGGGTGGGGATCACCAAGCTAAACCCAAAGAAAACTTCATGGGTGTAGTCCAAAAGGAACCAAATTAAGCCAACCAACAATTCTGCACAAATTCCCATGAGCCAAACCACCAAATTTCACTCAGCAACAAAGACCTATATTAGACCCTCCTCACCAACTGGAGCCAAATTTTCCTAAACCTCAGACATGTCAAGGCACTGTTCAGTTTGAAAGATGAGCAAAAAACTACATTTCAAAATAATTAACTTGAAACTATTCAAATTTCTGTAACATTCTGGAGTCTTTACAATACAACATTTTGGAGTTTTTACAATGGAATAAAATTAGAAGAAATAAATCATACAAGGCCCCAGTCCCCCCTGCCAGGCAGCAATATTTCCTCCCAGACAGTCATCACAGGGAAACAAAAAAAAAAAAAAAGGAAAAAAAGAATTTGTGTATTGATGTTCAACAAACAAATGACAGCAGCATTCTAGAAGGAAAAATAAATAACAAAGCACATGTTGAAATAATATAATGGGCTAAATTTACAACTAACATCTTTGTAAAGACAGACTTGGCCCAAACATCAGTTTGTATATACAATTATAGTTCTACTGTTATAAAAACAGATAAGGACGAAAGGGAGCCATCATTTAATTGGTTCATACTGTACCTACTTGTGTGGAAAATGTGTGTATTGATATATGAATTTATATTTACAAATTTATGATATCTCAGTGTTCCTTTATAGAGAGTCCCAATTAGTTTGCTTATCTTATATCATTTTTAAAGAAAGCTTAAGGAGGAATTAATTTCGCTGATGTTTACCTTACCACCTAGGGCGGGGTGCCTGAGAGAGGGTGGAAGAAAGAGTTAACAGAAGAATCATTTGTCCCATGAGCTTCTAGATCCTTTGGCTTTTCCTTAAATTCCTTAAGGCTTTGGTACACATGCCATCTCTCTGTAGTACCATTCAGGATGTCCAGGCTTGTGAATTTGAGATTAGTCTTTTTTTTTTTTTTAAGATTTTATTTATTTATTTGACAGAGAGAAACATAGCTGGAGAGGGAACACAAGCAGCGGGAGTGAGAGAGGGAGAAGCAGGCTTTCCGCCAGGCAGGGAGCCCGATGTGGGGCTCGATCCCAGGTCTCCGGGATCATGACCCGAGCCGAAGGCAGTCGCTCAACCAACTGAGCCACTCGGGCGCCCCTGAGATTAGTCTTATAATCATTGCATAGATATCACATGGCAGGGTTTCTTTTCTTTTCTTTTTTTTTTTTTTATTTATTTGACAGAGAGAAACACAGCCAGAGAGGGAACACAAGCAGGGGGAGTGAGAGAGGGAGAAGCAGGCTTCCTGCCGAGCAGGGAGCCCGATGTGGGACTCGATCCTGGGTCTCCGGGATCATGACCTGAGCCGAAGGTAGTCGTCCAACCAACTGAGCCACCCAGGCGCCCCGAGCAGGGTTTCTTTTCTTACATGAAAAGCTATTACTAACTATATAATGGTATATCTTACAAAGTTCTGGCATCTCAAATAAAGCAAGCGCGGTTAGTTTCAATCCCCCAAGCAAACTATCAGCTCCTCGAAGGCACACAGGGCATCTCAATATTTGTCAGTTTTCCCACTGTAGTGGTCACAATGCTTTTAGTGAGTGTGTCCTGACTACTGCGGTAGACTGGCCTTCAAACAACTTAGAGTTCACTTAGATGGATAGCTGGGGATAAAAGATGAGTAAGACAACACCAATAGAAAATCCACTGAAACACATGTCAAACCATAGAATGGAAAGGGGTCAAGGGTTTTTTAGGGGGCAGATTGTGCTTCTTGGTAAAAGAAGACAAGATGGACTTATCAAAGAAGACCTTACTCTAGGGCACCTGGGTGGCTCAGTGGGTTAAAGCCTCTGCCTTCAGTTCAGGTCATGATCTCGGGGTCCTGGCATCAAGCCCTGCATCGGACTCCCCGCTTCCTCCTCTCTCTCTGCCTACTTGTGATCTCTCTCTCTGTCAAATAAATAAATAAAATCTTAAAAAAGAAGAAGAAGAAGAAGAAGAAAAAGAAGACCTTACTCTAAAAACTGAAAGACAGACGAGGAAGGCAATAAAACAGGCTGGGGACAAGCTCATGTCCCACCCCGCTTGACAGCTTGACAAAGACTAGAAATAATTGCCCATTGAGCAAGCAGCTTCATTACCAAGAGCAAGATAAGAAGTACTGGACAAAGTAAGGAATAGGCTAAGATAACTACAGAATTAGATAACAGCAGTCCATAAACATGTATTTAAAACCGTTTCTCGCAGGCACCGCTGTATCAGGTGAAATGAGGAGTGGAAGAGAGAATATAGGTGAGGAATGCACAAATGGGTAAAACACAGACCTCATGTTCACCATACCGGACATAGACAGATGAACGCAATTGCAGTACAAGAAGTGCCATGTATCAAGTATCACAGGTACAAGGACAACGGTACAAATACCGCTATCTGAGCGAGCCAGGACAAGTTCTTCATAAGTGACTTTAAAAAGTAACTCAAGTGTGGGGAATGGGGAATGAATCTTGAAACACTGGAAAAAAAATTTTAGTAACAATAAAAAAAAAAAAAAGTAACTCAAGACATTTTTATATAACATAACATTTATATGGCTCATAACATTTGAGCATGAAAGCAGAAATCTGATGATCCGATTTGAACACAATTACCATTACAATGAAAGAAAGATCTTTATAATGTAACAAAGCTCTTGCCGCATTTCAGAAGACAATGTGATTAAAAACAAAAACAAAAAAACCTTCACTGCTCTGTTTACAACAAACAGTTGTATTTGGTGTCAGCACCAAATACTTCATAATAGGCACTGTGTTCTGTTTTGTCTTGTCTCATTTCCTGGCCCTCGTTCATGTATCTTCCCATGTGTAAACATAGCACCTGATGATGCACCTTTTCACGCACAGAAAGAGGGAGAGAACACCACTGAGTTGAAACTTTAAAAAACTGAACGAAGAATCTTTTTGTCATGGAATAGAAATTGCCTATTCATCGTTCTCTCTTCAGCCACCCTCTTCTTCCAGTCCTCGAATCACTCAGGAAGAAACACACAAGACACCCAAAGTCAATGTTCCATGTAGAATATCTAGGAGCCTGGGCAAGGCAGGCAGGAGATTCGCTACACCTCACTCACTCTCTCCCCCTTCAAAGTCCAAGCTTTTCCCTTCCCACTCTGCAGAGAAATAAAGAATCAACTATTTCACCCCCAGTTCTGTAGACTGGAAATGTAATTTCCAGCTTTATGACAAATTCCCCTGTAGCAAAGCCAATAGCATGACCCATGGAATTCACCATAATGGGATTTTAACTGTATTGACATTATTCATAAATTCAAGGAACACTGCATCTCAGGGAATGGTGAACAGCATAAGAGCTACAAGTTCAGAAGAGTGGAATTAAGAAAATTCACTCCTCTTTCCTTTCAGAGCAATATATATATATATATATATATATATATATATATATATATATATATATTCATGGAGGTGAACAAATGAAGTTCTATCAATTCCCTTGTTCCAAAAACATTTATTAATGCCTACTACATACCAGGCACTGGCTAAGGTGTGGGAATGAGGAAGAAGAATACTGAGACATGAGATACCAATCCAGTGGCAAGAATGATTTTGCCCTATGCTAGGGCCAGAAAGAAGGACACTATGGTTGGGGCAAGGGAAAGGAAGAAGTGGATCTGAGGGGCCAGAACAGGCCAATTATGGAGCATTTTTTGTAAACAATATAAGGTAATCTGGGTTTTATTCAAAGATCAATGAAGAGCTTCTGTAGTACTGAAAACAGGGAAATGACTGGACCCAATCCACATTTTTAAAAGTCCACTTTGTCTACTGAGTGTTGAGTGGACTATGAGTAGGCAGGAGAGAGGGCTCTTGCAACACTGCATAGGGCAGCATCTGTGAAGACGAAGCAACATGGACTGATCCCAGAGATACTCTGGAGTTCAGTGGCTAGGCTTGCTGATGGGAGAAGAAGAAGAGAGGCATCAGGAATGACTGGCGCCATTTACTGGGACAAGAGCAACTGAAGGAAGATGGATATGGATGAGAATCAAGACTTCCCTGGGGTGTGTGATGGCTCAGTCAGTTGGGCATCCAATTTTTTATTTCAGCTCAGGTCATGATCTCAGGGTCCTGGGATGGAGCTCCGTGTTGAGTTCTGTGCTCAGCAGGCAGTTGGCTTAGGCTTCTCTCTCCCTCACTTTCTAATAAATAAATAAATCTTTAAAAAAAAAAAAGACTTCCCTTAAACATGTTACCTTTCAGACATCTCCAAGTGGAAATGTCAAGAACATGTTTACCTATCAAAGAAGTCTGAAGTTCAGAGGAAAGATCAGAGTTAGAGATACAGATTTGCTAGTAACATGAAGATTGTATTTAAAGCATGGAATGAATGAGGTTCCAAAGGCATGAAGAAGAACAGAGCTGATCCAGGGATGCAGCCCATCAGTGTTAAGAGCTGGTGGGGAAAAGGAGGCAAAGAATATAAGGAACTGCCAAGTGGGTGAGGAAATAGGATAGTCTGTGAGTTCATTTGGGCCCTCTGGGAAGGTGACACCAAGGTGGGATTAGACATACAAGAAAAATATAAAAGAGGAGGGAGTAGGAGTAGGTGAAGAGAGGCTCAGACCTTATGTAGGTCTGACATCTATGAAAGAGAGGGATGGAAGGATTGCATAGGAAGTGCTTCATACCACAGCTCTGTTCTAAGAGAGTCTTGGCCTGGCCAATGGGGACTTTCTGATCCAATTTATCTATTGGAGGAATCTTGTGCAGGGAAAGAAGTTCCCAGTTCTAGTACCCCATCATGCTCAGCTATTCACTGGGGACACTCTGAGGAAGCCTGGACCATGTTTCCACTGTGTCAGATCTAAGGGTATGGAACCTGAAGGCTTCAGTCAGCTATCGCCCTGTAGGAAATTCTCATGAAGGGAGACCTAAAAGGCACACCTCTACAGCCACCACAGTGTGATGTTATGTAAACAAAAAGTGAAAGAGTGTTTCAAAGAGAAGGGAGAAGTTAGGCCTGTCAAATGCTGCTTAACCATCAAGTAAGCATGTGGCCATTGCTTTTTGACAGCATGGAGGGCACAAATGACCTTAACAAGAGCAGACTCAGGAGAGCATAGAAGACAGAAGCTCACCTGGAGAGGGTCAAGGAATGAACAGAAAGTGTAGAAGTGGAAACATAAGGACAGATAGCTCCTTTCAGGTAGTTTTGCTGAGAACAGGGAGCACAGAAATGGGAAAAAGCTGGAAGGATACGGGTAAGTGAGGGCACTTTTTAATTTTAAGATAGGAGATACTAGAAAATACTGATGAGAATGATCCCACAGATTTGAAACATCAATGACGCTGCACAAAGAAGAAAATTATAAGTGCAATATGCTTGAAAAGGCAAGAGAGGAAGACCTCAGGATACAAATGAAGGACTGGCTTCTGGCAGGGAGAGAGGAGTTCTGACCACCATACCAGGAAGGAAGCCACAAGGTTAGGTACAGATGCAGACTGGTAGACTTGGCAGCAGAAAGATAAGTAGTGCTGGTCTCACTGGGTCTATTTACTCAGTGAAAGATGAAGCAGCTGAGGTCAAGGAAAAGGAAAAGGAATGTAAGGAGTCTGAGAAGAATTACATTGGGAAAGAGTCATCTCCGAGAGTGAGACAGCAAGTACACCAGGAAAGTGTGTTAGGACCCAGGTACCCTGACTGCCCACTTGAGGTGTGTTGGCAGGAGTTTTATGGTGAGACCAATCAATGTGATGTTTTTCGGTAGCCAATATCAGAGGCCTAAGTGTAGGCATGGCATCGATGGACAATTAGGTTTAACAAGATAAGGGGTTTTGCTGAGGGGAGGTGGGGAGGTGGAAGGGTAAATGGAGTTTCTTGGCCAACCCCACATGGGGCTCATGAATCGTAAATGGGTAAACCTGAGGGGAGTTAATACTGACTGAATGAGTATGGCTCTGTCAACTTTCCAAAGCCCTAGAAAACCTTCCATTCCTTTTCTTCCCTCCATTTGAGCAATCTCTATACTTACTCTTCCTCTGTTGCTAATTAAACTTACAGATATCAACATTTATAACGCATGCAATGCAAAATCCTGTGGCAAAAGTTTATTTTTATTTTAATTGATTTAAAAGACAAGGGGTTTTTTTGAAATTTTGTTATTTTAGAATGAGAGCTGGATTTTAAAACATCTCTGAATTTAAATATCCCATATTTTGATGGCAGATAAAAGAGGCTTTTGATGAAAATAAACAAAATAGCTTAACATGACACTTTCTTCTTAAGTCTTTGCCAGGACAATGGAGTAAATCATATTTGGTAAGGTGTTTAGCTTCATCTGTCTAATCTCAAATGTACCTAAAATGGCAATTTTTTTTTTAGAGAAAGGATGCCACCACATTGATCTTTTTCTTTCTGAAAGTTTGTCCCAGAATTCCTTATTTGAGCCTATCTCTGAAAATTCACTTAAGATATACCATAGAACGAATGAAGGGCTGCTGGAGGGTAGGTGGGTTGGAGGATGGGATAACTGGGTGATGGGCATTAAGGAGGGCACTTGATGTACTAAGCACTGGGAGTTATATACAACCGATGAGTCACTAAATTCTACCCCTGAAACTAATAATACATTAACACATGTTAACAAAATTGAATTTAAATAAAAAATTTTTTAAAAAGAGGGCGCCTGGGTGGCTCAGTGGGTTAAGCCTCTGCTTTCAGCTCAGGTCATGATCTCAAGGTCCTGGGATCGAGGCCCGCATCGGGCTCTCTGCTCAGCAGGGAGCCTGCTTCCTCCTCTCTCTCTGCCTGCCTCTCTGTCTACTTGTGATCTCTCTCTCTGTCAAATAAATAAATAAAATCTTTAAAAAAAATTTTTTTTTAAAAAGATATACCCTCTTCATGCAAAAGCATTTGACCAAAAAGATGCTATCTATACCAATCTCATGGTGAAACAGAAACTTTGCAATAAGCAGCCTTCTCTTACAGCCTTAAAGCTACAGTTTGTTTCAGAATAGTTCTTAAATACAACACCAAGGTAAATAGTTTGAAAGAAAATAAATGATTGCTTGTGCTCACGGATTTAAATTTCTGATCAAATTCCCCAGTCTGGCAGTTGAAGCCCATGGTAATAATGGGGTTCCGGGCAACAAGAAGAGAGAACTGCCAAGAAACTCTGGCCTTCTCCCATGACCCAACCGCCCACGTTAGAAAAAATGACTGGGAAGCAAATTTGTCAAGAACAGGGCCTTCGCTACGGAATAACCACCCAAAACCCAGACTATAAACAGCCACTCATTCAAGTGCACTATTTTTAACAAGAACACCTGAATCACAAATGTATGTTTTTCTTCTCTGAGCTGCTAAACACCAACTGCATTTTCAAGTTTGCATCTACCCGAGACCAGTGTAATTACAGGCGATCATCCTGTGAAGTTTTAATGACCCAAGGATCCCAAAGGGACTGCAAGAGAGCTGTTTCTTTATTCTCACTATTTTAGCATGAAGAAACGAAGCTACACTTGAGGAAGCTGCTGTGTTGGAAAAAATGTGAACTGCCAAATAAGTCAGGCCAGGAGCAGCACAGTGTAGCAACCGAGGAGACCCAGGGTCCAGAATCAACACAGCGCAGCTGCATTCAATAGCCACACCACAACACAAGGCCAAGGGGACGGAAAATGTGACAGGTTCCACCCCAGAAGAAAATGGAGGACAATGAACAATGAATAATGTGTGGAGGCTGCGGGGGGCAGGGCAGAAGAAGACACAAACCCAACACAAAGCAGACAACAGAATGATGGCTACGTCAGCTCTGGGAACGAACTGACAGGGCCAAAATTATGTAAAAAAACTAGGTCATTGTGAGAAATGAATACTAACTCCTAATGTCAGGCTCTTAAGAAGAGAAAGAAGCTAAATTTGAGCCTTTGATGAGTTCATATTTTAAAAAGAATACTTAGTTATGGGCAAAGAATTTTTTCAAATAGGACTGAGGATAATAAGTAAAATTTGAACTTCTTATTTCTTAACATCAAAGAATATCATTCTTTCAATCTTTCCCGGGTAACAGGAAAAAAAAAATCAGTCTCTTTTGAAGTATTCAGATGAAAGTTCTAGGTGGGAAGAGAGCACTGGTGATAATTTGATCAATCCATATGTGTCATCAACCTAAGTAATGTTAATATATTTTGTTATTGTGAATATTCCCAAAACAATGATGAAATCACTGTTGTTCATATTATCATAGCTGGGTATAGGGTAGTGGTTTTGACGGTGTAGCCTGGAGCCAGGCTTTAATACTGGCTCTATCACATATTAACCCCATGATCTTTGTAGGTCACTTAGTGTTTCTATGCTTCACTCTCCCTTCCTCTAGAATAAGGATACTGTTTGTGCTTCATAGTACAGATGAAGGGATTAAATCAGTTACATCATGTAAAGCACTGAATCAGTGAGATTCCAACAGGAAATCCATGGGACACGCCATTCACTGAGGGACAGTTTACAAAACTGTGGGATTCAGGGAAGAGTGCTGAAATCCACGGCTGGAATGGTGGATGTGACATCACCTCTAGGCTTTCAAGTACAAGGGGAAAGAAAGATTCTGGAACCCAGAAGGAGAGACAGTTATAGAGAGTAGGCTGCCTTGAAAAGGAATTGATTTTCATCTGAAAAGAACAGCCAGTCCAAGGTGAGCTTGCAGAGAAGAAAATAGGGAGGAAAAATGTTTGGCTTCACTGTCCCTTCCTGTCTAATTGCCTCCTGGGTCTTTCCATTGGCCGAAACCACTCAGAAGCTAGAGGGCAGGAAGCAGGTTGATAAGCCCCCACAGGCTGAACAATGCGGTAGAAAAGGCAAGACAAGACAGGAGATCTGGAGGGGCAAAAGAAGAGATCCAGCTCAAATACTTCTATGTACTGAAACTATCTGATGATTTTAAGCTCCTTCACTTCTACAAATACACATTAACTGTAATTCATTACAGCATACCAATCAGTACCAACCTTGAGATTAACTCAGCTAGACTGCAGTTCAAGATTAATACCACCTTATTTTCATTTTGCTATAGACCAGGGATCAGAAACTCATTATTTACTCAACTTATTATGCCTCAGAGGAAAGAATGAGAAAAGAAATATCATGGGAATTAGTTGTAGACTTTCTCAGATTGCCTCACAAGAAGCTGTGAAAGTGTCTAATAACCAAGCCAAACCCATGTCTGAGACATATTCTCCGGAGCCTGGGGCTCCTACAACTGGGCACGGAGTCATGAGGAGAAAGCAGATGACTATATTGCTGGGCTTCTTATTTACCATGAATAAGACTATCTAATCTGAAATATATGCCCTGTAGAAAACACTTGGAAATAGCAACCTGAACCTACTTTCTTATCACTGAGAAATATACTGTAAACAAGGTATGAAATTTTTGAAATTATGAAAAATTTATTTAATTTTTTAAAAGATTTTATTTATTTATTTGACAGAGAGATTATAAGTAGGCAGAGAGGCAGGCAGAGAGAGGAGGAAGCAGGCTCCCCGCCAAGCAGAGAGCCCGATGGGGGCCTCAATCCCCGGACCCTGAGAATTAAGATTTTATTCATTTCTTTGACAGAGAGAAACACAGCGAGAGAGGGAACACAAGCAGGGGGAGTGAGAGAGGGAGAAGCAGGCTTCCCGCCGAGCAGGGAGCCCGATGTGGGACTTGATCCCGGGTCTCCAGGATCATGACCTGAGCCGAAGGCAGTAACTTAACCAACTGAGCCACCCAGGCACCCCGGAAAATTTATTTTTTAAGAACAAAATGTTAAGAATTAAATATCAGTTCATGACATGCTGGTGCTACATATTTTAATAATACACATTTCCATATGCATTTGGCCACAAAGGCAAACAGAATGCAAGGAGCCATTTAAAATGTAAGTCACATTTTTCATACTTAATTAATTCAAACCACAAGAAAGAATGTGTCATTTGGTAAATGAGGAAAAGTCAAAATATTTCTTTGTATTTACACAATTAAGATAGTATTAAATTTTTAGTAGGAATAAACTTTATAAGGTAACAGCTACAAATACAGTGACATGAAAACTAATATACTACTTCCCTTCAATCTACATGCCTGGGATGCCTGGGTGGTTCAGTCACTTAACCCACTGCCTTTGGCTCAGGTCATCCCGAGTCCCATATTGGGCTCCCTGCTCAGTGGGGAGCCTGCTTCTCCCTCTGCCTGCTGCCCCCCTGCTTATGCGCTCTCTCTGTCTGATAAATAAATAGATTTTTAAAAAATTTTTTGAAATAGCCTATATGCCAAATGATTACATAATCTGAAACACCTCTAAGGAGGTTCCAATATTACAGTGAAAGAGCAAGTGAATCTAAATGGGACATAAACACTGATCAAAGGTACTGATGCAACCAAGACTAGAACAATCAGTAGAAGTCAATTCTGGAAAGTCTTACAGGGGAGGCCTCAAATATGGGGCTTAAGCGTCATTTTGTGGACCACAGTAAATTACTGAAGGTTTTTAGCTGGGAAGGAATAAAATCAGTGCAATAGTTTAGAATGTGAACCTCAACTTCGGAATGACCAGGGGTAGCGAGAGCCTAGAGCTAGAGGCCAGTTGGAAAACACGTGGGCAGGGACCACTGCAGGCAAGTACCTAAATTGGAGGTAGTGTGGAGAATGGACAGATGAGGGCACTAGAAAAGAGAAAAAGAGAGAGGCAGAGGGAAAGACCAGGAGGAAGAGAAGGAAAACCAGACTGTGAAGGAAGAATGGATGACATTGATTGATGATAAATGGAGGACAAGGGTAGAGGTGATTCAAATAACCTTCAGGTGTCAAGCAAAGACACTGCCATGCCATCTGGGGGAGGGATCACAAAGAAGGGCAGATGGGTGAATGACTGCATTAAGCTGATAAACCAACAAGGGAGAAAAGAATCCCATCCAGGTGGAAGTGGCCACAGGCAGAAGATGTAGTGACAGGAGGTTGTCAGCATAGCTCAGGCCACTGATGGCGATGTGAACTCCAATGAAGAAAATACATGACAATATCCCAGTGGTAAGGGTTGGAAGTAGGGTTTCCAGTTGAAACAGAGGACGGTCCCATTAGATTTGAATTTTAGATAAACAACAAATTAATTTTGTATGACCCATGCAAGTTTTGAGACATATCTACACTAAAACCTTACTGATTGCTTATCTGAAATTTAAGTTTAATGGGGGTGTCCTGTATTTTCATTTGCTAAATCTGGCAACCCTAGCTGGATGTGAACTGGGAGACAAGCTTCCGAAAGAGGCTGACCAGAGACAAAGGCCTATGTGGTAAATTTAGCTAAGAGAAACTCAAACTAAAACTAAGGAGAATGAGTCTGCTCTACAAGCATTTTATAGAGGAAGTTTCACACTTGCCTTCTTGTCTGTACTTCTAATCTTAGGGAGGTTGAAAACATCAGGTAAATTGTCACACAACTTTTTCAATATAAAATTGTGATATACAACTCACCACAGTGCAGCCTTAACCACATTTGAACATGTTTACGGTTCAAATAAAATATGCTATGTGTTTCTACATGTCTAACAAAGAAGAATAATGGCTATATCACTGAGATATTTCCGAACCTCTGTTCATTATTTTGTCAAGTAATCTCTGAGGGGAAATATTTTTACCATATCCACACTTTAATAAATTTACTAGAGGCTACTTAATATACAACCCTATTGTACTCTTACTGTTCCTTAAAGGATTTGCAATATGTGAGGTGAAACAGAAGAGTTATACTCAATAATTTCTTTTCATGAGAGAAGAGTGTGGTGTATGTAATATATATAAGTCTCACTTGTAGAAGTGACACAACAATGCACCAGCTAGTTAAGACAGAAATGAGGAAGCTTCTCAGCAGCAAGAGGACTATCATAAACTCTCACCCACCGATTCATGTAGGGAAGAATGGTGGTACTAAACAAATGGCATCAGAGAAGCAGTGGTCACATCTGGTCTTAGTGCAGAGCCATACTACCCGAGCCCACAGGCAAGGAGGCCCCTGGAAAGTCAGTGCACACCAGGACTCTGCGAAGACCCGCCAGAAGGCTTGTTATAGCAAGTCTGAGGCCTCATGTAAGAGAAGGAAGGGCGCTCTTAAGGAGACCATAGTAGCACAAAGCCAGAGATAGTAAGATTTTCCCTAAGTTGGATCACACGGTCTTTCAGCTCCATCACCAAAGTTTGCTGTACATCTTAAGAGATAAATTATGAGGCAGAGACTCCTGGTTGCTTCCCAATGGTCCTCTGCCCCCCTTCTTCCTTAGTAGCCAAACCCCAGATTTTAACTGGGCACATAGCCATCTATAGGAATTACATTTTCCTCCTCACTTGCTGCCTGGTATGGCCATGTGACTAAGTTAAGGCTAATGAGATCCAAGTAGAAATGTTGTGTGGGACTGCCAATAATTCTCTTTAAAAAGGAGCAGCTGCAACCTTCTTCTCCTCTCTCCTTCCTGCTGCCTACAAGGAACATCTTTGCACTGGAGTTCAAGCAGCCATCTTGAGCCATGAAGTGGTATAAAATAAGGATGGCGAGACATGAAAGGGGGTGCCTGGGTTCCTCGTGCTCACGGAGTTTCCAATATAGCCTTGGGCTGCCTATATCCACGTTTCTTTTATGTGAAATAATAAATGGTCATATCTTTAAACCACTATTAAGGTTTTCTGTTATTCACAGATGAATTGATGCCTCACTGATTCAACTAGAATGTATGCCTACATGTATAAAATACTGATAAGTGTTTATAGCCTAACACCAAACAGAAACCTAATATGCATGTTAGTTCTTCTTTATCTGGTATAACTACAACCAGCCCCCAACATACAGACATCCGTAATCCTCCCCTTATTAGACAAATTAGAGCTAATTGTTTGATACTACAAAAGGACACAGCCAAAATGAGAAGGAGCCCTGCTTTTGGTCTTCATTTGCTATAGTCACCCTTGAATGTCCTCAAGCCTTAAATATCTCATAGGTATTTTCATATTTATTTGGTTTTGCTTACTTTGCCTACACATTCAAGGCAGAGACTGATCTGTCCAGCTTGTCTTCTTAGGCACCTTTCTTCTGGCATCACTAATACCCTGTCCTTGGCAGAAGCTCTTCCCACCTCAAGTGGTATTGGGTTGGGCTATCAATCAAGTTGGGGAAATCTAGGTAAAGTACCCCAACCTCTAGTGATAATGATTTGTTTAGGGATGGCCATGCAAATCGAGAATGTCACGTGATCATTCTACTAAAGCTAGTAAGAAACCATTTGTAATCGTCCTGTTTTGAGGGCTGGGGTTCTACAAGCCTGTGAATTTGGAGCTGCTGGCCACCTGGAGGAAGCGGAGTCTGGATTCAGCACATTTCTCGACTTCCTAGTAATGTAAGCCAGTAAAGTCCTTTCTCTAGGATTTGAGGTAGGTTTCTATGTCTTGTCATTGAGAAAGTACTGGAGACTAACACTACACTGATCATTTTTCCATGATTCAATGACATTAAAGATAAAAATAAATCAGGAAACCACAGAATCAACAACTTTGTAGAATCCATCTTAGGATCTTCTTAGTACCATAAAATTGTAATTCTTATTGCTCATATCATGAATATCTCATGGAAATTGAGAAATCTTTGGATCCATGCCTTTATCTAATACAGATTATGAAACTACCATCATGATTTTCAGCTTCTAATTATATTTAAAGAAGCTAGTCAAGTTTTTATGTCATATCAACATTTAGAAAATAGTTTTGTTATGTTACTTAAGTGTTTCATTATTCTGGTGGCTTCCTTGAAAATTCGATTTTATTGTCCTGATATAAATACTTCTAGAAATATACAGATAGAACAGCAACCTCCAGTAATAATTTCTCCCATGAAAGCAGCAATTCCATTTTTTTAAAAGTAGAATGCAACACAAGTTGTTATTTAAAAAAAAAAAAAGATGTTTCCTAGTTTAATAAGTCCTGATGTTGTCTCAGTGAGAAAAAAAAATAGTGTTCTCATGATAAACTAAAATTAAATCAGAAGTAAAAGTAATGTTGATTTTCAAAGATTCTAGTGCTCACAAGAGCACACAAGCTAGTAAATGAATTTCTGCAGAGCAGTGGATGAAGAATATTTTATCTCTGAATAAGAATAATTCCTGACACAATTGCCTATTCACCTAAATTAAAAATGAAAATACAGACACTCCTAAGTGAAAACATACTGTACTTCTATTATCATTTAGATTGCGGCTAAACTGGGTCTCATAGGAGATAAATATTCTTAACAAGCAAATAAAGAATTCAGCCACTGGGGTTTTCTTTTTATTTCAACTGTTTAAGCTTTTATAACAAAGTTTTTAGTGTTCTGAAAGCCTTTTACGGCTACAATTATATGAACAGCACAATTTAATTAGCATGCATGGAGTATACGGTCTTATAATGGGAATTTTCATTAATTAAAATAGATGGAAATACAAAAGCATTAGCTGTAAACAATTTGAGGAATCAAGAACCTAATTTGCCTATTACACAACAAAGAAAAACACACTCCAGTTATGTGAATAATTCTGACTTGCATAGTGACTACACATTTATCTAACAGTTTCAGACTTCATTCATTCCACAAATACTCACTGGGTTTCTAGCATTACTGGTGCTTGGGAGTCATCAGCAAACAGAACAGAAATCCTAAATCCTACATTCTAATTCTGGCATTCTAGCAGAGCAGACAGATAATGTACAACAGACATAATACATAGGCAATTATGTATGTCAGAAGGTGATAAGTTCTACAGAAAAAAAGAAAAATGCAGAGCAAGATACAAGGGTCCGGGTAATCCGCGAGAGGGATAGGATGCAGTTTTAACTAGGGTCATAAGGATGTGCCTTATTAAGAAGGTGACATTTGAGCAAAAGCTTCAAAGAGGTGACAGTGTGAGCTATGTGTGTATCTGGGGGAAGAACATTCCAGGCAGGAAAAAAAAAAAAAAAAAACAACCAGCCAGGACAAAAGCCCTACCTGAGGCTGAAGATTTATTGAGTGTTAAAACCTCAGGCATAGTGAGTGAGCAAAAGGGAGAATATAAGAGAAAAAAGAAAAAGGCTTTTAGGTAAGTGCCCCTTTGTTTACAAAGGGCAAGCAGATCTTGGAGGACCTTTTTGGTAGGACTAATTGCATTATTTGCAAAGCTCAGTGCACAATAAAAATGCATAGCCCCTTAATTCAAAATGAGAAAAAGTGCTGTCAGCAGTATTTAAATATAAGGCCCTTTCCTTAAAAATATTTTTGTATTTATGATATAGGGATTATCTCTAATTCAAGGCATAATGGTATTACACTGAGTAATGATAAACTTTCAAAAGGCAAATAAATTGGCATTCTAATTTTATACATATAAAACAATTATTATTTAATGTTTACATATATTATCTATATAATTTATATAATAAAACTTTATTAATATATTTTGATTGATCATATAATTTCCCTGGCTTGCTTTTACTATATATTCATTTATAGATTCTCAAAATTTATCTTTCACATCATTTTCTTTTTTTTTTCCCCACATCATTTTCAATTAATTTAACTGAAAGCTGCCAGCAAATGCAAGATCATAGCTAGCTTTTTTTTTCTTTCAAAAACTGTTTTTTGGATGAGAACTTTTTGGATCTATTCTCTTAGCAACTTTTAAATATACACTATTGTTAACTATAGTCCCTGTGGTGGGCAGAGGGGGTCAAAAGGTACAAACTTCCAGTTATAAAATAAGTAAGTCATGGGGATGCAATATACAAATAATTTTTGATAATTTACTTTTGAGAAAGATCTTCCTGTTGATCCAACTCTTACTGGAGCTATCATGAGTATTTTATAGGCTACGGCAACATTGAAATAAATGTCTTATAAATACCTGCAAAATACAAATTTTAGTACATCTAAGCTGACGAATCTTAACAAAATAATTTCTCTAAAGAGACTGAACTGTTCATACAAATCAGTTTTGTGTAAGTTTAGCTGTAATTTTAAATGCAATTATACCCAATGAGTTTTAATCTTTGCTCTGACATCTCCTGTCACTCATGGAGGTGGAACAAGAAACCGGAAGTGGCTTCGTAATTTGTGCAGAATCCAAGATACCTATTTATGTGTTTTATTGCTATATCTAGGATTATCGGGAAAAATTTAATTTTAAAATGATCTCCTCCATTAATTGGTTCATCTGAAGCTTCATATATAAATAGTGTCATTTTCTGTTGAATGATCTTAAATTTAACTTCTGTTTGTAAGCCTGAGGACATGTGCTTTACCTTCAATGTTTTCCAAACAGAAAATTCTAACCTCTTTGAGGATTTCTAACTCTTTGATACGCTTTACTGCAATGCTCCTAGGTCCGCTTTTATTTTGTCTTAGCTTATTGATCAAGTTTGCGCCCTGAGCACTAGCAGTTTTGTTTCAGTGCCCAGGCTGGACAGTTAAATATCACGCACTGTCAGGATCAGCTCTGGGGACGCAGAGGGCAGCCACCTCCCGTGGCTGTCCTGGTGTTGACCCCTTAGGAAGCCCCCCCTTTTGTTTTATGTTCACCATCTTTTGGGTCCTAAGACGCCGTTGTCTTACATGGCCACGATGCCCTTCTGCTGATGTTACAGTGGTCATACTCCCCATCTAGGTCCATGTCCCAGCGTGCCCATGTCCTCAGGGACCCACAGCGCCCTGGACTGCTCTGACCTGTATAGCTGCCCAAATGTTACTGGGTGGGCGCTGCCTACCATGCCCAAGGCTATGCGTGTGCCAGCTGCTAGCGGGACCCCAAGCACACGTGTGGCCTGCTGCTGCAGGGAATCTTTGCTCTTAAGGAAGTTGCTCCTCTGTCTCACTGGACTTTGCTTACAAAATGCAAATTCAAATGTAAACTTATTAGGAATTTCAAGATGGCAACAGCAGAGGATAAAACCATGCATGGGGCCCTTTTCAGTGTAGGCCCCTGAGTGGCTGCAAAGTCAAGGTCCGTGCAGCTAGAGCTGGTTCTAGGCCATAATAATCACCTGGGCTTTTTGCATGAAACGGGGAGCCACTGAAAGATTCTGAGCACAGAAATGACATGATACACTTTACATGCAGTTACTAGTAATATAGGTTTTGCATTTCCCACCAGAAAACTGGACTCCAACTGCCCAGATTCAAGCATTAAACATGATTTATACAACCATCAGGTTGCTTTCGAACATTCAGTATACGCAAAAAGTGACTTTTTAAAAATATTAAGTTGAACAAGCTAACTATATACACTTCTTTTTTTTTTTTTAAAGATTTTATTTATTTGACAGAGAGAAACACAGCCAGAGGGGGAACACAAGGAGGGGGAGTGAGAGAGGGAGAAGCAGGCTTCCCGCCGAGCGGGGAGCCCGGTGCGGGACTCGATGCGGGACTCGATCCCGGGTCTCCGGGATCATGACCCGAGCCGAAGGCAGTCGCTTAACCAACTGAGCCACCCAGGCGCCCCACTATATACACTTTTAATTTTGTCAGTCACATTGCAACAAAACTGGTGGAAAAAAAGTCATTTCTAAATCTTTATAAAGGCCGTTAGGTATAAATAAAGTAGATCAAGTCTACTTATGAAATGTGACCTTGATTTAATGAGATGTATTTGGTCAGAAAGAACAAAAACTAAGGGAAGCAAGAAAACTGCAAGAGCATGAGGACATGCAGAAACAGGGATTTCCCCCAGTCCTCTTGCACACTTAGGACCTTCCCCTTGTGTACCAGTTATGAACTAGCAGAGGCTATGATGATTCCTAGCTGTCACCGCCATGTAGTCGGTGACCCCTCCAGACTCTCATTCTCTGCAGTCTTCCAGCTCCTGCTCCAGTGGTCTGCTTTGTCCAGATCTGCTCAGTTCATATTCCACCGAGAGTGACACTCAACTGGCCCCAGGCCATTTCTATCCGGGTAACACTTTTAGCCCTAGATCCACCTCCTAAGTCATGTGCAGCCTTTGCATTGCTGTCCTTGACTTGGATTCCTTGTTCTGGTCCCATCGGCCATGGCTGCCAGGGACCATGTCACAGGGTCATAACCGCCCCGCTGGAAGATATGGTGGGACTGTTTTCTCCTTATCAGAATCCATGAGGATGACAGGCCCGACAATGACCTAAGGCGACACTTGCTCAAAATGTCTTCCGACACACAGTTTAACATCTCTCATTTCAGTGTACCATCATGCCTGAAATCCTATCAGCCTTAGCCTGATTTTGGTAAACAAGGATCTTTTCGTATAACAAAAATTCCTCCAAGAAAGTTAAGACTTACTTTCAGTGCCTGATATATGCCTAGTGCTCAAAAAATGTTAGCTGAATGGGTGAGGAATAGTGGCTAATTTATCCAATCTAACTGTTCTCCTTAAAGAATAGCCACACTGAGTGAAGATATTTTATGGACAAAAGGAAGCAATGTCATCTGGAGTACATGAGCACTTACGAGAGCGTGGGAAAAGGACACAATGGTTACAGGACCATAGGGGTCATGGATTTTAGAGCACAGGAAGAACAAATCCAGGAGGTGGGAAGTAAAAGAGAAGTGTTTCACTTCCCACACCTGTTGACCCTCCACCCCCAACACTGGCCAAGAAGACAAAGGCAACACCTCAGTTGTGCCTGTTTATAGTGGTTAGGAGGGAAGAGCCAACACTATTGAATGCTCCTGAAAGTCAGCTTTCATCCTGGAGGATGAGGACTGAAAGCTGCCCACTGATTCGGTGACAGTGACACCAACCTCACTGGTGAACTTAGAAGGGTAATCTCAGTGAAATGCAATGAAATACACAAACACAGCTGTGTGATAGAGCAATGTGAAGATCAAAGGACCGGGAAAGAAAGACCTATTCTAGTCTCAGTTCTACAACCTAACTACCATGTGACCCAGCAAAGTCAATTAAATGCTCAGAGCCCCAGTTTTCTCATCTTAAAGGGGAACAATAATACTTGTCTACCCATGGGGTTGTTGTAAAAACTGAGATAATGCGTGTGCAAGTGCTATAAGGTTGGCAAAGCTCCACATAAAATCAAATGTATTCTTGCTGTTATCAAATAACAATAAGTAAATCTGTTCAGGTTACTTAGCCAGAGTGTGTTAAAAATCTGACCAAAAACACCTGGCCAGGCATGGGAAATGGACAAATTCAGAGAATGACAGAAATCCTGCTAAAAGAGATCTGCTCCAAGAGAAACAATTTTCAAAAGAAGACATTCAGATCGCACGCTAAGTAAATTTCCTGCTGTATTTACCCCAACAATTTAAACAACATATTTTAACTATGGTTGTGCTTTTTGCCAGTCAATGGTAAATTCAAATAACTATAGTAAAACCCTTGCCAGTTGTAATCAATCACTACACATTTGTGATGGAAGGATTTTCCAGAAGGCTTTGCATTCCATTTGCTTTCTTTGTATATCATCCTTCTGTAGGATAAGAAGGCGAATAATTATAAGGAAATGTCTCTGGATCATCTGAGACTGCGTCCTCAAGTCCAGAAGCAACGATCTCTAACAAAAGTGCAGATTTCTGTCTCAGGAAAAAACAAATCTAACAAGAGTCAAGGGGCAGGGGAGGGAAATGAATAAAGAAAAGCACTCATAACTTGGTGAAACCCTGAATTGGAATGAAAAATGTCTAGAAACATACTGGTGATGAGCCAAAATGGGTGACAGTTAACACTTCCTGAGCACACACTGTGTCCTGTGGCATGTTTTTTATGTCCGGTTCATGTGATCTTCAGGGCAAATGAAGTAGCTATAATGGCGCCATTTTCCCCAACTACCAATAAAAAACTGAGACACTGGGGCGCCTGGGTGGCTCAGTTGGTTAAACGACTGCCTTCGGCTCAGGTCATAATCCCGGAGTCCCGGGATTGAGCCCCGCATCGGGCTCCCTGCTCGGCGGGAAGCCTGCTTCTCCCCCTCTCACTCCCCCTGCTTGTGTTCCCTCTCTGGCTGTGTTTCTCTCTGTCAAATAAATTAATTAAATCTTAAAAAAAAAAAAAACAAAGACAAAAACACCTAAGACATGGAGTGAGTAACTTGCTCAAAGCCACAGAGCTATCAAGTATTCAAGGTGGGAACTGAATCATAACTTTTATGGCTCCAAAGTCCATGGTCTTAACATGTTACGTGGTCTCTAGAGCTCACGTATCTTTAGAGAAAGTGATCAAATTCCTGAAAACTAATCACAACGGATTAATAACCTTAGCCAGTTTCTGATTCCTCTGTTACTTTTTAATTGCCCTATAAACATTAACAACAGAGTATTAAACTAAAACAGGTGCTCTTCTGCACAGGAGGCCAAGCACATGGGGCTCACACCCAGGAAGCCGCCCCCAGCATTAGGATGAGGTTTTTCCACTTTTTTAGAAAGAAGTGGCATGGCAATCATAAACGCGCACCAGAATTTTGGAACTGTAAAGTTGTTCAGCATACATCTCAGATCCCTGGGAAAGAGACCACTCAGGACAAATACCAGCAGTACCCTTTGAAAAGCTGTCTGCCTAGATCACACACTCTCTGACTTTAGTTTTGGTTTAGTGTATCGGAAGCATGTAGAGGTCTTTTAGAAGAGACTGTTCTGATTCAGCAGGTCTGGGTGAGGCTGGAGAACCCGTATGCCTCACAAGTTCCGAGGTGACCACTTTGAAAACCACCAGACTAGACAAAAAAAGCAGCCATCTGTCATGTTTAGATTCAGTGGCAAGGCCTCTGTCCACAAAAATACCTCAGGAAGTAACCGAAAGTAAAAACTCCTTTTATAGGAAAAAGAGCCCATCCCTATGCATTCAGCAAGAAAAGGAAAGCTACAGCCCCGAAAGAATAATCCTCCACCTACTGAACCTCTCATGCAACAGTTATTCATTGAATATCTGCTATATACCTGACGCTGTCCTAGGAGCTAAGGTTACAGCAGTGAATGCAGATGAGGAGTCCGTGCTTTCACAAAGCTGACATTTGAGTGGGTAAAGGCAGGCGATAAACAAACTTAACAAGTAAACACTGCATAGAGTGTGTTAGTTGGTGACACATGCCATAAAGAAAAATCGAGCATGGAAAAGGATAAGTGCGGGTGGTCAGGGAAGAGCTCACTGAGAAGACACGGGAGCAGCGACTTGTTGGACAAGGAGGTATAAGGCAGGAGCGCGAGAGAGTCCAGGCACAGCAGATAGCAAGTGCAAAGGCCCTAAGCTGGGAACACACTTGCCGTGTTTGAGGAACAGCACATATAGAAAAGTGTTCTTAATCACTGATGGACGAGGAAACTGTTCTACTATCCTCAATGATGAATGGGCAAAACGATACTGAGTATGTGTAGTTCAGAAAACTGGGAAGAAAACATGTAGATAATTTCTCTTCATTCCGGTACCACGATGTTTTAAGAACCCAGTCTTAACTTAAAATGTAGTTACCGATCACATCGGGTTTTGTTTTCCTTTGGATTTTTTTTTAAAAGATTTTATTTATTTATTTGACAGAGAGAAACACAGCTGGAGAGGGAACACAAGCAGAGGGACTAAGAGAGGGAGAAGCAGGCCTCCCGCCGAGCAGGGAGCCTGATGTGGGGCTTGATCCTGGGTCTCCGGGATCATGACCTGAGCCGAAGCCAGTGGGCCAACCAACTGAGCCACCCAGGAGCCCCTGGATTTTGTATTTGATCTGCTTTCCCATCAGGGTCATTGCTGAGGAGAGAAGCCCTGACATTCTCTAGACAATCAGCAGAAATGTGGGTGTCCTGTCCCAGAAGAAGATAGCAGGGCTCCCACCCCTATTACTCAAGACTTGCTATTCCCATTCATGCAAATGGCTTCTCACTGCAAGAGCCCATTGCCCTGTACCCACAAACTTGGCATGCCTAGCAGTCTTGTCTAGTCGACGTACAGGTGAGGCTAGAAGTGTTAACACCCCGGAAGCAGCCCCCAGCCAATAATGAACAGGTGTGGTTGAATACAGAGGGGTTTCTTTGCCTCTTGGGTGGAACAACTCTGAGCCATGCCCTTCAGTCCCCCAGAGAACGCCAGTGGGATTGAGTCCCAGCTGCCCAAAGCGGTAACCTACTCTTTTAGCATACCTTCTTGTGGCTTCTTTCCCTTCACTGTCTCACTTCCCCACTCCACCCCCCCAGCTAGTGCTTCCAGGGCTCACCCCCCAAACACACTACCTTCACAATCCTGGCCTCAGGATCTGTTTTAGTAGGGGGCATGCCAGCCTAAGACAAGCATCTTCTGGCTAAGGAGTCACATCACCGTGAGAGAAAGCACCTCTGATCCACTGGTTGGTCTCCTCAGGGCAAAAAGAGTACCTATAATGGTGCCATTTTCCCCAACTACAGATAAAAAACTGAGACATGAAGTGAGTAACTTGTCTTCTTAATTTAAGCCATACTATTTATTTTACCACTGACTCAGCGATTTTCATCATATATATCTGCTCTGTCAGAGAACTCTTAGTTCCCAAAGTTAAACTGCTTCATATAGCTCTCAGACCATTTCTGGAGGAATTTTATCAAGTGAATCACAAATAGCTTTAATTTAATTGTCCTTGCAAAACTGATGGTGGCATGCAATTTCTTGAATGGCCATTCCTAAAAAGAGAACTCCAGATTTAGACTCATTTGTTTACCTACAGTAGTAAATTTCACTATTTTAAATGTGTATCCTTTTTTTTTTTTAAGATTTTATTTATTTATTTGACAGAGAGAGAGATCACATGTAGGCAGAGAGGCAGGCAGAGAGAGTGGAGGAAACAGGTTCCCTGCTGAGCAGAGAGCCCGATGCGGGCCTCGATCCCAGGACCCTGAGATCATGACCTGAGCTGAAGGCAGAGGCTTAACCCACTGAGCCACCCAGGTGCCCTAAGTGTGTAGCCTTAATATAATCTGTGTTTGTCAGGTGGACTGCCAAGTTCACAAGGTGTAGGCGGCATGGCAATATGATCCTTCTTAGACCTCTTTACGTAATCATCTTATATAATTTCAGAGGGGTTTTAAAAGCTGGTATGTGTTCCTGTTTTTAAGCACAAAGCCCTGCTTTCAGGCAAAGATAAAATTTAACAAGTGTTACACTTAAGTTTCCATTTAAGAATAGTAGTGAAATCACAAAAGCTAGACATGTCATGTTACCCGGAAATCCAGCAGAGCAGGAAGTAGAGTCGAGCACAGGTACCTGTTTATAAACGATCCATCTGGTGAAGTAAAACTGTGGCCAGAAGTTGAACAGTCTGCGGGAGCCAGTGGGTTTTTGTATAATTTGGTGGTGACCAATGTTTTCTACTTAAAAGCCAACTTCGAGAAAATAAAGTGTTTACTGGCAGGCATGTTGTGGTGAATGTCTAATGGAATTAGCTTTACTGAGTCCCATGGGGGAGAACTTCTAGTCTAATAATTTAGATTACCAAATTTACCGAGTAGAAGAACGTCATGGAACAAATGACACTAATGTTTTCAGATCTGGGAATGTTAATGTTTTGTTTTGAAATAATGACAACTTTTCAGGAAGTGGCAAAAAGAGGACAGAGTGGCTCTGCGTATTCTTCACCCAGTTCCCCCCAGTGGGTTATTTCTTGAATAACTGGAGTATGTTGTCAAAACCAGAAGGCTGACATCAGTACAATATGTGTGCCATTTTATCACATGTGTAAGTTCAAAGAACCATCACTGCAATTAAGATACAGAACTTTTGGGTACCTGGGTGGCTCAGTCAGTTAAGCATCTGCCTTCAGCTCAGGTCATGGTTCCATGGTCCTGGGATTGAGCCTCACATTGGGCTCTTTGCTCAGGGGGGAGTCTGCTTCTCCCTCTCGCTCTCCCTCTGCCCCTCTCCCCCTCTCCCCACTCATGCTCACTCTCTCTAATAAATGAATTAAATTTTAAGAAAAAAAAAGATACACAACTCTTCTATCACCAGAGATCTACGGATGTTGACATCTTATCAGTCTGAATAAAGCGTAGAAACCTTACTTTTAAGTTCGTTCACACTCCCTTATTTACAATGTAATTGCCATCAAACAATGCCTTATTTTTGCTTCATCAAACATGTTTTTTTAAACTCAAGAAGAGAAACACAGTTTATTAGTGCACATTTTTGCTCTTTCTGTTGTTCTCTCTTCCTTTCTAGTGTTCCAAGATGTATTCTTTTTTCATTTCCCTTTATTATCAAGAACTTCCCTTATCCCTTCTTTTAGGGAAGTTACACTGGCAACTAATTCTCTTAGGTTTTCCTTTGTCTGAACATATCTTTATTTCCCCTTTATTCCTGACTGATAATTAAACTATGTATACCATTCTGGGCTGACAGTTCTTTTCTTTCATTACTGGAGAATATTCTACTTCCTTCTAGATTTCTGATGAGAAATGCACTATAATTCAAATTATTCTATTTTCCTATAGGTAAGATATCATCTCTCTCTCACTGCTTTCATATTTTCTCTTTGTCTTTAGTGTTCTTAACTATGATGTGTCTTAGAGGGGATGTGAGTTTATGCTGTTTGAGGTTTGCTCAGTTTCTTAAAGCTCTAGATTTATGCCTTTTGCCAAAACTGTGGAATTTTCAGCCATTACCTCTTTGAATACTTTTCAACTCCACACTATTTCTACTCTCCCTGGGGACTCTGAAGACATGAATGTTAGATCTTTTGCTGTAGTTCTCAGGGATCAGTCCCTGAGGGTCTCTTCACTTTTTTTCCCAGTCTATTTCCTTTCTATTATCCATATTGGGTGATTTCTGTTGTTACCCTCTTCAAATTCATTGATTCTTTTCTCTGAGCTCTCCCTTCTGCTGTTGAGCCATCTGTCAAATTTTTTTTATTATTATTTAAGTCACTCTACTTTTCAGTTCCAAATTCCCATTTGGTTCCTCTTTATATGTTCTATTTTTTTGCTGAGACTTGGAATTTTTTCATTGGTTTCAAGCATGTTCCTAATTGCTCATGGAAGCAGTTCTATGATGACTGTTTAAAATCCTTAGATTATTCCAGACCTGTGTCATCTATGTACTGGCTTCTGTTGATTTTATGCGAGAAGATGTTTTCCTGGTTCTTGATATTCTTTATTTGATGCATGATTTTTCTATTGTACCCTGGATAGCTTAGGTATTATGTTATGAGATTTAAGATCATAATTCAATCTTGTTTCAGCATGCCTCCTCTGACACCATGCTAGTGGGAGAAGTGAGGTGCCACCTCACTACTGTCAGATGGGGGTGAAGGTCCAGGTTCCCCACCCTATCTGTCTTGACACTTGGGTGGGAGTTCATTTCTGTGAGTGGGGTGAGATTTCAGACTCCCTTCTAGGCCTCATCTGACACTCCTCTGGACAGGAGAGGAAGGGGCACATTGCTGCTGCCCAATGATACCACATCAGGGTGAGAGAGGCCTTGTTCCTGCTGGATGGTGGTGAACTCCAGGATTCCCACTTAAGTTCCAATGACAGCTTGGGGGAGGGGAGAGGTAGAAGTTGTTATCTCTAAGTGAGGATGAAATTCTTCCCCGTCCTCTGATAGCACCCTGGCAGTGGGAGACAGGGTGTCTTGTGATAGCCAGGCCTTTGCTATTGGGATGGGGCTGGGGGTTTTTCCATGGTATCTGGATGGAGTAAGGCAACTAGTATCTAAAAGTTTCTGTCCCACACAGTTGCCCCTTTCCTGGTCCTCTGGCCAGAGAGAACAGACTTTCCTTGCCACTTTTGTCTGAGACTATTGGTGTTTCTGAGTTGCCAGTTTTTCTAGCATCCAGTCTGGGACACATGAGGCCAAAAACAACAACAACAACAACAACAACAAAAAACAAACCCACGTCATTCCTCAGGTCCTGAGGTTCCCCTGGCCAGTCTACCTTCTTCTTCCCATCTTTCAGAATCTTATGTTTCTTTTATATATAGTGCCCAGAGTTTTTACTTGTACTTAGTGAGAAGAGTAGAGAGAAGTGTATCTACTTCATCTTGGTGTGAAGCCATAAGCTACCGGGAATATTTTTAAAACAGAAAAAGAATATATATGTTTCAGTTTTTTCAACTCTTAGAATGAAGAAGGCACTGGAGTTCACAAGGTACATTTAAACATACTCTTTCTTTTCATCCTCAAAACAATCTTAGAAAGTTGGCCTTGTTGGCATCTGCCTTTCTCTGAGGGGATAACTGACTCGCAAGGGGCAGGTCAGACCCAGAGTCCCACAGGAAGTAAATCACAGAGCTGAGGGCAGAATCAGATCCTTCCAGTGCCACACCGCCTGAGCCAGAAGAGGTTGAAGCATCCGTACACAGAGGTGAAAAACTGGCCATTGAGATTTGAGTTTACTTTTTAAAGTACTCTTGCTGTGCCTTCTCTTGTACTTCATTCTGGTCTCCTTGTCTCTGCTCAGCACGGCAGGCCTGGACAAGCTATGCAACCAACAGCAGCAACAGTAGAACCTGTTTCCAGGAGCCACAGGTAAGAGCGCCGTGGGGGGTCTCGGCCCTGCCCCACTGGAAGGGTGGGACCGCCCCCGCCCCGTAAGCATATCTCCCCCACCAAGGCCTGTCCTCCCGCCCAGCCACAGCATAGCACAAGTATTCCAATACATCCTTCTCCAAGTCTGTGCTGAGAGCCCTGGAGCTTGCCTTCTCCCTTCATCCTCTTCTCAGCATAAACTGAAAGGCTACCCTTGGTATTGTTCAACCCTGGTAAAATCAGAGGTTAAAAAGAACTGGTTCAGAGGAGCCTAGGTGGCTCAGTCAGTTGAGTGTCTGCCTTTGGCTCAGGTCATGATCCCAGGACCCAGAACCCTGCATTGGGCTCAGTGGGGTGTCTGCTTCTTGCTCTGTGGGGTGTCTGCTTCTTGCTCTGCCCCTCCCCCCGCTCATGCTTGCATGCACACACACTCTCACTCTTTCTCTGTCTGAAATAAATAAACAAAATATTAAAAAAAAAAAAAGGACCTGGTTCACAGGGTAACTGATAGTGTCGTCACCTGGCTGGCCTTGTTGCCCAGTAGATTCGTTAGGTCATCCAGTGCCAGCGGGGGGGACTTCTGTCTTCGGCACAACCAGTCCCCCTGACGGTGTGCACCCTATTCATTTTGGTCAAACCATGTTCCTCAAAAACACCAAATTTCTATGTTTTTCCAAAATCACTCACTGCGCATAAAAATAAATTTCCTACACCCCAATTTTTTAGGGAAAACCTAAGATTGGCTGAAAAACTGGGGTTCTGCAGACTTACAAATGCATGGCCTAGGACCTCAGAGAAGTCGAGACTTCAACCTTCTCTCCTTCAATTTTTCAGTAAAATTCGCTCTCAGGATGAGGTACCATGTTTGGCTTATGGCTTCAGGCAAAGCCTGAGAAACCACTACATGCTACCGAGATAGATACATACCAGCTTAAGAACCAGGACACTGTGTGAAATGTCATATCAAACCACAAATTCCTTATACCTTAAACAAATATCACACTGTATGACAACTATACTTTAATAATAACTAGAGCAAACAAATGAACCCCTATAAGCTCTTTCATATGATACAATACCATGTACTATACATATTCATGTGATTTATGTGCCTACTAAATTTTATCTTTATAAAAATCTAGTCCAAAATCAATGAGCAAAATTAATATGAAAAAAGGTTGTTTCTGCATGTTACTAAACAACATAGGATATATTTCAGAAAAAATTCAAAAGATGCGGGATGACAAAATACTTCCTGGTGGAAATATACTCAATAATAAACAACTAACCATGAAGATCCTTTTCCTTAATCTTCAGTGACACAAATGTAAAGCTTTATAAATTCACACTGGTCATGCAGCTCTGTAGTCATGCAGTCTTACTACTCTTTGACTTAGGTAGGAAAAGATGAGTCTAAATTAACAAGACTCCTGAATTACACACTTTTGGAAAGAAATAGAACTAATTTTATTTAGCTTCAATTGTATACAGCAACCATAGTTAAGTTACAATGTGTTAACCCAACAGAACAGCTTGAAAGGGCCTGTGCAGAGTGCCTGGATTTCCACTGGGAATGCATTCCTGAAGACCAATCACAGGGAATACCAGGCATTTCTTAAAATCACCAAATATCTGAAGAAAATCTGCACCAGGAAAGCGACAATAGAGCATATAAACACTTAAAAAAGGGGGGGCGTACAGAAAAAAATAAAAAGCCAATTCAAAAGAAGATAACAATTATCTTTGGAGTGAAATGTGAGGACATTACATCAATAAACAATAGACTTTCTCCCCCATCTCCTAGAAGTGAATTAAAAATTTAAGGAGCAGGTGGTAGAGAATGAACACAACTGAAAAGAAAATTACCAAGGCTGGAAGATTGAGCTAACGAATTTTTTCAGAACCTAGAACCAAAGACAAAGAGGCGGGAACTAGGAATGGACAGTTATAATATTTGAAGGCAAGATGTAGTAGTTCTGGAAATACAAGTTCCAAAAGAGGAAATAAATAACTAGAGGGAAGGAAATTATTTTGTTCATTATTAAAGATATTATCCACATTATGACCTAACTCTTGAGCTTGAATACAAGAGTTTTCAGACTGAGTGGCTGAATGAGACGAGAACACATGGATACATGAAAAAACAGTCTTACCTACCTTATTAATAGATTCACTGATATGAAAAAAGAACAAAATCAAAAATCCTAAAAGCTTTCAGAAAGGGGAAAAAGGCATTTTCTACAAAGAAATAAGATCCAGATTGACACTGACATCTCTTCAGTAATACTGCAAGCGAAGGACCAACGGAGCAATATCTTCACAGATATGAGAAAAAGGAAATGTTTAAGCTAGGATTCTCCTAGGCCCAAATTCCACTTAACTGTGAAGGGTGATGAAAAGCTTCCAGAAGTTCCCCAGTCTTGAACTCTCTAAAAATTTATTAAAGCATGATGACCAGCAAAACTCAAAACGTCATCCAAGAAGTAGACAAGAGTATAAGGAAAGATGATGAGCAAAGTAATAAATACTAACTCAGAGATAAATTTAAATAAATGCTATTAATAAAAATGATTAACAACAATCCAGAATGCAGTTATCAGTTGGTTATCAGTTGGTCTCCACACTGGAAATGACAGGGGTAGGAAAGGTGAAGTACAAGTGTGCAAAGGGAGAGACAGAGGGGGAAACTTTAGATATTGAGAAAAAGTACAAATGAGTTTAAATATCTGAACTTCAACTATACGGGGGCTATTGAAGTACAACATACACTGTCAGGGAGAAAATGGAAAGCAGCAGCAGCAACAAGTAGAGTCATACCAACAAACACCAACAAAGGAAAACAACCAAGTATGGGGAATGGAAAAAATAAATTCAGATGGGAAGAACAGTTCCAAACATCATTATCATAATCATAATAAATATAAACCAGTCAAAGTACCCAATTAAAGATCAGGGACTCTAAGTGAAACTAAAAAGGAAAAAATCAGCTATATTTTATTTAAGCCATACTTAAACTGTTGTAGGATGGTTGACTTAAGAGATGGAGAAAGGTAAACCAGATAAAGGCTAACACACACACACAAAAATAGCAAAAATAGTTTCAGGGAAAAGGGGATATAAGGAAAAAAAGTCTTTAATAAAAAGGACAAAGAGGGGTGCCTGGATGGTTCAGTCAGTTAGGCATCCAACTCTTGATTTCAGGTGAGGTCATAATCTCAGGGTCGTGAGATCGAGTCCCACATTGAGCTCATGCTGTGCATGGAGCCTGCTGAAGATCTTCTTTCTCTACCCACTCTCTTTTCTTCTCTTAAAAAAAAAAGAAAAAAAAAAGGAGCGAGGAATGTTTCCTACTGACAAAAGATAGGATCCACTAAGAACACTTGAGCAGCCTGGATAAAAATGCCTGTCATTCTTGAAATCTTGTTATCGTCAGGTTGGGTGTCATTGTCAAGTTAGTGAAAACAACAAATCCCAGCCTTTGTAGAGCTTTTGTTCCAGTGGAAGACAGACAAAAACACTAATAAACAACCAAACTATACAGTATGCTAGATGCTGACAAGTGCTAAAAAACAAAAATAAAACAGGGAAGGGTGAAAGGGAGTGCAATTTTAGTGCAATTAATAAAGGAAGGCCTTACTGAGAAGGTAACAAATGAGCATGACCTCAAGGCTGAGGGGGCAACCATGCAGATTTCTGAAGGAAGGCAATTCCAGGCCAAGGACACAGCAAGAGCTGGAAGGGGAAGTGGGCTTAAGATGGAAGAGCTCATTAGTAATGGGAGGGAAAACCAGACATCCAGGAAATAGAAACTAAGGCTCCCTCCCTGAATGATTTTAGGAAGTTTCAGAATAAAACACATGAGGTCAGCTAACTGAAAAATCACATAACCCAAAAGATTACTACAAGGAAGAGAATTTTAGGGATATGTGACATGAAGTGAAGAAGGCCTGAATTCAATCTGGAGAGGTTACTGGATTGTGACTATAACTGAAACAGCCAAAGCCTACTTGATTGCATTTCACCCACTGTGAAGGAAGACTGTTTTAATAAAGGCTTAGTTTGAGTAGGATTCAGAAAACAGAGCTTGAGAGACAAAATGTGACATTTTTTTGAATTCAAAATTTGAAATAGGATTTCTACTAAATATCACTTTCACACTACCCTAAAGTTGAAAAATCATAAGTTGAAGCATCCTAAGTTGGGGACTGCCAGAACATTTTTCATTTTAGTTATGAAGATAAATGTATTTGGAGGTTATGAGGTTATTAGAATCATCCAACTGATATCAGGATGAGAAAGCAACTTAAGTAGCAGTAATTTCTCATACAGATTTCCTATAAGAGGAGAGTATGCTTATCTAAAGGGCTTGAGTGTCTAGTCCCAAGGACACTTTTGCCAACATACGCTAATAAAATGGTATTCTGATTTTTTCAGTATTCTCATGTGAGTTTGTTCTAATAGTCAGTAGCCTGGAACTATCTGAATACATAGAAACATAAGGGACCTAGAGGTTAAGGGCCAAGCTTTGAAAGGTAGTTATTACTGCAAGGTCGAGCTGGGTCAACCAGTAGTCCCCTCCCAGGTGTCACCCATGCCTCAGCCTTCGTCCCTCTGACCAGGTGTTGGAAATGCTGTATTAAGGAAAGAGCCTTGGACGTAATAGTATGTGCTGAACCCCACCCAAGACTCCATTACCACGAGCCGCACAATCCTGAGCAGTGTCCCTTAATCTCTCCAATCCTCAGAGATTTACACAACCTGTAAAACAGGAGTCATAATGGCTCTTCTACCTCATTGGTTTGTTTTAAGGCTCAGAATCTAAATCTAAAACTAAACAGTGATGTGAATAGAAGGTATTAATACCAGCACCATTGCATGTCCCGCAGCAGTGAGTATATAAGTGATATGTTGGAGCACATTACCACAATTATCTGAAAATTGAAGACAAGATGAAAAACCACCAACCCACCGAATAAAATATATGAAATCCTACCTCTCGGCAACTGGTTTGGCAATGTTTTCAAAAATGGTCTCTTGGTTTGCACCCTGATCAAAAATCTTTTGAAATCTGCAAATATGAAAGTGGTAGTTATTGAAAGGCTGAGGTTCAAACACAATTGGATTAATACTTTTATTTTCCTAAAGGCTTTGTGAATTACCCCATATTTACATCACTGGGCTTACCTAACCTGACACAATGTTTGCCCTGTAGTCCCGACCACACTGCACTGTTGTACCCCTGTATACAAATGGTGGGTAAACAGTATTGCTTTGACAAGATCTGCACAATAAATCCCTCTGAAAAACTGCAGCAGCTTTGAATCAAATAATAAACTGTGTGTTCTTTAGCCCTCAAGAGAGACAGTGTCTGCAACTGGCATTAAATTCGAATCCAGATAAGTGCATGAAATGGAAACCCAAGAACAGGATGTAAACAAGCCAGCGAACTTCTGATGTCTGACCTATAAGGACAGAACGCAGCTGTGAAATGTACGATTATTGAACCTGGTTTTGAAATGTGAACGGAGGTTGATTTTCCATCAGTAGGTGCTACATCCTGGTATCGGCCACTTAAACTCTCAGGGTACTTTTGCCTCACTGGGTTGATCGTGAATCAAAAGTCAAAAAGTAAATCAAGATGGGCCTGCAAAGAGACGTCTTTATCAGATCGGCAAGGCCAGGGCCATGGGACAGTGGAATGGTTTTGATGCTGTTGTCTCACAATAGTGCTGTGGCTGAGCTTAGTATGGGATCTGGGCACAGTGGGAAACCCAAGGTAAATTTTACAGTGTGGTGAGTTGCTTACTGGCAGAAATGGCCCTAGTTAAAACATCACAAAAGAAGTAAGAGGGAGAGGGAAACACATGGGGAGGCAAGTGAGAAGAGAGAGTGAATGGGGAGAAAGAGAGGAAGAGCAGCAAAATGTTAACAATTGGTGACTCTCCCACCAAGGGTCCAGGAGAGGCTACTGCATTATTCTTCCAACTCTTCTGCAAGTTTAACATTTTTCAAAATAAAAAAATAGGGGTGGTGTGGCTTTAAAGCAAAATATTTAAAACAAACATGTTGAGGACATCTTAAGCAGCTTTCAGAGTGGCTTCGGAACTTCTGGTCCATGGGTCTCACTTGTGACTCACAAGTTGAACACATGTTCTGTTAAGGTAGAGACTACATGGGGACATCTGGGTGGCTCAGTTGGTTAAGCGTCTGACTTCGGCTCAGAGCATGATCCTGGGGTCCTGGCATCGAGTCCCACATTGGGCTCCTGCTCAGTGGGGAGCCTGCTTCTCCCTCTCCCTCTGCCTGCTGTTCCCCCTGCTTGTGCATGCATTTTCTCTCTCTCTCTCATTCTGACAAATAAATAAATTTTTAAAAAAAAATCTTTAGGAAAAAAAAAAGTAGAGACTACATGAAATGTGGGACTATTTTCATAACCAAGAAGTTCAGAAGGATGTCTGGAGCTGGGTAGGAAATACAAAATGGAATGTTCATGGTCTTTAATCAACCTTAACTTCAAAAGATCCTTAGAGCTTATCAACCTCCCCTTTGAAGAAGCAAATAATGAAACGATACAAAGAAAGGGAATGTCAGACACTCTGGCGACCAGGTCATTTAGCAGGCGAGATTATATCGGAGCAGTATTTACCGGTTTGCCCAGAACACTCCTCTGAGCCCTGCAGGTGCGTCACAGCTTCAGATATGAAGGCTGACATAACACAGGACACATGGCCGGCCGCTCAAGCACTCTTCAGAGCACTACCTACTGTGATATCTGAGCACAGACCCAGAGGTGCTTTTGAGGATGATGGCGATCAGGCTGATTTGCTTCTTTGACCAGGCTGGCGATGCCTGAGTGAATTCATCAGCCATTCCCAACTCCACCTCTCTAAGTAATAGGAATTACATTGACCACCATGTAAACCCAAGAGATGACAGTGTTTCAGTAAATCATACAATGGTACTTAAATATCAAATATCATCATCCCAAAATATTTTAGTTTATGAAATGTAGTTATTGAGTAATTTAAAAAGTCATTAAGGATCAGCTAGTTTCTGAAAACCATGAAAGGACAAAACAGAATCAGAGAGTTTAAAGAGTTCAGTGGAATCTTTCCCAAAGGGAGTTGAGCCCCACCCCCACCCCCATGGAGATAAAGCAATTTACTCATGGCCCTAGAGCTAATCAGTACCATACTCTGAGGCATAACTTCGGTGTCCTGATTCTGAGGGGGTCCTTTCAGTTATTAGGAAGTTGTGTAGGCTTTTTGTAAAGTTCATTTCAAACTTGGCATATGTTGACCTCCCTCTTTCCACCCCAAACCTCTTCTTCCTGGTTCTCAGCATCCTAGTTCATGATAACGTCAGTCTTCTGAACATGCAGCCCAAAGCCCTTGGGGTGTCCTCACTCCTCTCTCTCCACTACACTCTCTACCTTACCTGCCTGCTAACTCTGTCACCTCCGAACTTCAAAATGCATCTAGAATCCAAGTATTTCTCAACATTTCCACTTGCTACTATCCCGGCCCAAGCTACCATAATTTCTTGCCTGCTCTCCCTTGAAACAGCCTTCTCTTATAGTCTATTTCCTACATGCCAGGACAAATGATCCTGCTAAAACATAAGTGAAATTATTTCATTCTTCAGCTCAAAACCCTCCATTACCTTCCCAAAACACACTGGGAGGAAAAAGCTTACAATGACTCTTTCCCCAAAACAATCCTTATGATGACTTCTCAGGCTCCCTACGATCTGGCCATTGTGTGCTCCTTTAACCTTCTTCTCCAGCCACACAGACCCCTTTACTCTTCCTCAGACATGCCAGCACACTCCCATCTCCTGCTCTTGTTTTACCCTTGACCTAGAATCCTGATCCCTCCGATAACTGAATGTCTGACTTCCTCACCTCCTTTAAGCCTTTGCTCAAATATAACCTTCCTGGGATGCCTTCCCTGACTGCCCTATGAAACATTCCATCCCTTCCCTTTGTGGCCCCTCTTCCAGGAACTCCTTATTCCCCTTGCCTGCCTTATTTTTCTCTAGGGCACTCAACAATTTCTGATATACACTGTACTTAAGGGTCTGCCTATCTATCTCCTCCCACTAAAATGTAAGCACCATAAGAGCCAGACCTTTGTTGCATTCCCTGCTATGTTCCTAGCCATTAAAACAGCACACAGCAGATGGTTAATAACTACTTACTGATTGAAGGAATGGATGTTCTTGGGAGGAAACACCCTTAAGATGCTGAAATATTTATCTCTGAACATAGGTGTAAGTTAAATACCTTATTAATTTCTTGATTTAAAATGTTAAAGACAGTATGTTTAATCCAGAGATTTAGAAACGATGAGAAAATGATTTAAAAGTAAGCAAATAACACATTTTCAATGAACATGTTTAAATGCACTCTTTCTATCTACATAATATAAAGAATACTTTGGAAAAGGCCAACAGATAGAGGCATGGTCAATTGTTCCTCAATCACATAGAATCATGCTGAATAAAATGTTTCAGCAAATTGTGGCTTTATAGAGAGACTGGCCTTGGTCAGCTGTCATGAAGTCATAGCCACTGAAGTATGTGGCATGCTTACATCAGTGGGAGAATGCCTGCTTCAGAAAAAGTAAATCATGTATTATAAAGGTACTTCTTATAAAATGAAAGGCAGTGGGTAGCCAAAAAGACAGAGTAGGCACACCTCACTGTGCAGCCCTGTGCTAGACACAAGAAGATGGGGTGGAGTTGGGAGGAGATAGATAAATAAGACACAAAAGATAAACTGTCAAGACCAAAGAGAATTTTTATGAGACATAAATAAATAAATATAAGAATTCGAGAGAGAACCATAAAAAATATATGGGCTGATTTTATGCAAAGGGCAAGGGCAGAATCAGTATGAAAACAGGGCCCAAGCAAAACAGCCTAGAAAGAAATGCAAGACAAAAGCAATTAGGATTCTTTCCATGGGACTCAGAAATCCACTACCTAAATTTAGGCAGAGATCAAATATGGCTTTGACTTGGGCTCAAACTTCTTCAAAAGTCAAAGCTGGGGATGAAAGAAAACAGAACAGACTGAAACTAGAGGAAAAAAAGGCAGCATACAGGATCCCAAATCCCCCATTTCAAGGCCTGGCTACTGGAAGAGAATTTGGACCAAAGGCACTGAATGACAATCCAGGGGTGGCTATTGGTACGTTTCACCCAATCCCTACAGCTCAGCACTGTCCAAGAGAAATATAATGCAATCCACACATGTGAATATGTATGTAATTTAACATTTTCCAGTAGCCACTTTTTTAAACAAAGAAATAGGTGAAATTAATTTTAAGAATCTATTTTTAATCCAATATAATTCCAAACTTGATCATTTTAATATGTAATCAGTATGAAAAAATTCTTAAGATGCTTTACATTCTTTTTTTTTTCTTCCCACACCAAGCCTTCAAAAATCCTCGATGTATTTTACACTTAGAGCACATCCCAGTTCAGGCTGGCAACATTTTAAGTGCTTAGGAGCTACCTGTGGCTAGTGGCCACTACATCAGACAATAGAGATATGAGATCCAGATATCATTTATGTTATGAAGAAAGCTCATGTATACCGCACACAGACTCTACCTTAAGTTACTAACCTGAACAAAGTTTAGACATATACTATAAGTGCTAAATCATAGTGGGCCAAGGAGGAAAAAGACAACACTAGAGAAACAGATGTAACAAAAAAGGCCAGGATTTTGGGACAGCATCCTGGACAGAGAAACACACCCTTGGGTCACTGGGGTGGCTCAGTTGGTTGAGCTTCTGTCTTCAGCTCAGGCCATGATCCTACTTCAAGCAGCATCTCTGTTCAATGCGGACCTTGCTTTTCTTTCTCCCTCTGCCTAACACTCCCCCTGTTTGTGTGCTCTCTCTCTCTCTCTCTCTCAGTCAAATAAATAAATAAAATCTTAGAAAGAAAGAAAGAAAGAAAGAAAGAAAGAAAGAAAGAAAGAAAGAAAGAAAGAAAGGGGGGCGCCTGGGTGGCTCAGTTGGTTGAGCGACTGCCTTTGGCTCAGGTCATGATCCTGGAGATCCGGGATCGAGTCCCACATCGGGCTCCCTGCTCGGCGGGAAGCCTGCTTCTCCCTCTCTCACGCCCCCTGCTTGTGTTCCCTCTCTGGCTGTGTTTCTCTCTGTCAAATAAATAAAACCTTTTAAAAAAAAAAGAGAAGAAAAAAGAAAGAAAGAAAGAAAGAAAGGAAGGAAGGAAAGAAAGAAAGAAAGAAAAGGAAATACACCCTCTTTTTTTTTTTTCAGTTCTGGGACCAGCTATGAAAAGACAACTTGAGGGTGCCTGGATGGCTCAGTGGGTTAAAGACTCTGCCTTTGGCTCAGGTCATGATCCCAGGGTCCTGGGATCCAGGCCGGCATCGGGGTTTTCTGCGAGCAGGGAGTCTGCTTCCTTCTCTCCCTCTACGGGCCTCTCTGCCTACTTGTGATCTCTCTCTCTGTCAAAAAAATAAATTCTTTAAAAAAAAAAAAAAAGAAAAGACAATTTAAAATCTACCTACTAGATGAGATAGAAAATAGCACTACATTCTCCCCAAGAAAATCCACTAATGATTACACAGGAGATAATTAATGTACCCAAAGCGGTAGTTCAATAGTAAAACAAAGGCGAAAGATAAACTTACTTAAATTTGTAGCTTTCTCGCTTATTATTCACAAATCCATCTGCCAAATCACGAGGTAAGATAATTTCCAAGCTGGGGGTTAATTTTTCATCTTCATCTATGGAATAAATCTGCAAATACAAAGACAGCAATAGCACAGTAAAATTACGGCTTGAATTATGACCATGTTATGATGATAGGTATTGTAATTGTACAAAAAAATTGTACTCTCAAGATAAGTCGTAACATAGTATAATTTGGATAGTTTTCCTCTTTGAACTGTGCACAGACTTGAACAAATATATGGAACAGAAAAAGAGGTAAAATCTAAATCAATGCCCTACCAAAGCTCAGATCCTCTCTGAATGATCTACTATTCAAATTTGAGCATCTGAGTGTCTCTGTTGCTGAGAAACTAATAATTCTGGAAACAGGACATTAATCTAAGTATTGCTTTGGAATTATGTACCAGAAATTAACATCTTTCTATGACCAGTAAGCATTTCTGAGCATTTACAAAGTGGCCGAAGCAGATCAAAGGACTACGTCTGAGACTTCTCAGAGAGCTCACAAGAATGCTCTAATTCAAGTTATATTCAAAGCAGACCAAGTTTCCATGAGACATATTCAGGCATTTGATAAAATACATGTGGTTTCAAAAGACATATGTAATTCATGTCTTTGATGTCATCTTCAAGGTTCTCCACCCAGCTCAGCCACTAATTAGCAAGGGACCTGGGAGAAATCACTTAACCTCTCTAAACTGATATGGAAATGAAGGGTCTTAACCAAGCCCCCTTGCCACTGCAAGTTCTCTGATTCCCTTCTTGGTTACTTACTCCTTTATTTACTGGCCAGAAAAATCAAGGATCGAGCCTATAAAGAGGTCACGTGGAATAAAAAATAGCATGACTTGGTACCCAAAGACTTGTGTCCAACACTGAGCTCAATTTACCAGCTGTGTGACCAGCCACCATGTTCAGAATCTCAGTTCCTTTATACGTAAAATGAGGAAAACAGAATTGCCTCCCTTACAAGATTGCTGTGGGGATAAATGATGTCATGGAAATGGAAGCATTTTGTAATGTACCATAAAAAATGTTAGTCATTAGATCGAGAGTTTTTTTTTTAGAAAAGACTTCTTGTCTTTCACCAGGAAATAAAAGTCTTTCTAACAGGCAATACTTCCTGTTTAAGACTCATTTAGATGCTTGATTATGGGGGAAAAGTCATATTCTCAAACAAGTAAAAGCTTACCTAAATCTCCCAAAAGTAAATAATTTTCCTAAGCAGATTTTTATTGAAACTTCTCACTTAAAATGTGAAGAATTCATGCAGAAAAGTCATCCTATAAAATAAAATTATTTGTAGAAAGTAATGGTATCAGGTCTGAGACTTTCCGTGGCTAGGTTTTCTCAAGAGACATTTAAAAATTATATCCTGTAGGGCAATAAGCTTAAAAAAAAAGTTAATGGTTAGACAGGTGAGTGAAAGGGGTGTGTAAGACATGAAACATACAAGAGTGAGGTACTCCTTTTAATGCAAGTCACATGTTTTCAAAAATTCTGTAACACTCAGTGCCCTGAACAGAAAGGACCATCGACTACGCTAAGAACACTGACCCTCTACCTTGATGATTAGGCCATTCTTTGAGGCATTGAGAAAAGTCCCTCTCAACCAGTAAACTTATTTAGTCTAATATATTGACTCTTCACCTTTAGTCATAACTATATTTGAGACACAGTAGGGGGTTTTTAGATCCAGAAGACGATTACAAGAAATTCAAGGATGAATGTGAACATGCTTTGAGATGTACTTGTTATACAAGTGAAAAGCATGGCCACTGCTAAAATTATCAGAGGTTTGTCTTACACATCTGCTTTTTTAAAAAAAGGTTTTATTTATTTATTTGACAGAGAGCGATCACAAGTAGGCAGAGAGGCAGGCAGAGAGAGAGGAGGAAGCAGGCTCCCTGCCAAGCAGAGGACCCTGAGATCATGACCTGAGCTGAAGGCAGAGGCTTTAACCCACTAAGCCACCCAGGTGCCCAGTCTTATGCATCTTCTAAATTACCATTCTATAGATTATTATAACTTACTTTATATTACTTAAGGAATATGAAGTAAAGGAACAACAAAATGAAGAGGAAAGAAAGAAAAATACAGGGGTGCCTGGGTGGCTCAGTCAGTTAAGCTTCTGCCTTCGGCTCGGGTTATGATCTCAGGGTCCTGGGATCGAGCCCTACATTAGGCTTCCTGCTCGGTGGCGAGCCTGCTTCTCCCTCTCCCTCTGCCACTCTCTCTCCATCTTCTTCTCTCAAATAAATAAATAAAATCTTTAAAGGAAAAAAAAGAAAGAAAAATACCTTTGAATCACTCCTGGTTGAATATTAAAGGCAAAGAAACAACCATACATCTCCCAGGAGCAAAAAAAGTAGGGTGTTAAAAGTGGGATTTCTAAGGGAGAGCAGGAATATACTAACTCAAAGTGTATTCATCTATGTTCTCTTATTTTTGTGTATGTGGCGTAATCTTGCATCTTGGTAATAATCTGCCATTATAAAAATATAGTAAGACCTAAAAATACTCCCTGGAGTATCAAACAATCCACCCTACAGAATCTCACCAAAGAAATGCAAAAAATAAAGCACAGTAAAATACCCAAACACTGCACTTTAAGAAAAGAGAAAGTTCAAAATAACACCCAAGATTCTCTATCAACCCCCTTTCCTCCCCCCAACCCCTCACCCAACCAATCCTCTAATACTACGTAGTCCAAACATCTGCTTCCCACACCGAGTCTATGTAGACAAACTCAATATTTTTGGCTAAGAATGTGAAGAGGTACAGAGGGAGTTTACATATAAAGCACTTGGTATATATGATGCACTTTTCAAAACTTCTCGTAAGTGAATATAAGAGGAGAGAGAATGGGAAGATATCCATGGTTCCTTTCTATACTGTTTTATTCCTTTAAAAAAAAAAAAGTATTTTCTATGGCATCTTCTCATGCATCTTATCCTCAAGTAGTTCATGAGTAAAAAAACTTTTGATGATGATGACAAAGATGCCATATTCTTGTTTCAAATACATAAATAATAAGATGCAAATGCTACATTATGATATACTGTGATGTTACATATATTCACATTATAGATATGGAATAGATATAAAATATCTAAAATATTAATAATAATATACCCATTCCAGGCATTCATGAGTAAGACCCAGACCGCCCTTACTTAAGTCCTCACTTGTTTGGTCTGAAGAGTCAAGAACTTTAGAATAAAAAGTCCTTCATTAAAATCTCGGTTCTGCCACTCACCGGGTGGATGGCGTGTCTGCATTATTTAACCTGAGATTCAGTTTCCTCATCTACAAAATGAGGAAAATGACATTAACCCTACAGAGTTCTCCTGAGAATCAGAGATAATGTAGACAAAATACCTAAGTGGTTAGAATGTGCTCTTTCTAGGGAGGGAAACAAAACACAAAAATATGCTTTGAAATATTTAAGAAGCACATCTATTCTCAGGGCAAGGGCAAGGTCTTAACCTTTGTGTACCTCTTAGTTTAGTACATTAGAGGAAGTACCTAGTAAATGTTCAATGTTTTCTAAATGACAAGTGTGTGTGTGTGTGTGTGTGTGTGTGTGTATCTTTGTTTTGAGATGCATAAATGTTTATCTGCAAAAAGTATTGTGTCAAAGGTTCATGTTTGTGTTGCACAAGGACGATGTAGTTGGGCAACAAATTCCTAAGGGCCCACGGTGCAGAGCCACAGTGGTAAGTGTTTAGCTTGTGTAACTACTACGTTATTTGTATCATCTCATCTCCTGCTCATACGTTCTGTCCAATGAGAAACACACGTCTGGGCTTATCTGTGCGCAGTGTGCAGGACTGCGGGACCTCTTCCTAGAGAGGTGTGAGAGGGTGCAAGTTGAGGCCTGGCCCCCGTGAGCGCGCACACAGGCACACACGCACGCGTCGGCCCTTGCGTGATCACTGTGCGGGGACGTCTGTGTGGCTCCATGAACAGCACCGCGCCCACGGGGCGCAGCAGGGCGAGAGTGGCCCGGCGTCCTCCCGCGTCCCTGACAGCCGGGCGCTGGTAGTCTGCGTTGCCGCCGAGGCGGCGCCTCAACAGAGTGTGCGGGACTCGGGGCGACATCAGGCGCCAACTCCCCGTCCCTAGCCTAGGGCCCCGCGTGCCGTCCCTCCCCTGCCAGGGAGGCCCCTCCGCGCCGGCGCCCTCGCTGTCCGTACCCCTTGTTGCTGCTTCCGGACAGTGGGCTTCACCCTCGCGAAAATCTGTATGGTCTGCTTCACCATCTCCTCTCGGCTCTGCACTGACCCTTAACCTCTCTCAGGATCTGGCTCCCAAAACTTTTGACTCCCACCACTTCCGACCAGCCGCAGCCTTAGCAACAGTAACTAAGGACACTACCCAAGGAGCACCGCGCCAACCAGGACCGCCTCCTCTCCTTAATTGGTTACGGACCGGAGACGTGAGAGGCGGGGTTGGGGCGGGGCGGAGCGGCGAGCGCTGCGCACGCGCCGGGTCAAGGTCTGGGAACCAGGTTTAGCTCCACAGCTGGCCTACTTAGTGGTTAATGGGGTGACAACCACGATGCCCTGACCCGTTCCTTAATCCATTCTTTCTCTGTGCCAACACCTCTTTTTAGCACTGAAGTCATTCCGTATTTTATTATTCATTCATTGAAAAAAATGTCAGTTGATCTGTGACAAGCCATATGCTGGCTGGGGATGATCCTGAGCTGAGCCGAACTGCCTTTGCCCACTTGGAGGTGAGAGTCTGATGAAGGAGGCAGCTTTTCCACAGGAAGTTCAAGTTATACCGGGACTGGACACGAGATTCTGTGGAAGGCACTTCTTCTATCTCTGTTTTGGAAGAGGTCAAGCCTGGAAGAGAGAAGGACCATTGGCCGTGCAATGGCCCTGTCAAGAATGGGTGGGCTGCCTTGTGCATGGTTAGTAGAAAGGTATTTGTACAGTCCCTACAGAAAACAGGACAGAGGTTCTTCAAAATATGAAAAATAGAAGTGCCATGTGATCCAGCAATTCCACCTCTGGAAATATATCCAAAAGAACTGAAATCTGGATGCCAAAGAGATCATTGCACTTCCATAGTCAATGAAGCATTAACCAGACATAGAAAAAAACTTCAATGTTCATCAGTGGATAAATGGATAGAGAAAATGTGATAAGAGTATATATGAAGATTATTTAATGTATTATTTATCTTCTATATACAACAGAATATTTTTCTGCCACTAAAAAAAAAAAAGAAATAAGGAAATCCTGCCATTTGCGGCTACACAGATGAAACTGGAGGGCGTTATCCTGAGTGAAATAACTTGGAGAAAGGCAAATAGCATTTGATCTCACTTATCTGTAGAATCTAAAAGAGCTGAACTCATAGAAACAGTGTAGAACAGGGACGCCTGGGTGGCTCAGTTGGTTGAGCGACTGCCTTCAGCTCAGGTCATGATCCTGGAGACCCGGGATCGAGTCCCACATCGGGCTCCCTGCTCGGCGGGAGGCCTGCTTCTCCCTCTCTCACTCCCCTTGCTTGTGTTCCCTCTCTGGCTGTGTTTCTCTCTGTCAAATAAATAATAAAAAATCTTTAAAAAAAAAAAAAAAAAAGAAACAGTGTAGAACAGGTAGCCAGGAGCTGGGGGGTACAGAAAATGGACATATTTGCCAAAGGTACAAATTTCCGGTCATAAGACAAATCAGTTCTGAGAATCTAATGTACGGCATGGCAGCTGTAGTTATCAATATTGTGTTATGTATTTGAAAGTTGCTAAGACAGTAAATCTTAAATATTCTTGCAGAAAAATAGATGGTAATTATGTGAAATGATGGAGGTGTTAACTTTATTGTGATAACAATTTCACAGTGCAGATGATCCCTGACTTATGATGCTTTGACCAGTGATTTTTCAACTTTATGATGGTGCAAAAGCAATATGCATTCAGTAAGAACTGTACTTAGAATTTTGAATTTTGATCTTTTTCCAGGCTGACGATATGCAGTATCATGTTGTCTCATGAGGTCGGGCAGCAGAAGGGAGCCACAGCGACCAGCCAGCCACATGATCACAAGGTTAAACAATCTATATACTTATAACTCTTCTGTACCCATGTAACCATTCTCTTTTTCACTTTCAGTACGTGATTCAGTACATTACATGAAATGTTCAATACTTTATTATAAAATAGGCTTTTTGTTAGGTGATTTTTCCCAACTGTAGGGTAATGTAACTATTCTGAGCACATTTAAGGTAGGTTAGGCTACGCTATGGTAGGTTAGGTGTATTGAATGCATTTTCAATTTATGATATTTTCAACCTAGGATAGGTTTATTGGGACATAACCCCATCATAAGTTGAGGGAGATCTATATATACATGGATCAAATTATCACATTGTACACATTAAAACTTGTATGTCAATTAAATCTCAATAAAGCTGGAAAATGCACACACACATACATACATGCCTAAGAAAGAATGAGTACCTTGAAAGACACTGTTAGCACATGAAAAGATGTTTAACATCATTATCCACCAGGAAAATGCACATTAAAATCACAATGAGATGTCACTACACATCTCTCAGAATGACTAAAATAAAAAATAGCAACAAAACCAGGTCCTGACGGGGATACAGAGAAACTGAATCACACATACATTACTGGTGGGGATATAAAATATAAAATGTATCATGGATAATGGTGCAACCATTCTGGAAAGCAGTTTGGCAGTTTCTTACAAAACTAATGATGCAGCTATTGAAAGATCCAGCAATTATGCTCAAGAGTGTTTATCCCAGAGAATTGAAAACTTGTGCTTACACCAAAAACCTGTACTTAAATGCTCATAGCAGCTTTATTTGTAATAGTTCCAAAATGGAAACAACCAAGATGTCCTTCAGACAGTGAATGGATTTAAAAACTATGGAATACTATTCAGCAATAAAAATGAAGGGACTACTAGTACATAAAACAATTTGGATGAATTTCCAGGGAATTATGCAAGTGAAAGAAGCCAGATTCAAAGTCAAATACTGTATGAGTCCATTCATATAACATTCTTGAAATGACAAAATTATAGAGATGAAGAGGAGATTAGTGGTTGCCAGAGGTTAGGAAAGAAGGGAAGAGGTAAGATGGCTATGGCTACAAAAGGTTCTTGGTGATGGACTGTTTGTATCTTGACTGTGGCTTTGGTCACAGAAATCTACATAGAATTGCATAGACTAAAACGCGCACACACACGTGCACACACACATGAATTGCATATAAAGCTGGTGAAAGTTGAATAAGATAGAGTGATTGTACCAGTGTCCATTCCCTGGTTGTGATGTTGTATTACAGTTATGCAAGATGTTATCATTGGGGGAAAAATCTCTCTGTATCTATCTTACAACTGCATGTGAATCTATAGTTATCTCAAAATACAAAGTTGTTAAAAAGAAACCCTTAGAGAATAAAGACAAGCCACAAACTGGGAGAAAATTTTTACAAAACACATATCTTAAAGAACTTGCATCCAGAATATCTAAAAACTCTGAAAACTGAATAAAAAATAGGAAAACAACCCAATTTATTTTTTTGAAGGGGGGATCAAAGTTTTCAACAGACGCTTCCCCGCATATGGATGGCAAATACGCATGTTTAACATAACATGTTAACATAATAATCATTAACAAAATGCAAATTAAAACCGCAATGAGGGGTGCCTGTTTAGCATCCAACTCCTGATTTTGGTTCAGGTCATGATCTTAGGGTTGTGAGATCTAACCTGGCGTCAGTCTCTGAGTTCAGCACAGAGTCAGCTTAACACTTGCTCTTCTCTGCACCCCCCCCCCGGGTCTGTTCTCTCTCTCTCTCTCCCTCTCCCTCTCCCTCTCCCTCTCCCTTTCCCTCTCATTCTGACTCCCTCTAAAATAAGTAAATCTTTAAGAAACACATACACACACAATGAGATACTACTACAGACCTCTTAGAATGGCTAAAATGAGAAAATAAGAATGATAGTACCAAAAGCTGGCAGAGATAGAGAACATCTGGAACTCTCAAACATGGCTAGAGAGAATGCAAGATGGACAAGTCACTTTGAAAAATAGCTTCATTGTTGCTTATTATATAAAGTTATATACACACTTACTAGTGCACTCAGGAATCCCACACTTAGGTGTTTACTCAGTGCAAGAAAAACTGACATTCCCACAGAAAGGTAAATTATCATTTTACTCACAACTTCCCTGAACTAGAAACAAAGTAAATGTTCTTCAACTGGTGACCTGGATAAACAAACTAATACACATATACAACAACAAAAAGGAATAGACTGCTGATGTCTGCAACAACACAGTTGAATATCAAATTTATTATGCTAAGTGAAAGATATCAGACTCAAAGTTACACACAGTATAAGTCCATTCATAGCACATTCTAGAAAAGGCAAAACTGTAGAGATAGAAAACAGATCACTGTTTGCCAGGGCTAAGGATAGGGAAGAAACTGACTGCAAATGGGCATGGGAGAGTTTGGGGTGGGGGGAGTGGTTGAACTGTTTCATAGCTTGATTGTAGTTGCAGTTACATTACTATATACATTTGTCAAAACTTCATCAAAATAAAAAGCTTCTGCATAGCAAAGGAAACAGTCAACAAAGAGGCAACCCATGGAATGGGAGAAGATATTCGCAAATGACACTATAGACAAAGGGCTGATATCCAAGATCTGTAAAGAACTCCTCAAACTCAACACCCCCAAAAATGGCAGAAGATATGAACAGACACTTCTCCATACAAGACATACAAATGGCTAACAGACACATGAAAAAATGTTCATCATCATTAGCCATCAGGGAAATTCAAATCAAAACCACATTGAGATACCACCTTACATCAGTCAGAATGGCCAACATTAACATGACAGGTGTTGGAGAGGATGTGGAGAGAGGGGAACCCTCTACACTATGGGTGGGAATGCAAGTTGGTGTAGCCACTTTGGAACAGTATGGAGATTCCTTAAAAATTAAAAATAGAGCTACCCTATGACCCTGCAACTGTACTACTGGGTATTTACCCCAAAGATACAGACGTAGTGAAAAGAAGGGCCGTATTTACCCCAATCTTCATAGCAGCAATGTCCACAATAGCCAAACTGTGGAAAGAGCCAAGATCCCTTTCAACAGAAGAATGGATAAAGAATATATGTTACATATGTACAATGGAATATTACACCTCCATAAGAAAGGATGAATACCCAACTTTTGTACCAACATGGACAAGGCTGGAGGAAATTATACTGAGTGAAATAAGCAGGCAGAGAAAGTCAATTATCATATGGTTTCACTTACTTGTGGAGCATAAGGATTAACATGGAGGACATTAGCAGAAGGAAAGTAAAAGTGAATTGGGGTAAATCGGAGAGGGAGATGAAGCATGAGAGACTGAACTCTGAGAAACAAACTGAGGGTTTTGGAAGGGAGAGGGCTGGGGGGTAGGTGAGCCAGGTGATGGGTATTAAGGAGGGCACATATTGCATGGAACACTGGATGTGGTGCATAAACAATGAATCTTGGAACACTGAAAAAATAAAATAAAAATAAAACCTCATAGAACTTGAAAGTGTGAATTACACAGTATGCATATTATACTAGGATAAGAAAAATTTAAAAAGGACAGAGTATGAACAGGTGTGGCAGTAGCAAGGATGGAGAAAAACAGAGAACCAGAAGAGAACCAGGTACTTATGAAATAGCTTTACGGTCTTGTTCACCTGGTGCTGGGTGGTAAGGAAGAGATGATTTAAAATTGAGCAACATCCATAACTTAGCTGTTGTGAGTAATGCTGATGAGAACATGGAAGTGCAGACATCCCTTCAAAATACTGATTTTGGGGGCACCTGGGTGGCTCAGTCCTTAAGCATCTGCTGTCAGCTCAGGCCATGATCCTGAGGTCCTTGGATGGAGCTCCACTTTGGGCTCCCTGCTCAGAGGGAGGCCTGCTTCTTCCTATCTCACTCCCCCTGCTTGTGTCCCCTCTCTCAGTGTGTCTCTCTCTGTCAAATAAATAAATAAAATCTTTTTTAAAAAAATACTGATCTTGTTTCCTTCAGAAGTGGGACAACCTCAGTGTCTATCTATGGATGAATGGATAAATAAAATGTTGGAAATGTGTATCTGTATCTAGCTGTACACACAATAGAATAGTACTCAGCCATAAAAAGAAGAAAGTCTTGCCATTTGTGACAACATAGATTTATCTTGAGGACATCATACTAAGTGAAATAAGTTAGAAGAAATACTGTGGGATCTCACTTATATGTAGAATCAAAAAAAAAGTATGTCAAACTTACAGAAACAGAATGGAGTGGTGGTTGCCAGGGACTGGGGAATTGGGGAAGGCGGGGAATGGGAAACAGTGGTGAAAGGGCATAAACTTTCAGTTATAAGATAAATACATTCTGAAGACCTACAGGCTAACTATAGTTAATAATACTGTATTGTATCCTTGACAGCTCCTAAGAGAGTCAATCTTAAGTGTTCTCACCACAGAAATATTTAAAAGGTAACTCTGTGAGGTAATGCATGTATTAATTAGCCTGACGGTGGTAAAAGTTTCACAATGCATATGTATATTAAGTTATCATATTGTACACTTTAAATATATATGGTTTTATATTTTCAATTATACTTAAATGAAGCAAAAAGTAAGAAAGAAAGAGAATAGAAGAGAAGAGAGGGGGAAAAAAGAAAAGAAAGGAAAAAAAGAGAATAGAAAAAAAAAGAGAGAGAGATTGGGCAATTGGGTGTATGGTGCAGATATGTACCCAAATAGGTAAAATAAGTTAGAATGGAGAAGTGGCAGGTAAGGAGCTTCGGATGTAATAGATGTCCCATGCTTATAGGTCTTTGGTGGGTAGTTGGATAAACTTTAGGAGAAAGCTCTAGCTAAAAATAGGAATTTGGGAGCCATCACAGAACATCTTTTCCAGAAAGTAATCAAGTCTTTCATGAAGAATGAGGCTGTAATTATAGTGCCGGTGATTCGAGGTGGAGGTGGGGCTGCAAAAGGGACGGGGAGGAGCAGCGAAGAGGAGAGGTTGGAGGGAAATGCCATTGTCATGGACTCTGGGAGGGAAGAGGACCATTTGCGAAGAAGAAAGTTCTCAATCGTGTTGGATACTAAAGAGGATGTGCTGAAATTGTCCATCCACTTGGACAACTGGAAAGTCACCTATAACCTAGACAAAGCTCCAGTGGGGGGATGGGGGTCTAAGTCAGACTGCAGGTGGTCCAGGAGTAAATGGGAGGTTGGGAGGGGAGGCAGCCAAGACAGCCTACTTTTCCAGAATCTTGATAGCACAGAGTTGTAAAGAAGGAAAGCACAGGGTAAAAGCTCAAGGAATGCAGGATCATAAAGGATATTTTGTTCCTATCTAAGGGGTCAAAGCAAATAAAGAAGGGGAGGTTGAAGGAATAGGAAAGAGGAGAAAACATATGGATGTCTCAGATAAAAATGTTGGCGTTATCCCAAGAGAATGCAACAGAGGAGGCAGAAAACCCAAAAGTTTAACAGAAGTTCATTGCAAATGTTAAATCATGAGGTTCAGGCTGTGTAAAGATGTTCCTGGTCTTTGACATGGTGGAGTGGCATGTGGTTAGGAGGAAAAATCTGTGGGTTCCAGGTGTGGGAACTTGATACTTCCTATCTTCAACTCCAGGTCATGTAATCAAAGGCATCAACGGGGTGTAAGTGTGGGTTCAATCCTGCTCTATTTCACACCTGCAGGTGTGACGGGCAAGTCAGAGGATGGGTAAGTGACAGCATCTACATCATGAAGTTGGCGTGCAGGTTACCTATGGACGTGTATGTAAGAATGCTACTCCGCTGTCTCTACTGTGTTCTAAACACTTCCTAAGCAGCAGGAGCTCCCATGAACATGGGAAGCCATGCTGAAGATTACAAACTCACATATTTCCTGGGCCCACACTGGTGGTGTGAAGGTGCCCAACAGACAGGTCAGTGGCAATAGGGAGTTGTCCCACTGTGAACTGGAGACTGCGTGCCCTCAACTGAAAACATTCACATGTGGAACAGTTAAATTATGAGACTGCCTAAATAAGGCACATTTGTGAGCCCCAGTTTACAACCTCTGTTTCTGTTCCTGGTAGAGCTGACTTCAGTAACTCCCAGGCCAATGCCTCTGACAGGTTTACCTAAATCTCAAACAGATGGCCCTAATGGGTATTAAATAAGTTCTGAGATTAAATATCCAAGCTACAGTGTCTTTCCCACAACTGGATGTATGTTTGGTATTATTATTTGCACCTTATCTACTTGCTTAAATGTGGGAATTAAGATGCCTTGAAACTGTTGATTCTTGGGCTCTGTAGTTGCCAAAATAACGTATAATTGTACCACACAAATTAGCCAGGGTTTATAGCTCTCAAATCTGAAAGAAATTAAGCTGTGCCTGAAGTGAAATAGTCCATAGGCAAGTGAGTTGGTTTTCGTTTCTATGTTTTTTAAGAAAAATCGAAACTGTGCGCCAGTACTAGTTTTCAATTACTTCTTTAGCTCTTGGTGCTACAACTGTAAAATGCATAATTTTACTTTGTAAGTCTGATGGGACCAGTTAACATTTTATGGGCTGGTAATTTTGATATTATAGAATATGTACATCCAATCACCTAATTGCAGTATACTTTCCCTCCCCTATTTTATCCATGGATTTGGGGGATTTATGATAGTTTGTTCTAAAACCTTTCATTGCCACAACATGACACTGCCCCCTTACTATCACATGAACAAGTGTGTTCAGACAGGAGTGGGAGATTGCTCACTAATAAGACAGAAATAATTTGATTGGGGTCTTTTTCTATTAGTTTTACAAGAAGCAAGACCAGGAAACAGAACTGTGCTGCTTATCGGTGAATGGTGATATTAACAGAACTAAAATCAACTGATATGAACTGTGCTGATAGGCTCATGAAAACTGCTCTTACCCACAGTAAGAATGTGTTGGGGATAATCAATAGGTCATCAGGCATGACTCCTGAGTGTCCTTGGTTGAGGATGAGTAAGAAAGAACATATTTCCTGAGGAGGACACATTCCTTAGGAATCCCCTTCTCATCTGAGTCCCCGTCCCACTGTTTTATGGGTGGTCACTACCAGAGGCATACCCTTATTCCCTTCAGTCAGAAAAGATCCACTTATTCCATTGTTTCCAAATCTTGTAGAAAATACACAGAGCATTTTCTGGTACTCATTAAATGCTAAATAACAGCAACATGCTGTTAAATTGCAGAGAGAGGGTACTGCAAAATCTGTAATGTATAATTTCAGCAAAAAATTTCCTTTGGAGAATATGTTCAGCTAATTTAAAGCATAATTTCATTAACATAACCATCCTTGCACACATAGCAGAGTGGAATTTATAAAACTTAGTAGCATAGCACTTGGGTTGCTTGGGTTTATAGGATCAGTGGGAATTATTGATTTTGGTAAATGTGCACTCCCTCCCTTTTTCTATGAGAGGGTGGATAAAGATTTCCGACACCTTACTGTGTTCTCTCTCCTTTGGGTCTATCTCCTCTTCAGCTGAGAGGCTCCTTCCTAAGCCCCCCCCCCCTTTGTCTGATCCTCTTCCTGCAGCCCTCCTGGGGCCCCTCCTGAACAGCAACATCAAAGTCATTTATGGCTGGAAGCTGGTGGCCAGCCATATGGAATTACAGCCCAGGCTCTCGCCGGATTACAGAGCGTAGCATATGAATCAAATGACAGTCCATGGCACAGAGGGAAGGCTGGTAAGGACTCCAGTTTTGACTGGAAAATATGACTGTTTGTATATTTATACTCAGGCTCCTCATAAACAACCTGAATGTTTCACCAACATCCCAATGAAGCAAGGGATGGGCTGAGTTAGAAATAGCTCCAGAATGCCTCTCTTCTAAGTAAATTACCCACCCTGTCCTATCTTCTCTGGGTGTTTAATGTGTTTCCCTGCATATTTCAGAATTACAGGAAGTACTTACCAGCAAATAGCATAACTTAAGACATCAAAGAAAATGGTTTGCGTAGCAGAGTTCCCTTATCTAACTCATTATGATTGCCATAAAATCCAACCTCATCTAATGCATCCTGAAGCTAGCTTCTTCGAAATCTAATCTGTCCAGACCTCTACTTCCTCAACCTCCCGTAGTCTGGCTCCTCCCATACTCCACAGAACCTGTTTAAGCTTTGCAACTCCAGAGTAATACCTTCTGTCTGTACACCCTGGAATAACATCATGATAGACCCAATTGCCAGGCCTGACCTCAGAGTTTCCTCTTGCTGCATCCTGTCCCTTAGATAGTTATATTCCATGTGCAAGTCCAAAGGATCCTGCCTCCCAAAGATCTTTTGTCTCCTCCCCATCAACTCCATGCCTACTGGTTATTGCCTCAGTGTGGCTTTTCCTATCTGCCTGAACTAGCAAAGATCCCGTGACTGCCTTTCTTGACTCTAATCTGGTCCTCTCCTTTAGCCCATCTTCCACACCTGTTACCAGCTTAACTTTACACAATGCAAATAAGTTCATGTCACTCCTTATTTAAGAACCTCCAAAACATCCCCATTACAAATAGAATTTAGTCCAAAGAGCCTTCATAAGCTGGTCCCAAACTGTCTTTACATCAATTTCACAGCCCTTTGTGTCCTACACCCTTCTTCCCTGAGCCTCGACTCTAGCCACTGATTACCTGCAATTCCTAAACATGCCATGCCTTTGCATGTCTCCATGCCTTTGTCCACGCTATTCCTTCTGTGTTCAGTGCTGTTTTTCACGTTGCCCATTAGGAAAATTCAAGCCCCCTTTTAAGATCTGACTCAAATGTCCTGTTCTGAAAAGACCATGAGGCCCATGTCCCCTAGTCAAAGTTTGCAACCCTCTTCTGCGCAGCTACATTTTATATGTTCCTTTGGAACAGCACTTCTTGTCTTTGTCAGGGTTGCCTGTAGGTATCTGCCCCTCTCCCATCACACCATTGATTATTTCAGGGCGATAGCTGCTTCCTGTTTACCTCTCTGTATTCCCAGTGACTAACAGGGTTTTAAGCACACACCAGAGATTTCTACATGTCTGATGAATGAATGAATGGACTCATAATTCATTGCAATAAATCAATAAAATCAAACTCTTACAATTTAAAATTTTTACATGAGGTTCATATTTCCATGGTGAAAATTACTTTCTCCTTTCACTCAAGAGAATAAAGGTAATTTACAGACTGAGTAGACACTGAACAAGAGAAAGAGTTGGAAACAAATACAGCATCATTGTTTCAATTTCTCAACCCTCTTTCTTCAGGCACAAAAAGATGGTTACAAATTTCCCAGGGTGATAGAGGGAACATGGTTAACATTTGTATCAGTGGAAGATAACAAACAGAATGATAAGTATGGAAGCAAAGTAGCCCATTGTTAAATTAGGGAGTTTCATCCAGGATGTCTGGGACCCATTTAATGAATCTAGGAATGAACTCTTTTTTAATTTAAAAAGAATGCACCATTTACAAATAAGGGACACCTGGGTGGCTCAGTTATTAAGCATCTGTCTTCTGCTCAGGTCATGATCCCAGGGTCCTAGGATTGAGCCCTGCATCTGACTCCCTGATCAGCATGAAACCTGCTATTCCCTCTCCCTCCCCCGCCTGCTTGTGTTCCCTCTCTTGCTGTCTCTCTCTCTGTGTCAAATAAGTAAATAAAATCTTGGGGGAAAAAAAAAAACTAATTAAATGATGACTCACCTTTTGTTTCGTATTATAAAAGGCTTGTTCTGAAGTTTGACATAGGCAGTCATTGGTACTTCAATCAACTGCTTTTCCTCTTATCCATGATTTTTATTTCCGCAAACATTAAAGGAGTGTTTCCTAAATTACACAGTCTATTGTACTTTTCTCCTTCTTCTTTCCCCAACCCTCACCTACTGGTCAGGCTCCAGGTGAAATACCTCTTTCTTTGAGAGGCCTCTCTTGACCTTTTCAGACCATATATAGAGCTCAAGCTTCATGTGCCCTTAGCACCTGTGCACACCCCTTTGTATGTTTACACCACTTTGTCATTATTACCTATAACACTCTACTTACTCACCATCAGATTCTTAGTCTATGTAGATAGCAAGTGCTTAATAAATATGTATTTAATGAAAATTGATATATTCATTGAATTGACTAAAAGATGACTTGGCAGGGGAAAGGAATCAACATCGTCTTAGACCTGCCTTCCACCTCAAACAGACTTTAATGTAGGATTTGGGTGTAAGGAGTTTATTTGGGAAGGGAGGAAAATCAATGGTGGGTGCATTTATGGGCAGATTGTCATGGTGGGAAACTAGGGCATGACCCCACCCAGGACCTTCTGAAAGATTGTGCACAACACAGCTCGGCCTTGTTCCCCTGAGGGGTTAGGAAGCTGGAGTATTTATCCAAGAGTTCTTGCTCCTTATTATTTGGGGGGCTGCTCTTAGGGGTGCAAATAACTCCCTCTCTAGCACTTTCAGCCCTCCTGGTGTATCAATACCCTAGCATTGGGTAGAGAGAAGTCCAAGGGCCTAAGGTAGGATACTATTGGCATACATAGGTATGTCCACCGGAGTTGCTGTGACATGTGGAGTGAACTCCAAGAAATATCGATAGGTCACCAATAAGGACACCAATGATGTCTTCTACAGCTACTAATGTTTTCCTTCTGAATTTCATTTTTAAAAATGAATGTTAGAAAATTGCCAAGTAATTCTAACTACCACCTCCAGGTAATAGTATCTATCTCTAAATAATAGTGTAGTGTCTTATATAGTCCCAGGAAACCACATGAGAGCCAAGGTGCCCATCAACAGATGAATGGATAAAGAAGATGTGGTACATATATAAAATGGACTACTATGCCTCCATCAGAAAGGATGAATATCCAACTTTTGTAGCAACATGGACTGGACTGGAAGAGATTATGCTGAGTGAAATAAGCCAAGTAGGAAAGTCAAGTATCACATGGTTTCACTTACTTGCGGTGCATGAGGGGTAACCTGGAGGACAGTGGGAGAAGGAAAGTAAATGGGAAGTAGGGTAATCCAGGGAGAAAAACGAAACAACAGAGACTTTGGACACAGAAACAAACTGAGGGACTTGGAGGGATGAGGGTGGAGGGATGGGAGAGCCTGGTGGTGGGTACTGGGGGCACCTATTGCGTGGAGCACTGGGTGTGGGGAATGGGGAATGAATCTTGGAACACGAAAAAAAATTTTAGTAACAATAAAAAAAAATTAAAAAAAATAAAAAGCTTCTGTACGGCAAAGGAAACAGTCAACAAAACAAAGAAGCATCCCTACAAGTTTTATAGTTTTACACTAGTAGCTTTACATTTAAGTCTACCATTCATTAAAATACATTTTACATTCATTTTTACACAACTTGTGAGGTACACTGAATTGAACCCAGTGCCTTTGGAGACATTTTGCCTTTACCCTGCTTCCAGTTTGACCATTACAGGCTTTAAGATGCTCTATTTTCTTACATCAAAGTTATAACTCTAGGAGGATCTTTGAGGCTGGATAAATATGAACTGAAGAAAGCTTAATTTTAATTAGACAAGATGACTACAATAAGTCTTAATAAAGAATAAACAGCAAGGATACTGAAATATCAAGTATTTTCTTTGACAAGTAAGTACTATTTGGCAAAATCAATATATAGTATGTGTGTTTATATGTATGCATCAATTCATTTACACACATACATCTACAGTTTTTTTTATTTTAATTTTAATTTTTTTTCAGTGTTCCAAGATTCATTGCCCATTCCCCACACCCAGTGCTCCATGCAATAGGTGCCCTCAGTACTCACCACCAGGCTCTCCCATCCCACCACCCCCTTCCTCTAAGTCCCTCAGTTTGTTTCTGACACATCTACAGTTTTAAATATTTCTGAGTTATTGCCTCTCCCTGGAGCTTTAAGTCATAATTTTACTTATTCAGTAATTCCAGCTATCCTTTTCCCAGAGGCAGGAGATTTTGGTTAGTGGCTTTAGAGTTTGTCACAAAATGTCACATTATTCAGTTTATAAAATGTCCTTGACTTGGGTAGACCAAAGATGGATTTTCCATTACATCACTTAGAAATGGATAGATCTTTCCATAAACACATTTAGACATTTGATCCCAACTTTCCCTTGTTTTAGATTTCATTTCCATTTTTTAATGGCACTTGTACTGGCAACTAGCACATCTCTTTTTGGAGCCACCGGTGGTGTCGGGAAGCTTGAGAGCATCTGCCCTGCCCTGAACCTGCCAGAATAGCAGTGTGACTTCTCTGCTCAGCCTGCTGAGGTTTGAGGCCTGAGGCATTCCCATCACTTCTCTGCACTAGGAGACCTTCACACAGAGCTGGGAGCATTTTAAATATCTTGGATTTATGACAAATGACTTTCTCACTGTTGTCAATGTTTTTGTGTTTATGGGTTCACTTAATACAACACTGTCAGGCTTTAGCCTAAAATATTATCCTTGCATTAAAAAAAGCAGTTATGTAGGCCAGCTTTTACCAACACACACACACACACACACACCCTACTTACTCTGGAGGGTTGAATTATTTGTTCCAACTCTCTACTCCCCTGCGATAGGATTATACCTCTACACCTTTTCTTTTGCATCTTGGCACTGCTCCCCACCAAGACAATGGGATAGCAGAGAGACTTTTCTTCCCTCCAAACTCCACTTTATTGGCAGTTGTTTTGACCAATGGAATGTACTGAAAATGATATGACTAGGCTTTATGCATGTCTACATGGATTGGCTTGCATTCTTACACTCCTGTGAGGACCATGGGAAGACCAGGGTCCAGCTAGCTTCTATTTCTTCAATTTGGGCCCAGAAAGTAACATATCAAGCTTACCAAAGCTGATCAGCAACCTTCACCTAAACTAGCCAACCTGCAAGCTGAAGCAGAGCTGTTCCAGCCAGTCCACACAGAAGTGAATAAAAAAAAAAAAAAAAAAAAAAAAAAAACACTTGTTGTTTATAAGTTACTGCATTTTGTTACACAGCCTATTATAGCAATAGCTGGCAATAAACTTACCCATCTTCCAGTCATGTGTTTCACAGACAGTAGAGTCAATATAAAACCCAGCACAAATTGTTGATTTGCCAGGATGAACACAAAAGTGAATATTTGCAGCCATGGGTTAAACAGGTTACCATCTTCTCATGGATTTTTTTTTCTAGCCTAGCCCATTCTTCAAGAACGTGCTCTGAGAAGATTTTCTGAGTCTCCTTTAATAGGATCAGTCTGTATAGAATTATAGAATGTAAAGGCTGTTATTTCTTAGTTGTCCTCCCTGGTGATAGGTCCCAACAACTGCAATATCTATCAAGTTGTTATGTTATGATTTATACATCAGTGATGGCACAGGTTCCAAGCTGTAAGGGCCAAGCTTTGTGGCAATAGGAAAAGTCATTAAAATTCAACCTTTCCCCCAAATAATAACAATCTCTGATCATTAGTTATTGTTCTAGTGTTCATTGCAATGCTCAGTTAGTGTCAACATGAAGTAACAGTCTGTCCCTTGTTTTACCTATATCCCCAAAGAGATATGTGCATTTTCTGGGATTCCTTGCTCCATGGGTACATTTTACATTTACATAACTGAGGTTGACCAGACCTTACAAGTATATTTCCTTATACTGAAATCTTTAGCTAGATAATTTTTATTAGAATATTTTATTATGGTGTACAGTTTTAAATTTAAGGCCACAGATTGATTCTTCCTTAGAAGCATATTTCAGAATAAGATGCCATCATTTTACCAGGGAAAGTTCCTAGGTTACTTTGAGCCCCAGATTTGTATCTTTACAACATGGTCAAAAATAGTCTTCTTACATTTAATAAGAGTCCTGAATTTTTGAAAAATAGTCATCAAGAACATAAAGTTATATTTAACCTTATAAAGCATGTGTTGGCTCTGTTCATTCCCTCAAAGCTCACCACCCCTTCTCTGCTTTGACGTTTTCTACTTCTCATCCCACCATTTTCATCCCATCCCTTCCTTGAATCAGATTGTTTCTCATCTGACTAGCCAAATGCAGGCAGATTGGACAAGGCTTAATTGCATGGTAGATATTTAACCTACAAAAGTAAACACTAAAGGCGGACCTTATCATCACCTTGTAATATTTGGTGATCTATGTTATAGAGGAGGGAGTATGGTTGACCTGTGTTACCATAGAAAGAACAAGACTACACCAATAAGTTATAGGCAGGAAAATTGGGCTTACTTACAAATCTTTTAGACAATTGCTAATGTTCAGTAATAAAACAGAAAGAAATGAGCTTCTCATTAGAGGATGTATTCAAGCTTCTCAGGCATAATAGAGATACAATACCTATGTTTCTGGGTAATTTCCAACTCTAACCTGCCATGATTTGATCTATTTGATTCTCTATAGTTTATTAATATGAGTGTTTTTACAGTGTGGGAGAACACCAGCCATAACATTTTTATGATCCTATGGTTAAATGGAAATGACAAGCAAACTTGTAGTCTTGAATCCAGTCATGGCTTCTGTGGGTATAAATTAAAAGATAATATGTAAGATAGAAAGTATTTCATTTCTTTGCATTCTGCTGGCTAATTTTTCACTATACCTATAGCCTGATCTCTACTGTCTAGAGACAAATATACATACAACTTTATGGCTGAGATAATGTTAATATAATGCTTCCTATAGTGGTCCTAAAAGGAGCTTATTACCTTCTTTTCTATTTTCTGACCACAACAACTTTTCAGTTAAATTCATTTAATCTAGTTGTGTTAACATACAGCGTAAACTAAGAGAAATACTTTCTATATAGGCTTCTTAAATCAGGAATACAATCAAAAGGAACAAAAATGGTACACAGTGATACCACGTTACACCAGTTACAATGGCCAAAATTAATAGGACAGGAAATAACAAGTGTTGGAGAGGATATGGAGAAAGGGGAACCTTCTCACACTGTGGGTGGGAATGCAAGTTGGTGCAGCCATTTTGGAAAACAGTGTGGATATTCCTTAAAAAATTAAAAATAGAGCTACCCTATGACCCTGCAATTGTACTACTGTGTATTTATAACAAAGATACAGATGTAGTGAGAAGAAAGGCCATACGTACCCCAATCTTCATAGCAGCAATGTCCACAATAGCCAAACTGTAGAAAGTGCCAAGATGCTCTTCAACAGACAAATGGATAAAGAAGATATAGTCCATAAATACAATGGAATAGTATGATGAATACCCAACTTTTGTATCAACATAGATGGGACTGGAGGAGATTATGCTGACTGAAATAAGCCAAGCAGAGAAAGACAATTATCATACGGTTTCACTTACTTGTGGAGCATAAGGAGTAACATGGAGGACATTAAGAAAAGGAAAGGAAATGTGAACTGGGTAAACCAGAGAGGGAGACAAAGTATGAGAGACTGTGGACTCTGAGAAACAGACTGAGAGTTTTGGAAGGGAGGAGGTGGGGGGATGGATGAGTCTGGTGGTGAGTATTAAGGAGGGCATGTATTGCATGGAACACTGGGTGTGGTGCATGAACAATGAATCTTGGAACACTGAAAAAATAAAATAAATTATTTAAAAATGGTACATAGTGAAAATTATCTCACCTTTCCTTCTTAAAAAAATCTAAAGATCAGATTTTAAAGATATATTTACAACTTAACTTGACCATTCAGATTATGTAATTTGAGATTTAAGATCATTTTATTCTACCTACAAAGAACCTTTAGAAAGTCCTTCACTGTGATCAATTAGTGATGACCTATCTCAATGTTGAAAGAAAGTATCATTCCTGAGGCACCTGAGTGGGTCAGTTGGTTAAACATCCAACTCTTGCTCTTGGCTCAGGTCATGATCTCAAGGTTGTGAAATCAGTCTCCACTTTGGGCTCCATGCTAGGTGTCAAACTGTTTAGGATTCTCTCTCTTCTCTCCCTCTGCCTCCCCCTATCCAACCCTACTTGTGCACACTCTCTCTCTAAAATAGAATAGAATAGAATAAAATAAAATCTTAAAAATATCTTTTCTGAAGAATATTTTTCTGGGTGAAGAATTCTAGATTATCAGTTACTTTTTTTTTTCAGCACATCAGTGACATCAATCCATTGGCTTCTGGCTTCCACTGATACTGTTGAGAAGTTAGCTGTCCATCTAATTATAGCGTATTTTAAGATAGTCTCTTTTTTCCTTTAACTACTTTTAAGATTTTTTTGGTCTTTTTTTTGCCTGTAGTTTCTCTTAATGCACCCAAGTATGAATTTCCTTTATTTATATTGTTCTTAACTCACTAAGCTCCTTGAATGGGAGCATGAAACCCCAGATTGATGGTTTTCATCAGTGCTGTCAAATTTTCATCCATCATTCTTCAAATACTGCTTCTTATCATTTATCTTTCACTTTTTCTTCTTGGATCCAACTAAACATCCTAAAATTCCTCATTATATACTCTAAGCCCCTTATCTTTGCTTCCTTATTTTCGGGGGTGGGGGGAGGCGGCGTTTGTGTGTTTGTTTCTTGATACTTCATTTTTAATATTTTTGACCCCATTTTCCAATTATCTAAGTCCATCTTTAGATGCTACTACATCTATCAACTGAGGTCTTAGTTTGGCAATTATAGTTTTTAGTCCTAGAATTGTAATTCAATTGCATTTCAAACATGTCAGGTCACTTTTTATGGGTTCCAGTTCCATGCTGTAATTTTCAGTCTGTCTTCTTAATTCATTGAATATATTAAATTCAGCTTTTTAAGTAGTCTATCTCTAATAATTCTAATGTCTGCAGTTTATATTCTACTGTTTTCATTTCATATTACTTTATACACATAGTGTTACTTAGTGTCCTTACTTATAATTTTGATATCTGTATAACATTCTGTTGATCAAAAGAATGATAGTTTACTCATCTATAAAATGGGATATTCCAACCTTTTTTTATTGTTACTTAAATTTTTCTTTCCAGTCTTCAAAGATTCATTCCCCATTCCCCACACCCAGTGCTCCACACAATAGGTGCCCCCAGTACCCACCACCAGGCTCTCCCATCCCTCCACCCT
>PITA01000051.1:85579-310031 GCA_004023965.1 Spilogale gracilis
CTCCCTGGATTACCCTACTTCCCATTTACTTTCCTTCTCCCACTGTCCTCCAGGTTACCCCTCATGCACCGCAAGTAAGTGAAACCATGTGATACTTGACTTTCTCTACTTGGCTTATTTCACTCAGCATAATCTCTTCCAGTCCAGTCCATGTTGCTACAAAAGTTGGATATTCATCCTTTCTGATGGAGGCATAGTAGTCCATTTTATATATGTACCACATCTTCTTTATCCATTCATCTGTTGATGGGCACCTTGGCTCTTTCCACAGTTTGGTGATTGTGGCCATTGCTGCGATGAACATTGGGGTACATATGGCCCTTCTTTTCACTACATCTGTATATTTGGAGTAAATGCCCAGTAGTGCAATTGCAGGATCATAGGGTAGCTCTATTTTTAATTTTTTAAGGAATCTCCACTCTGTTTTCCAAAGCGGCTGCACCATTTTACATTCCCACCAACAGTGTAAGAGGGTTCCCCTTTCTCCGCAGCCTCTCCAGCACTTGTTGTTTGCTGACTTGTTAATTTTGGCCATTCTGACTGGTGTTAAGGTGGTATCTCAGTGTGGTTTTGATTTTAATTTCCCTGATAGCTAGTGACGCTGAACATTTTTTCATGTGTCTATTAGCCATTTGTATATCTTCTACGGAGAAGTGCCTCTTCATGTCTCTTGCCCATTTTTTGATGTGTTCATCTTCTTTTTGGATGTTGAGTTTGAGTAGTTCTTTATAGATCTTGGATACCAGCCCTTTATAGTGTCATTTGCAAATATCTTCTCCCATTCTTTGGGTTGCCTCTTTGTTTTGTTGACTGTTTCCTTTGCTGTACAGAAGCTTTTTATTTTGATGAAGTCCCAGAAGTTCATTTTCGCTTTTGTCTCCTTTGCCTTTGGAGACGTGTCTTGAAAGAAGTTGCTGTGGCCTATGTCAAAGAGGTTACTGCCTATGTTCTTTTCCAGGATTTTGATTGATTCTTGCCTCATGTTGAGGTCTTTCATCCATTTCAAGTTTGCCTTTGTGTGTGGTGTAAGAGAATGGTCTAGTTTCATTCTTCTATACGTAGCTGTCCAATTTTCCCAGCACCAATTATTGAAGAGACTGTCTTTTTTCCACTGGATATTTTTTCCTGCTTTTGCAAAGATGATTTGCCCATAGATTTGTGGGTCCATATCTGGACTCTCCACTCTGTTCCATTGATCTATTTCTCTGTTTTTGTGCCAATACCATGCTGTTTTGGTAATCACAGCTTTGTAATATAGCCTGAAGTCAGGTAATGAGATGCCCCCAGCTTTGGTTTTCTTCTTCAGCAATTCCTTAGCGATTTGGGGTTTTTTTTAGTTCCATATAAATTTTAGGATTGTTTGTTCTAGCGTTTTGAAGAATGTTGGTGGAATTTTGATCAGAATGGCATTGAAAGTATAGATTGCTCTGGGCAGTATAGACATTTTGACAATGTTTATTCTTCCGATCCATGAGCATGGAATAGTCCTCCATCTTTTTGTGTCTTCTTTAATTTCTTTCATGAGTGTTTTGTAGTTCCTCGAGTACAGATCTTTGACTTCTTTGGTCGGTTTATTCCTAAGTATCTTATAGTTTTTGGTGCTATAGTAAACGGAATTGATTCTCTGATTTATATTCCAACCTTTTAGGGCAGCTTCCTGGTTCACAATGATAATCTTCTCACAGAATGGACCCTATGTAATGATATATGTCCTCCCAGATCATTGCAATGATTATGACTTTAAAAATAATATTTGTATAGGTGTGTATAGGTGTAGAGGTTGTCTGGGTGCCTCAGTCAGTTAAGCCTCTGCCTCTTGAATTTAGCTCAGGTCTGGATCTCAAGGTCATGATATTGAGTCCCATGTCAGGCTCTGTTCTGGGTGTAGGGCCTGCCTCGTCTTCTCTTGCTCTCTCTCCCCATGCCCCTTGCCCTCAACACACACACACACACACACACACACACACACACACACACACACACACTCATGCTTTCTCTCTCTCTCTAAAATAATAATAATAATAACAATAATAATAAGGTATATATATAGGTAGGGACATGAAGTAAGCATGGAAAATGACATCCATTGATATGGTATTGGTATTGTGTGTGTTTAAATTTTCTATTTATATTGAAATATATTTGTGTATTAAACATAAATTATAAAAAATAAAATGAAGCTTTAAGGTAAAGGTAAAATGGTAATAACTAATATCTTAATGAGCTCTTACTATGTACCAGGTCCTATCCTAAACCCTTTAAATGTGTTAACTCATTTAGTTATCTCAGTAATCCTATTTGATAGGTACGATTATTATTACTGCTTTACAGATGAGAAAAGTGTTAAGTAACTTTTCCATGGTCACACAATTAGTGAGGTGCATGACCAGAATACTAACAAAACAGTTTAGCTCTAGAGTTCACTTTTTTTTAAAGATTTTATTTTACTTATTTCACAGAGTGAGAGATCACAAGTAAGCAGAGAGGCAGATAGAGAGAGAGGAGGAAGAAGGCTCCCCACTGAGCAGAGAGCCTGATGCGGGCCTTGATCCCAGGACCCTGGGATCATGACCTGAGCCGAAGGCAGAGGCTTTAACTCACTGAGCCACCCAGGCACCCTAGAGTTCACTTTATTAACTACTTCTTTATCAAAAAAAGGAACCAAAATAAGACAAAAGTATCAAGTCGTTTTACCAGTCTTTTTTTTTTTTTAAGATTTTATTTATTTTTTGACAGAGAGAAACACAGCTAGGGAGGAAACAAAAGCAGGGGGAGTGACAGAGGGAGAAGCAGGCCTCCCACCAAGCAGGGAGCCCAACGTGGGGCTCAATCCTGGAACTCCAGGATCATGACCTGAACCGAAAGCAGATGCTTAATGACTGAGCCACCCAGGAGTCCCCCCCCCTTTTTTTTTTTTACCAGTCTTACTATCACATCTTCCTTGACATTCCTTAAGGGACTAGGAACTAACCTTAGGGGACTAGGAAAGGAAACAATAGGAAGAGAAAAAGAAGATGTTCTAGGTACTATGGATGTGTAACAAATTACCTAAGACTCAGGGGTATAAAACAATCATTTATTTTGCTCATGGATTCTGTGGGTCAGAAATTCAGAAAGGATAAAATAAGAAAGGCTTCTCTTCACTTCCCAATGTCTGGAATCTCTGCTGGAATACTTGAAGCAGGGGATAGGAATCATGTAATCACCTGAAGGCTCCTATACTCTCTTTCATGCACATGTCTGGCTATTCATGATGACCATTTAGCTAGGAATCTCAACAGCTCTCTATGAGGACTTCTCCATGAGACTTTCCTCATGGGAGTAGTTTGAGCTTCCTCATAACTTACAGTTGGCTTCCTCCAGAATGAGCACTTTTAGAGGAAGAAAAAACAGAGATAGAAAGAATAAGGCTAAAACTATTATCACCTAGCTGGGAAGTCATATAGCATCTTTTCTGCCATTTTCAGTTCATTGAAGCAATACAAGCCCCCATGCAGGTTGAAAGCAGGGACAGTCACATTGTAAGAAGATAATATGAGATGGAATATATATTAGAAAATATAATATGCCTCAGAAGGAACATACAAAATTTCACTTCTGTGTTGCACTAAAGCCAATAGAAATAAACATGGTGATTTAGGCACTCTATAAAATGTGAATAATATTCTTTTAATCTAAAGATGTGGTTAACAAAAAATATGACTCTTTACCTAGAGTAATAGCAAACAAACAGATATATTAATTTACATAAATGCAAATGACTTGAAAACTAACAATCCTTATAAACATGTCTTGAGTAATTTATAAAATGCATTCAGATATTTTACAGGACACTCATTCTGAAGGAAGAAAAAAATTTCATTTAAAGTATAATGACTGATCTCGGGGCGCCTGGGTGGCTCAGTTGGTTGGGCGACTGCCTTCGGCTCAGGTCGTGATCCCGGAGATCCGGGATCGAGTCCCACATCGGGCTCCCTGCTCGGCGGGAGGCCTGCTTCTCCCTCTCTCACTCCCCCTGCTTGTGTTCCCTCTCTGGCTGTGTTTCTCTCTGTCAAATAAATAAAAATCTTTAAAAAAAAAAAAAATAAAGTATAATGACTGATCTTTACACCCAAGCCGCAAATTGAGAGTGCAGCTCTAGAATGTTTTTCATTAAGCAGGCAGATTCTTTGATATCAAAGATGTATCTATAAATTATGGCAGAAGAGAGGCACTTTGGAGAACATAAAATGGGTCATTAGTGTCACTGAAAAACAATGACAACAAAAGATGAAACTTAAGAGACACAAATATGATCTTTCAACAAAAGTGTCAATGAGACAACACTGGGCATTCTATTTATGAGATGAAATTAACACCTATAACAGACTAACAGATTATAACATACTGTGCTTTTTTGATATGGCATCTAAAAGTCCTGAAATATTAAGGAATGTTCTGTGTTTCTGGCTTTCCCTAGGATTCTGATTTCAAGGTCAAATGTAAAACCTGAGTGGTGAAGAAGAAGCTGGCTTATGAGTCTCCACTGTGTTAGATCATCTCTGTCTCATTATGTATCCAATGAGCTGAGACAAATTTCAAACCAAATAGGCTCAATAAAATCCAATTCAGGAAGAAAACCAATATGTATTAAAAATAAAATCCTGGGGCGCCTGGGTGGCTCAGAGGGTCAAGCCTCTGCCTTTGGCTTGGGTGATGATCTCAGGGTCCTGGGATCAAGGCCCACATCAGGCTTTCTGCTCAGCAAGGAGCCTGCTTCCCCCTCTTTCTCTGCCTGTCTCTCTGCCTATTTGTGACCTCTCTCTCTGTCAAATAAATAAAATCTTTAAAAATAAATAAATAAATAAATAAATAAATAAATAAATAGAAATAAAATCCAAGTCCTCAATGTGCCCCAAAGCACAACATTTTTCTTAAAGGAAATGGTCATAACTATAGAATTCAGAGGCATCAACGCCAGATATAGACACAAGAATGTACAGTTTTACCCAGGGCAGGTGGATATGTGGGTAAGGCCAAATGCTTTATGGGAACCTCAATAGATGTGCAACTCCCTCCATGGGAGGGAGGACCAGAAAGAGTTGGGACCTCTTCTAGACCCCTACTCATGCCCTCTCAAACCCTCAGGAATATGTGAACTCCTTCACTTCACACCAAGTTTTTTTTTGCACCATGTGTTCTGGTAGCAATACCAGAAGAACAACAAGAACAATAACAGTTCTGAAGCAAAATGTGGTATTACAATTAACTATGTAAGAATCTCTGTGTGTGTTTGTTATTTATCCTGATAATCAGCAAGATTATACAGAGATCATCTGTCTATTTTTTTTTTAAAGTCATGAAGGTTTTCTTTTATGGTGGTAGGAGTCCATTTAAGATTTGTAAGCAGTAAGAAATACTGTGGACATAATTTAATAGAGCTTGGGTAAACCAGAAGCAAATCCAAATTTACTTTTTTTTTACTTTACTTAAATACTATAGAGGATAACTATACAAAATTCTTCCTCTGAAAGTGATTTTTAGATAATTTAAAAAATAGCTTAAGCTGAAAACCTTGGATTTGGGAAAAAAATCCATTTTGCATGCAAAAGGAAAAAATGATTTCCAAAGGGTGTTAATACATTTTGCTTTTTTGTGGTAATATTCAATTGCCAGAGACAGTTCTGAAAATGTATTTTTGGAGACATATCTAGTTGAGTGGTGGGGCATTGGGTCTGGGTCCCACTGAAGCATAAACTGTGGATGCTGATATGGTGGCATGCTCCTTCCTCCAGGTCATCCTGGAGCTCTTGGCTGATACTCATTTGGAGGACAGCAGGCACACGTCATTCTTTGGGGAGAAAACTTGACCATATTTTATATTTCAGGCTTACCCAGAGTTGTCATGGACCTAAGATAGTATGTGGGTTCCTTCTCTTGTCTGACAGTGGAACTGATGGCCCACTCCAACCCTCTCTCACCTGGAGCTACTGGGTCATTTAGAGCATGACTGTAGTTATCCACACAATGCAGTGCAGGGGAATGCTACCCAATATTGTCAGAATGTGTTGTCTCTCTGTGTTCCCACTTCTTAACAGCTGCTTCTTTTTCTTCTCCTCAATGGTTTTCAGAGGCCTCATTACCCATTTGTCTATCTCAGCCAATAAGCTCTTCCCCTCTGGCTAGAGTTTCATGGAGTTGCCTTTCTCTTTCATAACTCAACTCACTTGTCAGATCCAGCTCAAGCTCCTGCATCTGTATCTCCATGTAGGAAGATTGTTTATGGAAGGGCCAAGGGGCCTGCCTCATTTCTTCATTGCCTGGAACACACCCATTTTGCAAAGAATTGCACAACATATTAATAGCTTCTGAAAATAATGCTTACCGTGCCTCTTGGAAAATCAGGATGAAATTCACTTCAAATAAAATGACCAATATGAGCTTAAAAAAGAAACCCACAAGAAACTAACTTTTTTGAAACAAAACAGAAGCCCTTTTGGCCTGAGCCGCTTCCTCAGATTTACTTCCAGCCAAGGCTTATTTTAGAGACAAGCAACCCAACAGATCTTTATAGGCTTTTCCTTATCCGCATAGGGCAATGAATTCTCTAGTCCCTTTTCCATCATTCCCTGCCCACTTCAGGATCCCAAGCTGAAAAAATATAGAATCTATAGGACTGGATTATATACTTCTTATAATCAGCTTCTGAGACTTAAATTCCCTTATAGTTCTGAGAGTGTTTTAAGTCTGTTGTCATGCAGATGGTAAATCCTCAGATACTATTAATTTGCTATAGTTCAGCTTCCAGTTATGTGACATAAGATAAATATTTGACAACACAGCCTAGATTAAATTACCTCTGCCTAACAGTTCTGACATTCAGAAGCAGAATTTCCAACGCCTTCAGCTACCAGAAAATTATACAAAATACAGGGAAATTCCTTCCTTTCAGCACATAAGTAGTGAAACACTCTCTAGGGATCCTGGCCTTCATTGGGCTACTCATAATTAGTTGAAAATGTATTTCAGTTGAACTCGGATCCCTCACACCAAACTTTCTCTCTGTATGATCTCAGTCACTCATATAACCTCAGCTACCTCCTAAAATTGTATGATTCTCAAATCACTATGCAGCTCCAATCCCTCGCATCACCTCTACACCACTCATTCTAACTCTTTACTGGAAACTTCCACCTGAGTATTCAACAGTCAGATCAAAATTAATATGTCCAAAGCTGAACTCCAAATCTACTCTTCCTTATATTCTGATATTATTTTATAACACTATTCTCCCTACTGGACCCTAGCCAATGAGACCTTGTCATTGTTTATGACATTTCCTTCAATCTTACTCTCTAGCGATTCTGTTACTGTAGCCCATTTTGTTTGCCTTCTTAACGCTTCTTATTTTTCACAGTTGAGATTTAATTTACATTTCATAAAACTCACCCATATTAAATGTGTTTTCAAGGTGTCTTAATAAACGTATATAAAGGTACAACCATCATCACTATGCAGTTTTAAAAAACTCTCATCAAAAAGTTCCTTACAACTCTTTGTACTCTTGCCCTGGCCTCAGATAACCACTTACCTTTTTCTACAGTTTTGCCTTTTCTAGAAATTTCATGTAAGTGGATTAACACAATATGAAATATTTCATGTCTGGCTTCTTTCATTTTTTCATGTTTTTGAAATTCATCCATCTTGTTGCAGGTCTTAATTGTTAGTTCCTTTTTATTCTTTATGGGATTCCATCATATGGGTATACCACATTTTGCTTGTCTATGGATATTTGGGTTGCCTTTCTTGTTTCTGGCTCCTATGAGGAGTATTGCTATGAGCATCCTCATGTAAATCTTAGTGTGGATATAAATTGTCATTACTCTTGCGTAGACCTCTAGGCCCACAATTACTGGTTCACATAGTAAGTGGATTGAACTTTTTAAGAAACTGTCCAACTGACCTTTATCTGGTGTCATTTGCAAATATCTTCTCCCATTCTGTGGGTTGCCTCTTTGTTTTGTTGACTGTTTCCTTTGCTGGGCTGAAGCTTTTTATCTTGGTGAAGTCCAAAAAGTTCATTTCCACTTTTGTTTCCCTTGCCTTTGGAGACGCGTCTTGAAAGAAGTTGCTGTGGCCGATGCCAAAGAGGTTACTGCCTATAGTTCTCCTCTAGGACTTTAATGGATTTTGGTCTCACATTGAGGTCTTTCATCCATTTAGAGTTTATCTTTGTGTATGGTATAAGTGAATGACACATGAAAAAATGTTCACCATCATTAACCATCAGGAAAATTCAAATCAAAACCACATTAATATATCATTCTACACCAATTAGAATGGCAAAAATTGACAAGGTAAAAAAATGACAAATGTTGGAGAAGTTGTGGAGAAAGGGGAGCCCCCTTACGCTGTTGGTGGGAATGTAAGGTGGTATATCCACTTTGGCAAACAGTGTGGAGGATCCTCAAAAAGTTAAAAATAGAGCTACCCTATGACCCTGCAATTGCACTACTGGGTATTCACCCCAAAGATACAGATGTACTGAAAAGAAGGGCCACATGCACCCCAATGTTTATAGCAGCAATGTCCATAATAGCCAAACTATGGAAAAAAAAACAAGAAGCTCTTCAACAGACAAATGGATAAAAAAGATGTGGCCCATATATACAATGAAATATTACTCAGCCATCAGAAAGGATGAATACTCAACTTTTGCATCAACATGGATGGAACTGGAGGAGATTATGCTAAGTGAAATAAGTCAAGAAGAGAAAGTCAATTATCATATGGTTTAACTTATTTGTGGAACATAGGAATAGCAAGGAGGACATTAGGAGAAGGAAAGGAAAAATGAAGATGGGGTGGGGGGGGATCAGAGGTGGCGATGAACCATAAGAGATTATGGACTCCAGGAAACAAACTGAGGGTTTTAGAAGGGCGGGGAGTGAGGGGATGGATGAGCCAGGTAATGGATATGGATTGCATGGAACACTGGATGTTATAGGCAAACAATGAATCATGGAACACTACTACATCAATGACTAATGATGTACTGTATGGTAATTACAGTAAAAGACATGCTAATTTTTCCAAGGCCTGAGAAAAATGAGGAATAAAACCAAAGCTCAGTCAAAAAAAAAAAAGAAAGAAAACTGCCAAACTATCTTACAAGTGAGAGTTTGTCTTTTACAATCCCACCACCAATGTATTTAGGTTCCAGTTTTTCCACATCCTTATCAACACTTAGTAGAGTCTAGCTTTTAATAACAGCCATTTTAATAGAAGTAATGGGACATTTCGTTATTATTTAATTTGTAGTTCTCCAATGACTAATGATGTTGATTAGCTTTTCAAGAAATCTGTCATCCATTTATCTTTGATGTGGTATCTATTCAACATCTTTTTCTCTTTTTTGTTGAGTTGTTTGTCTCTATAGAATTGTAAAAGTTATTTAAATTTTCTGGAAAAAAATCTTTTATCAGGTGTATGTTTTGCCAACGTTTTTGCACAGTCTGTGACTTACCTTTTCATCTTCTAAATATTGTCTTTTGAAGAGCCAACATTTTTGACTTCTTAGCTTTTTTGAATCCACTCATGCCTCCCTGCCCAGAGTTACTTCCTCAAATTCAGTTCCTTTCCATTCTTGGCTAGATGTCTGCAGTATCCTACTGAGCAGTCTCTTTATCTCCACAGTGCATTTTCTAAAATGCTCTTTGCTTCCAGGATTAAGTACAAATTCCCTAGCCATGCATATGTGACATCTATGGAGGGACACACTCAGATCTCTTCCCAAAGAACCTGCAGCAGAGAGTATAGCTGGCTGACAGCCTCCAGCTACCACAGGTATGGATCCATCATAGCACTCAGTTCAAGGTCTCTCTTGCTCCAGACTGCCCATAGACAATGACTGAGCACAGTGGCAATACTAGAGCCAAGCCAGCCTTCACAGCGCAAGGCTCTCCTGATAGGCAACATTTGCTCGGGAATTCCTAAGCTTTCTCAGGCCAAGGCTTCCTCAGGACTTTGCTGCAGTTGGAAGCCTTTCCAACACAATCCCTTCTTCCCTCTTTCCTTTCCCAGATGTCAAACCTACATCGCAATCCAAAGGCTTCCCTAGCCTTTGTCTGTTTCCTTTCCCTTTATCCTTATAGATGTTTTACCCAATACTTCTCTTGCATGTCTAATATTTTCTGTATACCTCCTTCTCAGAAGACCCAAACTGACACAGCAGGTGAGGCCATTCTTGATCCAGACCCCACTACAATCTTACTGACTCCTCAGGCATCAGGTAGCTGTGTCTATCCTTTCCAAATACCATGACCATGGAAGGAAAAGGGCTTCCTCTGCTTTATCCAAGATTCCTCTCTTTTACTCAAGCTCCTGAGGCAGGAGAAGAAAGATTAACATGTAATATTAGAAAGATTAACATGTAATATTACATTAACATGTAATATTAGAAAGATTAACATGTAATATTACATTAACATGTAATATTAGGAAGAGCAGGGACTCCAAGGAAAACTCAGCCCCTGCCCCATCTACACCTCCAGCACCTTCTTTTGAGCTGAGAGTATTAGGAGAAAGAAAAAAAAATGACCTCTTCCTTATGAAAGTTATTCTCCCAGTACCCTTAGATAAATTCGTTTTTCCTTGCAAAATGCTGCTTCTTTCCAGGTACAAATGTGCTTTTGGAGGGCTTTCTTCAGCAGTGAGAGACAGCAGAAGGAAGTGAAGTATTTCTCATTCTAAGAATTTCACAGGATTCTGAAATTATAGTGCTCTGGGTTGCAACTCGAACCTTCTAGCAAGAGTCTCCAGAGAAAAGCACTGAGAAGAGTATTTTTAACAGCACTTCAAATAATTCTTAGGATGTTTGAGAAACATGTTGGAATGATTAAGAACATGGATGGGTACTAAAGCCAGCCTGATTCAGTTTCATTTTTTATTCTGACCTTCACTAGCTGTGTAGTCTTGGACAAGTTCTTTAACATTTCTGTGCCTTAGTTTCCTTATCTGTAAAATGTGATTTTGTAGAGTATCTCCCGCATATATTACTGAACACCCAAAGAATTAATGGTTATAGAGTGTGTAGGACAGTGTCTATCATGCACTAATTGCTCATTAAGTTTTAGTTTTTTATTATTGCCTTTATTGTCAGCATTGTCATCATCATTCTCGTTAGTTATGGATTGAACTCAACAAAGATCCTGAACACCTGTCAGTATTATGTGAGGGTCCAATGTAGAGACAGTGCTTTGTGAGGGTAGGGCTAGGATATAGAAACAAGCAAGACCTAGCATCTGCTCATAACTTGTGAGTTTTTTTTTCTTACCCATCCACTTTCTTCTATCTAATCTCCATTACCAGGGCACATATTTGGCATCCTTCCACCAAGATTAAAAGTGGGGTCTGTGTTGGTGCAGAGACAAGCTAACAGTCTTTGTTCTTGTCTTCAGAGAGACTCTGATGTGTACAGGAAAGAGTCTCTGAGTCATCAGATCAGAGTTCAAGTCCCAGGGTATCTCATTAGAGCAGGGAATGAATTTAAGCAAATTATTTAAGCTCTCTGAGCTTTTGTTTCCTTAATTTCTGAATGTTTTCTACCCCTCTAGGCTATTGTGAAGTTTAACTGAGATTATGTATGTAGGGGCTGGAGAAAGAGCTGTCCCATCTTCTTTTATTCACTAAATTAACCCACTCTCAGAGCCCGAATGAGCCCCAGATGTATCTTTGTAAGGGCAGAGTTGCAAAACCCAAAAGGCTTCCCCAAACTGCCAGATCTATAATTCAAATAATCCACCTTCAGTTTGGATATCTTTGTGACGCATGGAACTTCCTACTCCTTATTCTTGTGTTGCCCTGTCATTTACTCCTATAGTCTAGGAGTGGCAGTTCCAATAATGCTGATAGATATACATCTCAGCTCCACAAACCCAATTATTTCCCCAAATTTTGGCTTTGGTTTCATCAGCATGATTTTGAATTCTTGCCCTCTGCCTCTACATTGAGCACACATGGCCTATATAAACATGTCTTCAAAGTGTTTTCAAAGTTTCCAAAATGAACTTTGGAACAGGACAGTAAGTAATATCACCAAAGAAGTGGTCATTGGTAAAATAATCTTTTTAAGCAGGCTAATATGTTTTAGAATTAGATGTGTCCAAATTTTAGAGGAATGTATAAACTAGTTGGTATAAATTTAATTTTTAAAAAATTACAACATTTCTTAAAGTAGCTGCCAAAATGGTGCCTAATTTAGAATTTTGCTTTCTATTCTGTTTTGCAAGGGATTTTCTATGGGGTAAGGTTATATAACAGTGATTACAAATCAAAATTTACATCTTACATATGTCTAAACTTAAAGTGAAAATTAGTCCCCAAGAATGGATTGGAGAGAACTTGAAAGCTTTGTGAGTTGAAGAGCAGGATTATGCAGAGAGAGTGACAGGCAGTTCATAACCTTTTTTGCTATTTTTCAAGTGTGATCGTGAACTCCTACTAGTTAATAAAACATAAAAATATAGATCTAACAAAAACTCTTTGGCGTAGAGAATAAAAATGCTAGAATATTCTAAAAATTCGCTAAATAAGCAACTTGTGTTCAAAGGTGAAACAAATCATACAAATTATATGATTGATGTATTTAAAGATGAATCTATACTTCAAGGAAAAAAATGATTTCTGGAGGAATAGAATGGAAGTCTCCATGTGGTTACCAAGACAGTGCTTGAAGAAAAATTACACCTACTAGATGAAACTAGGATGGAGTCACCGCAGGAGTGGAACATCATTTCCTAGGAAGCTTAGCTACAGCAGATTCTTGGGGCCTTTATGCAAAAAGAAGAGGTTGGGCTGAGGAGGTTGGGCTGACAAGAAGAAACTTATTTCTTTGACAAGATGCACCAAGAAACTGGACTCCTACTACAAGGAGTTTAAGAAATGCCAGTGGCTGAGGGCTAGTGCCACAGCTAGTGCAGCAGCCGGCAAGCCCTCTACTTTCCTGATGTGAGCTGGCAGGCTATTGAACAGAGTCCTGCCTGGATTAAGAGATTTAGAACATAACCCCCAATGCAGCCTGGGACTGAGATTTTTTTTTTAACCACAGCCTGTGTTCTAGTTATTTATTGCTATATAACAAATTATCCCAAATCTTAGTGGCTTAAAACAACAATTTATTTTTCATAATTTTGGACTCAGTTGAGCAGTTTTCTTCTCCATGTGGTGTCAGCTGGGATACTTAGCATTCAGCTGGTGCTTGGGTTGGCAGGTCCAGGGAGGCTATGCTTATAGGTCAGCTGACTTATTGTTCCTTCTGGTTGCCTCTGCATGTGCTTAGTTTGGTCTTCCTTATACCATGGAGGCCTCAGAGTAGTCCAACTTCTGACATAGGAGCTGGTTTTACAAGGTCTCAGAAGTTACTACTCATCATTTCTGTTGCATTTGATTGGTCAAAGCCAGACAAAAGGCCAGCCAAAATTCAAGGAAGAAAAATAGATCCCTTATCGTGATGGAGCAGCATGTACATACAAGGAGGAAAAGAATCAATGGCAGCTCTCTTTGGAGAATCTTTACCATAGTCTGAGAAGATAAAGCGGGCAGTGGACAGCTTTGGGGGAGAGAATGAAATCAGAGTAAGCAGGGAGAGCCCTCTCTGGAGGCAAAAGTGATATGAAAAATCTTTCTAAGCCTTGGACAGTTTGGCACCAAAGTTTAGGTAGATGTTCAGAGATATTAATCCTGAAGAATCCCAGGGAATAGGAAAAAAGGGGGCTGGGAAAACTGTACTAACATGAATCACATTTGCCATAAAACCATGGCTTTTTAAAAAATAATTAAACATCTCTACAAATACAAGGCCTTTTTGTATCATCTTTGTATCACGAATGACTCTCAACTTGTGGCTTTAGGAAAAGAGCAGGGAGATGAGTGACTGAAAAAAGATGGGGTGAGAAAAGAAATCAGTTGCCTGGCCCTGTCTTGGTTGAAGCTGGCTTCCCTATTGCTTCTTTGGAGCCTTCACATGAAGTAGCCAGTGGTTCTCATAAGGGAGATAGAAGTGCCTTCCTAGGGAGTGCTTGTAAATGTGGGGTAGGTCCTAAAGATTTTGGGTGGTGTAGGAGTGTTACTGCCATTTAATTGATAAGGGCCAGAGATGTTAAACATCTGAAAACCCCACACACTTGGGGAGAATTGTTCTAGACAAAATACCAGAAGCACCCCAGTTGAGAAAGTCTAAGGTAGACAATTGGGCTGATGTAGAATATTTGGGTAGAAAACATGAAATTTGGAAGATGCAAAGACTATGAGATCCCATCATGGGTTGTTGTCTTCTGATGAGACCAGAGTCAAACCTGATGCTAAATTGTAGAAAGTATGGTGCTTATAGAAGCTGCACTCTTTAGATCACATACCAAAAAATGGCACCATTGGAAACATGCATTTTCTCACTTAGCTCAACCCTTTTGAAATGTTATATGGAGAATCAAGAAAGTTTGTATTTTTTTATAGAAATAAGACTCTACTGTAATCTTTTGAACAATTCCTTCTAGAGATTGGCTTATCTCATCTGTGGAAATCATGGTGTCTGATTTTTCCTGTTCTTGTTTAAAACCAAGTATGTTCAGTTTTGATGTGATGAGATGTTTCGGTTAACTATGTTTGGGATCATATTTTATTCATCCCTAATGCAATAAATTTTCCCCCATTCCAATCAATTAGTTATACATTGTCTGTCACATCCAATCTTTGATGGTAGTTGAAACTGCCTTATATAAAAATCCTTACATGGGACATAATGAGTTTCACTCTCTTCCAGAGTGAAATTCGCCTCATGCTGTAGAAACATACTCTTGTGGTGCTTTATCTAAGAAGCAAGCTTGAGTTTTGGAGTCCTAATTGGTCTGCTCAGAAAATCACCCCCTCCCAACTTCAGTCTCTTTCTTCTTCTCCTTCTTTCTTTTTATGCTTTCATTCTTATATGTGGCCATGACTAACACAGAGATTTTCTCAGAGGGAGGGGAGCATTCCATGTGAAGCTTGGTATTGTCCATCCGAGGTCTGGAAATGGCTTAAGAGTCTGCTGCTGTGTGGTCAGCAGATGGGAATCATAATGTAGTAGTGGCCAAAGGGAGAGAGTATGTCTCTCCCACTCTTGAGCTCAGAAAGTTTCACATTTTAAAAGCTTTTAACCTCTTCTAATTTGTTAATGGATCATACAGAGTAGGCACAAACAGCAGTGATTTAATTTGGTATATTGACATCTGTTTTTACAGATTGAAAGTAGTACTTGGATATTTTAGTAGAGTTCATGTTGACCATGAAGAAAGTCACTGAGAGAGGGAAGCTCTAACAGATGTAGTACAGATTTTTATTATCTACCCATTGAATTACCTGTGACAAATTTGAAATCCCCACTTTATTTCTTCTCCTACCTAGCACTTATCTGGACTCCTGCCCTTTGTGGTTGGTTGATGTGTGCTCTGGGAATGCAAACTCATTTTAGTGCATTCTCTTTGATGGCTTGGAAGGCATTTGAGACCATACAGAGCCCCAGGGTCATGATTATGAACAACAATTATTGTACTGGAGATTTACAGATGTGCTGGTGACTAGAGGGTTGTGGTTAATAGAATGTTGAACAACAAAGAGTTTATTGTATAACTGAGGAGGAAAAAGTTTCCCAACAGCAAAATACATAATCTCAGAAAGTCAGGGGATCTGGAGGAAAACATATGAAGTTGAGTTTTTCCTTTATAGAAAAATTTTTTTGTTCTCCCAAATTAAATAGTTAGAGTTTTAAAAAGTCACCCTGTAGGAAACATGCTGCTTCAAAGGATAAAGAGATCAAATGTAGATGTAACAAGCCAGCATCTCCCATATGTAAACTCTTTTCTACAATATGGTTAAGCATTTGGTGAAATCTGATTAACTCAGGTCACTAGGGAACTGTTTAGTGGATTTTTACTTCATGGCATTGATTCAATTCCCATGGACTGCCTACTGAACATGAACATCAGGCCTGATCTTTCTGTGGCAAATTCAAAAGCAGTTCAAGAACTATCTTTAACTTTCCACTCTAGATACATTCCTTATTCTCTCATACAGTCCTCTGTTCCCTGGAGAAATTGACTTTAGATTTGCTCCATGTAAGGATACCAGCACTGGGAGACTCAAAGAAAGAGAGATCAGCTTTGCCACTCCCACCCCTGGTTTCTAACCTGTGGCAGCCACTTCCCTGTCCTGAAGTCTGGAGCTCACTCTGTCTTCTGGCTTCTAGTAACCACTTTCTCCCTTCAACCTTTCAGGCCTAGTAATTGTAATAGTTCCCTGCTGTGGCTACCTAGCCCCAGGACATAGCACTATCTTTTTTGGGTTCTTTCTCCCAACTTTGGAAGAAGTCTCTTCATTAAGCTGGCCTTAAATAACTTAGTTTGAGTGTGATAGGCTGTTTCCTGCTGGAACTCCGATGAACACAGACTTAGCCCCACCTGTCTTTATATGTAACTCCACATTTCCCAAGCTATACTATAATAATGATGATAGACACAAAATAGTATTTCTATTTCCCTTCTCCCATGCTCCTTGCCCCACAACAAGTTCTCTTGTTGTGACCCATTAGACATATTACCTTCTTCCCTTACTGCTCCAGCTCAGTGTGCTGATAGCTCGAGCTACCTCAAAAGGCAGCAGTAACAGTACTGTCCCTCATGACTTCTCTAGTTCAGCTGCTGCAGAATGTTTGGGCCAAGGTCTCTGATGCAGACCCTTAAAGCCCCTCCACAGGTTATAATGACTTACAAGCTACAGCAGCCATCACTAATTCTGGTGGCCATGCTCTATTCCTCCCTCTGTTGGTGTTCCATAGAGATGAGGCTCTTCAGCTTTGCATGCTCTTTACCAGACAGAACCCTTTTGGCCAAAGACTCAGGCATAAGCCCAGTAGAATGGCTTTGAGTTTGATCTGAGTGACGGATAATACACCAATCTTAGAATCAGGCCTCCCTTTGTTTTATTAGTCCCTTGTCCTTAAGCCAACATCCCTACCTCTACCCATCCTTCCCTGTGTTCTTTCTCAGGAGTCAAGTTGCTCATGTAAACAGTGCCTTTTTGGCTGTCCTATTGTTTATTCTTCCATACTTGCCTAGAAAAGTCTGGATCTCAATGGGAACACAGCTTAGATTAACTTGATACCTGCCTATACTGGCCATTCTGCTTTAATTCCTAAAGACTCACTCTGCTCTTATCTCCCCTAACCTGAGCTTCGGAAGCTGAACTCTCTGGATTCCTTTACCTCAGTTTCCTTGCCCTCTCAGTGCCATTTTGGCCTAGGCAATGGAAGGTGGTGACAAGATATCAGAGAGTGAACAGAGAGAGATCTCAGAATGCTTACTCCCCACCCTTCCTTGCCAGGGTGGTGTTTGGCAGTAGTTGTTCACTCAACGTATGGCCCCAGCTCCTAACTCCACCAGGGCTATAGTTTTTGCTGCATTCTGGTAAGAGTGCCCCCCCTCAGCCTTTTCAGTCCTATCCTAAGGGTGACATGGTAGGCAGAATAGTCCCACCAAAATGACCACACCTAATTCCTGGAAACTGAATATATTACATGACATGGCAAAAGGATTTTTGCAAATGTGATTAAGGTCATGACCCTTTATTTTTTAAGAGAGAGAGAGAGAAAGAGAGAGAGAGAGAGAGAGAGAGAGAGAGAGAGAGAGAGATACTGAGCTCCAGCAGGGGGCAGGGGCAAAGAGAGTCCCTAGCAGGCTCCCTCAGTGTAAAGCCCAATGCAGTGCTTGATCTCATGACCCTGAGGTCATGACGTGAGTCCAAACCAAGAATTGGATACTTAGTCAACTGAGCTACCTAGGCATCCAAAGTCATGGCCCTTCTAAAGGAGAGTATCTATGATTATCCAGGTGGGTCCAATTTAATCACATGAACCTATATGAACTTTCTCTAGCTGGAGTAAGATGCTGCAGTGGAATAAATCAGAGAGGTTCCAAGTGTGAAAAGAATATAATATTGGTGGTGGGCCAGAGAGGAGGAGGCTCTCTAAAGGCAGACTGCATCTGACAGAGAGTAAGGAAACAGCTCTCCACCTTCCACTCACAATGAACTAGATTCTGCCAACAACCTGCATGAGCTTAGAAGTGGTCTCATTCCCAGAACCTCCTGAAAGGAACATAGGTTTGGCAGCATATTAATTTTAGCCTTGTGGGACAAAGTAGAGGACCCAACTGAGTCACACTGCAAGTAGACTTTTGACTTATTCAACTATGACAGAACAGATGGGTGTCCTTCTAAGCCATTTAAATTTGTAGTAATTTGTTATGGCAATAGTAGAAAACAAATACAGGTGGTAATGGCTTGCCATTTTTTTTTTAAAGATTTTATTTATTTGACAGAGAGAGATCACAAATAGGCAGAGAGGCAGGCAGAGAAAGAAGGGGAAGTGGACTCCCCACCAAGCAGAGAGCCTGATGTGGGACTCGATCCCAGGACCCTGAGACCATGACCTGAGCCAAAGGCAGAGGCTTAACCCTCTGAGCCACCCAGGTGCCTTTTCCACTGTTTTTCATCTTTGGGTGCAGCCCCACTCCTGATTGTTCCCTTACCTCTGTCCACATCATGTCTTTGCACTTTTCTTCAGTTATTCCATCTGAACAGTTGCCTCTTTCCTCTGGTACCCTGGTTGATATGCCCTGCTCTATTTAAAAGCCCTAAAGGTACTCATATATTTGCTAAATGGTCGGGACATATTTTTTGGTTTATGTAATTTCTCTTTTATTTCTTCCAGTACTCCTCCTTCCTCTTCCTCCTCCCCCCTCCTCTTCTTCTTTTTCATCTTCTGCCTCTTCTTCTTTCCCCTCCTCCTCCTCCTCCTTCTATTTGAGTCTAGTTGACTCACATGTTACATTGGTTTCAGGAGTACAACATAGTGATTTGACAAGTTTATACATTATGTTGTACTCATCATAAACATAGCTACTACTTGTCCTGATCCATCATTATCACAGGATCATTGACTATATTGCTTATGCTGTGCCCTTTACTCATTGCATAACTGGAAGTCTACAACTCCCACTCCCCTTCACCCATTTTTTCCAACGTTCCCTGTTCTCTGGCAATCATCACTTTGTATTTATAGATCTGAGTCTGCTTTTTGTTTATTTACTTTTTTAAAGATTCCACTAAGAGTGAAATTATATGGTATTTGTCTTTCTCAGTTTGACTTACCTCACTTAGTATTAGTACCTTTTAGGTCCATCCCAGTTAACATTGTGTTAACTGGAAGAGCTCATCATTTTTTATGACTGTGTAATAGTCCTGTGTGTGTGTGTGTGTGTGTGTGTGTGTGTGTGTGTACCAAATATTCCTTATCCATTTATCTATTGATGAATAGCAAGACTTAGGTTGCTTCTATATCTTGGCTATTGTAGATAGTATGGCAATAAACATAGAGGTACTTATATCTTTGAATTAGTGTTTTGTTTTCTTTGGGTAAATGCACAATAGTACAATTATTGGCTCATATGGTATTTCTAATTATTTGAGAACCCTCCATACTATTTTTCACAGTGGCAGTACCAATTTACATTCCCACCAACAGTGTATGAGGGTTCCTTTTTTCCCCACATCTTCACCAACACTTGTTGTTCCTTGTCTTCTTGGTTTTAGCCATTCTGACAGATGTTAGGTGATACTTCATCGAGGTTTCAATTTGCATTTCCTTGATGGCGAACATCTTGTTGATGATGATATAGTGATGTTGAACATCTTTTCATGTGCCTGTTGGCCATCTTTATGTCTTCTTTGGAAAATGTCTATTCAAGTCCTCTGACCATTTTTAAATCAGATGGTTTGATTTTTTGGTGTTGAGTTATATAAACATTTTATATATTTTGGATATTACCCCTTGTTGGATATATCATTTGCAGGTATCTTCTCCCATTCCGTAGATTGCCTTTGTTTTGTTGAGGTTTCCTTCACTATGCAAAAGCTTTTTATTTTGGTGTTGTCCCAATAATTTATTTTTGCCTTTGTTTTACTCATTTCAGGAAAAATATCTAGGAAAATGTTGCTAAGGTCAATGTCAAAGAGATTACTGCCTATGTTTTCTTCTAAGAGTTTTATGGTTTCATTCTCATTTAGGTCTTAAATCCATTTTGATTTATTTTTGAGTCTGGGGTAAGAAAATGGTTAAGTTTCATTCTTTTGCATGTAGCTATCCAGTTTTCCCAGAACTGTTTGGTGAACAGACTATCTTTTCCCCGTTGTACCTTCTGGGGCCCCCTATTGTAGATTAATTGAACATATAAATGTGGGTTTATTTCTGGGTTCTCTATTCTCTTCCACTGACCTATGTGTCTATTTTTGCACCAGAACCATATTGTTTTTATTACTACAGCTTGCAATGTATCTTGAAATCTGGAATTGTGATACCTTCAGCTTTGTTCTTTTTCATAATTGCTTTGGATATTCCAGGTCTTTTGTGGTTCCATATGAATTTTAGGATTCTTTGTTCTGGTTTTATTTTAAAAAATGCTGTTAGTATTTTGATAGTAGTATCCTTGAATTTGTAGATTGCTCTGGATAATATGGACATTTTAGCAATATTAAATATTCTAATCCAAGAGCATGTATGGGCTTTCCATCTCTTTATGGGTCATGACATGTTCTTGATACACAAAGTATAATAGATTTCACCAGTATATATAAGCCATGTGTCTCATATAACCCAACACATATTAACTAATGGGGGGATTTGAACACCAACTGGAGATTTTATGTGAGGGGTCTGTGATCTAAGAGAATCTTTCTTCTTTTATCTTCAGAATTTCTGAGGTCCCTCGGGGATAAAATGAGAACAAAAATCAGAAAGACACAAATTTAGTGCCTCAGAATATGCCCAAGAACTCAGGCACTCTGAGACCTATGAACAAAGGTGAACTAGGCAGTTTGCTGCACCAGGTATAAGACAAAGGTCTGGGTCCAGCATGTAGATGCTTGCTCATATCTGTTCATGGGCATGAAAGATACCTGGCCCTGCCAACCATCTCACACATCAAGTTCCCTTCACAGTCCAGAAGAGATGGTATAAATGGATCCATGTTACTTGCTAAAGACCTGCAGGTAATGAGTCTTTTTCATTTGCCAAACACACTTAATACTGGGATAGAGTTATGCTGTCTTTGCTCCCCTGAGTTCACAAATACAACACAATATGAATGCCTAGGCTTTGCCTAGGTGTCTCCCAATGTAGACGGTTTTTAAAATCTGTTTCTGGTCCAAGACAGGGAATTTAGGCTGTGCTTTAGAGAAGCAATGTGGTAAACATTGGAGACATGATGAAAAGACAAAGGATTAGCTTTCACTTTACTGTGAAGTGAAATTCCCCTTCATTTACATTCCCCATGGGTCACTTGGGTGTTTGGCATTTTCACTGGGACCTGGACCATGCTTCCATTACAATAAGCCATGGATGTCCTTCATAAAACTCTGCATCTTAAATCGAAGCACAAACTAGACACTTCACAGGGCCTTTGTTTCCTTCACCAGTCACAACCAGTCCTAGACATAATGGGTAATATGTCACTAATTATAAACAAGCAGACAATGGAGTTTGTTTTTTGCCTTGAGAATCTGCACTTGCTCCATCAGATGTGAATGCATTTTCAAATGTAATAGAAACCAGAGCTGAGTGCTTTGGGGCTTTATTATGTGTGCAAAATAAAGAGTAAATGGAAAACCCAATCCAAGTTTTAAAAAATTGAGTATCCACTATGTATGTGTTGCCTTACACATATTTTTTTCTAGCAAGTAAAACAATCCTGAAAATTTATTATGATCCCTATTATCCTTAGTTTATAGATGAGAAAAGCAAAGTTTAATATTGTTATTTTTTACTTGTGTAGGGCCACCCAGTTAACAAGTGTTAAAGTTGGGATGAAACATTTTGCTCATCTAGCTCCAAAGCCTAGGCATCATACATTTCACCACACTGCCACACCAACTAATTTTCTCCCAGAATTTCAGAATGTTTAACTTTCTTCTTGGGTCTGGAAGGTATCTGTCACCCCATCCATTGTTTTGCCTTGCCATGAAACTACATCCATGATACTTTAGATACATACCATCTCTAGAACTTTCTCTTAATGGTTCTCACTGCCTAGAAGTCCTTTATTATGTCTGACCCAAATAGTCTTTGCTTTACTTGGAAGCCTTGTTTCTTGCTACACTCTTACTGTAGAGGGAGAATAGCTAAATATCAAATCACCTCTCAGACATGTGGATCGTGAAGTAGCTACTTTCCTACCCCGTCCCCATCTGTGGATGGAAGAGCTCATCCTCTCAAACTAGACAGCTGAGCAGCCAGAGAACATCCATCTTATCTATGGGAACTCAGTACAAGTTTTAACCTTTCCTGACCTCTCTAGTCTGAAAATTCAACTTAGAATAAATGTTCAGTATTCTTAACAAACTTCTCCACACTTCTACTTTTTCCTCTACTCCTTGCCTTATCAACTTATTCCCTACTTTCTTTGAGTTAAAAGATTGGTAAAGAGACAGAAATGGGAAAGGAGAGGAATTGGATTGGACATAAATAGCAATTGTTGTTTTCAATTTTTTATTGAAAAATGTCCCTGTGAAGATCACACTGATAACAGCATAGAAAGTCAGGAGAGCCAAGGAGGCATCCTCTCCTGCCTGGCACTTCAGTTATCACTAGACACACCTGACTGGGTATGGAAGTGGCTCAGTGGAACCCCTGGTGTGGTTTGAGAATCAATGCGAAGTCCCTCCACAGGCTGGTCTCTTCTGAAGGAGCCTTAGACTCATCTGGGAATGAGAACCCTGCTGAGGGAGGCTGCCCGCCATGGATGGAGATCAGAGGGAAAGCTGGGCAGTGTGGTCAGTGGTTGGCTGGAGTATTCCAGTGTAGGACTAGCAAGGCTTTGAAAGTGAGCCAAGGCACTAGATGGCAGGCCCCAGGCTTGGTTCAGGGGAACCACAGAGGATACCAGACACTGAAGATCTGGGGGCTGATTTGCTTCCCAATGTTGGCATCTGATGCTTCAGATATGTTAAGAAAAGGAAAGAATCCCACATAGCTGGGCTCTCACCATGCTCTCTTCTGCTCTGTGAAACCATCCTGAGCTATTCCAACCCTTCCCGGGGCTTCGGTCTCCACCTTGATCGAGATTGCTTTCCCTCCCCTTTGATTTCTACATCCAGCCTGGAATGCTTTCCTATGCAACCTCTTATTTTAACAACCACTGAACATGTCTCCTTGGGGGCCTTATGGACACTTCCAGCTTAATATCCCAAACTGGGCGTGGCATTTTCTCCTTTTCAAATACCCTTCTTCTTTGTTTCTATGTTGGTCATTAGCGTGATTCTTTCCAATTCTCCCAAGTGGAAGAATTCAGAATCCTCTGATTGAGGGTCTTCAGATGCCCAGACCTCACTGTGATCCACATTCTTTCTGTAGCTATCTTAACCCGGCTCTTGTTCATCTTTATGGGGGATTAAAACAACTCACTGTTGACTTTCCCGCCACAGACTTCATCCACCATTGAGCCCAGCCTCTACCTAGCCTGTACTGCCCTTCCTGAACCCTCTAGGTAACAGGCACACCCTTGTCTATAGCTGTAGAGGTTTCCTTGCTGTCTGCAGGACACAGACTAGACTTGTTGGTCCTTCACACTTCAACCTACAACTTACCTACCTAACCTCATAGTTCCTCAGCCTTCCCCAAACCCTGCAGTCTGGACTGTGGGATCAGCTTGCCAAGCTTTGAATTCTAGCATCTTGGGCAAGTGTATTGTTTGTTTTTATTTTCTCCTAAGGCTGGAAGACTCTTGGGACGTATCTGCCCATCTCTGCCACCCCTACTGATAGACCCTCCAACACTGCTGGAGTGAGACACACACACACACACACACACACACACACACACACACACACACACATATGAATACATGTACGTGCGTATACATATATGATAGCCTCTGTTGAGCACTTACTGTGAGGGTAAGAATAGTTCTCAATATTTTATGCACAGAATGTATTCTCATTCAAGTCCTCTGAGGTAGCTATTACTATTAGCCCCAATTTACAGATGAGGAAATAAAGGCACAGAGAAGTTAAGAACCAGCTCAAGATTGCAGAGCTAGGGAGTAGCAGAGGCTGGGTCTGAACCTCTGCTGTGGAACTCTGAAACGGTCCCTATTAAGTACGATGCCATACCTCCTGCCACTGCCTTATTCCCTTACAGTGTACCTTCTGGCTCTGGGAGAGCTTCTCTATCTGGCCAACCTGGGGAATTTTTTTCACCATTAACTCTTCTATATTTTGGAGCCCTGGAAAATCAAATTTTGGCTCTTGGCTCTGGTGCAGCTTTCCACTGTTCAGAGAAGGAAAGAGACTTATTCGGAAGCAAACAGGAGATTGGACAAGGCCGAACATAGAACTTTCACTTTGCTTTTGATTCATGTTCCTGGATGTAAGTTTTCACTCATCAGCCCATTTCTGATTTGGGATTTCTGCAAGATGTGCTGTATTTCAGAACAAAAGGGAAAAATGTATATAGGTATATACATATACACACATAGTTATGTACGTGAAGACATATCCCCAGCTTCTCCATTGTGAGTTCTCTATCCCCAGTCAAATCCTACTTTCCTCTCCTTGGGCTTCTAGCCATAGCATCCTTCCCTAGTTCTAGTTGATTTTATCTAGGCTAGAAATGTGGAAGCAACTAGAGTGCCTCGGAAAGCTAAATACCTTACGATGCCTGTGCTCATCTGTTACTAATGCCCAGCGAATGCAAACAAGGACTAACAAAGGCAGAGGGATAAACACATTTAAGCCAGACCGATTTCCAGAGAAATAATTTAAAGTCGGTTCAAACAGGCGCTTCAAGCACACAAGAATAATGATTTCCCCATGGATACATTGTGTGTTTGTTGGCACTATAACTTTAGCCTTACATGCAGAATCCCATAAAAAGTTAGGGGCAAGATAAAAAGAAACAAGTAGTGCACAATGGAGGGAAGTCATTTGTGCTGCAGCCAAATACCCCTGAGTCCGCTGTCTGGGGCCTCTGGATACCTGGAATGCTGCAAATCCAAAGTCTATGGAGGGATCATGTATGGCTGCTGAGGCACATGAAGACAAGACCCCTACCTGTTGCTTCTGTGTGATTTGGGGGGGGGGGCGGTGAGCTTCTGAGCCTGCTCACCAAGTAGGTTTGCCCATGTTTACTTACCTCCTTTTTGCAGAGAAAAAAAAAAAAAGGCCACAGCAGACATGCAGTTGGGCAGTGAGGAAATGGCCCAGTTCCACTGGGTGAGACCAGAGTAAAAGAGGCAACTGAGGCCAGTGCAGTCTACCCTTCTGCCCCTTCAAACCACTGGAAACCACATGAGGTTTTAGCCAACTTAAAGGGGTTGTTTGACCCTGGTCCCAAAGACTCCCTTTAGGTATTCTTATCACCTTACAGCTCCTATGTTGGTAGGGGAGAGTCAGGGGAAGTCATTATTACTGACTCTATCCTCTTTGGTCTGCTCCTAAGCCCCCCGCCCCCACTGAGGACATCATTAATGATAACAACAACCTTGAAAAGGACTACCCCAGTGCTTCCTTGTCTAGGGTTTCTAGGCTGTGAGGGGTCTATCAAAAGTGATGAGTTGTTTTCAGTGTTTCAAGGAAGCTTTAAAAAAAAGCCTATTTCTTCATTAATAAGACTGTACATGTTGCTTGAAAAATAGATTTATTTGCTTATGGTTAGAATTATATTAACTCAGAATGTCACGATGCTATTACATGCTTCTCATAAGTGTTGATTGCTATTGATGGCACTTTGGGACTTTCTGAGATGTTTTGGGGCATCAGATTTAGTTGTTAAGAGTTGTTTCCCTTTTTTCTCCCAATGTGCATCCTGTCTAATTCCTCACTGCTTGCTTAGGTTTTTGAAAGGTATGATACTGGCTCCACTCCTGAGTTCAGAGTTCCTGAATTCTGTTATCTTTCCTAAACTTGGGTTCTGCATCTACCCACACACACAGATGAGACACTAGAGAGAGCACAGGATAAGCACTCTCCTGGTCTTCTTTCAAAGGTCTCCTCAGCTAGGGGATTGATAGGGAACTCAACAAGGCTTTATTCTCTAGGGACCTCAGTGTGGATCCTGGATACAGACTGAGTCTCCTTACTGAGATATTCAAGGCAAGCTGATAATTGTAGGGCCAACCAGGAACCCGAGTTCCCAAACATCCATTACTGCATCAGGCTAACATAGGGATGCAGAAAGACACCTGAGTTTGAACTGCCCATCACAGAAAGAGGGCTACGAGGGACTTGCTGGTGAGTTTGGAAAGTGCTGTCTCACCTTACAAAGGCGTCACCCACTGTTCCAGAATAGGGAGGCTTTTCTGGCCTCTTGGGAGGGGCTCTCCCAGCCCCAGGACCCTATGTGTCTGTATTAAATGTTTGAAGATGGGTTTGAAGATGCTAAAGAGTCAGAACCAGGAATTAGAATGCTGCACATTCAAGAAAGGGTCTTGCTTCCTCTGAAAGGGATCAAATCCCATAACACAAAGTAAAGCCTGAAATGCAGATTCAGTATCTGGCTGAAGGAAGGGAATTCTAAGAATGATGGCAGCAGCTTCTCTTGCTCTGGGCTCTTGCTTTTTAACCTGCGGTTTAGGTAGAATTCTCCAGGAGCAGATCTAAGACATTGACTTGTATATAAGTACTTTTTAAAGAAATTGCTCCAAGGGTACCCATAGGGGAACTAGGAGGCTGAATAAGGAAGGGGAGGATGGGGAGCAAGGAACTATCTCAGGCAAAAAGCTACAGGGAAAAGAGATCAGCCTGATTTAGAGGAGACCTCTGGCCTGGAAGTTCTGTATCTGAGTGGCCAAAATCTGAGGCGAATGACCTGGGCTTTTTTACTATCCAAGCCATAGTCGTGGATTAAGGGCCTTAGAGGTGGGGAGAAGATCATAAAGCAATCCTCCCAGTTCTCTGTGGGAGGGGGCAAAGTGGTTCTAATAGCCAGAAGACAGGCCTCCAAAGATGAGTTGCATGTGCAGGTAATTGAAATCACACATTAAAAAAAGTAGGAGGTAGACAGGGACATGATAGCAAGGGCTCCTAGGAGGCTGCCTTGGAGCATTGGAGTTATCTGCCACAACCCAGCTTCCCTTCATGGATTCTTCTCTATGACATGGCTTCTCTGACTGGACCTCAGTTTCTGGCTTGGAACAGGCCCCTCAGACTCTGACTTGAAGAGCATATTCTTTTACCCCTCTGTCACAGGCCCACGGGCTGATGGCCTGTTCTAGAAGGAGCATGATCTTTCTGCCATTTGGACCACACCCTTAATGTTATGGCAAACACTAGCAAGAAATGCCCTGGGTCTGTCTATGCAGAAGGTTTTGCACCTGCCTAACAATCAAGTACTGATGACCTGCCAGTTAGGATAGGATGGTTCACATCACTGCTCTTGTTCATTGTCCTGTTTATAGGGTTTTCATCTATGTGCATGAGTTTATTTGTTGCCTAAATTGTTCAGGTGAAAATATAGAAAATAATATATCAATATTTCTGTGTGTGATTTGTGTCAAGTGATGACGTCCATATTCTCTAAAGAGCATATATCAATGCTGTCAATTCTGGGGACTGTTCATGTTGATAATAATAAATAACATGATAATCATTATTACTCTAATAACAGTAGTGTTTTTCTGTGCCATGCACTGTGCCCTGCATGCATTAAGTTGTTACTGTTTCAGGGGGGAGGAGCAAGATGGCAGAGGAGTAGGAGACCAAAATTTTGCCTTGTCCCAGAGTTCAGCTAGAAGATTATCAAACCAGTCAACACCTACAAACTCAACAGAAGATCAAAGGAAAGAATAGCAGCAATTCTATGGACAGAAATGTGATCACTTTCTGGAAGGTAGGACATGCGGAGAAGTGAATCAGAGGTGACATTTGGAGGACAGACCGGGGGGGTAGGGGCAAGCTCCCAGGCAGTAGAGCCGTGGAGCATAAAATTGGAACTTTTAGAAGTCTGCTCCACTGAGGGAGGTCATCACAGAGACTACAGTGTGGTCTCAGGACCCACGGGGTCACAGAAGGACCCAGGGTGCCTGAACGCAGCAGAACTCCCAGGTATTAGAAAGGAAAGGCGGGCTGCAGATAGGGAGTCTAGGAGTGGGCTCTCAGCTTGGGGTTACCTTAAACCGTCATCTGATGCACAGTCGGGCCACTGCTCTTTGAGCAGGAACCCCAGAAGTGGCAAATCTGGGGGGCCCCCCTTTCCCCCTCTGTGAGGCACGGAGTGAGAGTGCGCTGCAGGAATCTGTTGAGCTTGGAGACTCCAAGTGGGGCCAAGCACCAGAGACAGAAACTCTTGGTCAGAGGCTGGGTGAGCCGGGAGTGCAGCCACAGACCAGGGAGATAGGCATGATTGACTGCTTTTCTCTGGGGGCGCACTGAGGAGTGGTGCCCCGAGCTGAGGTCCTCTGGGCTGGAGACTGGGAGGCCACCATCTTCATTCCCGGCCTCCAAAGCTGTACAGAAAGCATTCAGGGAACAAAAGCTCCTGAGAGCAAACCTGAGCAGCTTGCTTAGCCTGGCCCCTCGCAAGGACAGGGCAGTTCCGCCTCCAGCAAAGACATTGGAGAATCAAAACAATAGGCCCCTCCTCCAGAAGATCAGCTAGAACACCCAGTCAAGACCAAGTTCACCAATCATTGAGAATGCAAAATACCAGTGATAGGGGAATAGAATACATAGAATTCATGACTTTCCCCCCATGATTCTTAAGTCTTTCAAAGTTAATCTTTTTAATTTTCTTTATTTTTTTCTTTTTCTATTTGTTTTTGAATTTTTCTGCTTTCCTATTTTAACCAACATCCTATCAATACGTTTTTAAAAATCTTTTTTAATTTTCATTTTTGTAGTCATATTCTATCCCTTCATTGTGTTTAACCTTATTTTTTGTATACATATAAATTTTTCTAGCTTTAAAATTTGGGGGTATAGTTTCTTCTTTTTAAAATTTTTTTAAAATTTAAAATTTTTTAAATTAATTAATTATTTATTTATTTTTAAAACAGTTTATTTTATTTTTTCAGTGTTCCAAGACTCATTGTTTATGGACCACACTCAGTCCTCCACACAATACATGCCGTCCTTAAGACCCATCATCAGGCTCACGCATCCCCCAACCCCCCTCCCTTCCAAAACCTGCAGTTTGTTTCTCAGAGTCCACAGTCTCTCATGCTTCATCTTCCTCTCTGATTTACATTTCTTATATTCACATTTCACATTTCCTTTCCTTCTCTTAATGTCCTCCATGTTAATCCTTGTGCTCCACAAGTGAAACCATATGATAATTGACTTTCTCTGCTTGGCTTATTTTACTCAGCATAATCTCCTCCAGTTCTGTCCATGTTGACACTAAAGTTGGGTATTCATCCTTTCTGATGGAGGTGTAATATTCCATTGTATATATGGACCATATCTTCTTTATCCGCTCATCTGTTGAAGGGCATTTTGACTCTTTCCACAGTTGGGGGTTGTGGCCATTGCTGCTATAAACCTTGGGATAATATGGCCCTTCTTTTCACTACATCTGTATCTTTGGAGTAAATACCAGTAGTGCAATTGCTGGGCCATAGGGTAGCTCTATTTTTAATTTTTTAAGGAATCTCCACACCGTTTTCCAAAGCGACTGCACCAACTTGTAACACCACCACCAATGGTGTAAGAGGGTTCCCCTTTCTCCACATCCTCTCCAACACTTGTTGTTTCCTGTCTTGTTAACTTTGGCCATTCTGACTGGTGTAAGGTGGTATCTCAGTGTGGTTTTGATTTGAATTTCCCTGATGGCTAATGATGATGAACATTTTTTCATGTGTCTGTTAGCCATTTATATGCCTTCTTTTGAGAAGGGTCTGTTCATGTCTTCTGCCCATTTTTTGATGTGATCATCTTTTTTGGGGGTGTTGAGTTTGAGTAGTTCTTTATAGATCTTGGATTTCAGCCCTTTGTCTGTAGTGTCATTTGTGAATATATTCTCCCATTCCATGGGTTGCCTCTTTGTTTTGTTGATTGTTTCCTTTGCTGTGAAGAAGCTTTTAATTTTGATTAAAAGTTAATTTTTGCTTTTGTTTCCTTTGCCTTTGAAGACGTGTCTTGAAAGAAGTTGCTGTGGCTGACGTCAAAGAAATTATTGCCTATGTTCTCCTCTAGAATTTTGATAGATTCCTGCCTCACATTGAGATCTTTCATCCATATCGAGTTTATCTTTGTATATGGTGTAAGAGAATGGTCTAGTTTCATTCTCTATACGTAGCTATCCAATTTTCCCAGGATTATTTATTGAAGAGACTGTCTTTTTTCCAGTAGATATTTTTTCCTGCCTTGTTGAGGATTATTTGACCTAGAGTTGAGGGTCTATATCTGGACTCTCTACTCTGTACCCTTGGTCTATGTGTCTGTTTCTGTGCCAGTACCATGCTGTCTTGGTGATCACAACTTTGTAGTAAAGCTTGAAATCAGGTCATGTGATGCCCCCAGCTTTGTTTTTCTTTTTCAACATTTCTTTAGCAATTTGGGGTCTTTTGTTGTTCCATACAAATTTTAGGATTGTTTGCTTCAGCACTTTGAAAAATGCCGGTGGAATTTTGATTGGGATGGCATTGAAGGTATAGATTGCTCTGGCGTGTATAGACATTTTAACATTGTTTATTCTTTGAATCCATGAGTATGGAATGTTTTTCCCTCTTTTTGTGTCTTCTTCAATTTCTTTCATGAGTGCTCTGTAGTTCCTCGAGTATACACATCCTTTACCTCTTTGGCTAGGCTTACTCCAAGGTATCTTATCATTTTTGGTGCTATAGTAAATGGAATCGATTCTCTAATTTCCCTTTCTGTATTTTCATTGTCAATGTATAAGAAAGCAACTTATTTCTGTGCATTGATTTTGTATCCTGCCACATTACTGAATTGTTGTATGAGTTCTAGTTTCACTTTCTTCTAACAGAACAAAATATACCCTAAATCTAGTGTGTGGCTTTGTTCTAGTCTTCTGCCTGATCACATTCTCTCTTTTTATTTTTTCTTTCTTTTTTCAACCACCGTCTTATCTTACCAATTCATTTTTTAAAATCTTTTTTAGTTTTCATATTTATAGTCATATTTCATCCCTTCATCATAGTTACCCTTATTTTTGTGTATATATGTAAGTCTTTCTTTCTTTAAAATTTTGGGAGGCAGGTTCTTCTAACAAACCAAAATACACCAAAATCAAGTGTGTGGCTCTGTTCTGTTCACCAACCTGATTATATATATACATATACACACAAATATATGCATATATATATATATATATATACACACATATATATTATATGTATACATATATATACATTTCCCCCCTTTCTTTTCCTCCTGGATTTGGGTCTCTTCTGATTTATTTAATGTATATTTTTCTAGGGCTCTTACCCTTTTAGCATTTTGTTCTTTCATTCATCTATTCTTCTCTGGACAAAATGATGAGGCAGAAAAAAATCACCTCATAAAAAAGAAGAAGAGGCAGTACCAACTGCTAGCGACATAATCAATATGGACATTAGCAAGATGTTGGAATTGGAGTTCAGAATGACGATTGTAAAGATACTAGCTGGTTTTGAAAAAAAGCATAGAAGATACTACAGAATCCCTTTCTGGAGAAATAAAAGATCTAAAATCTAACCAAGTTGAAATCAAAAAAGCTATTAATGAGTTACAATAAAAAATGCAGGCTTTACTGCTAGAATAAATGAGGAGGAAGAGAGAATTAGTGGCATAGAGGACCAAATGATGGAGAATAAAGAAACTGAGAAAAAGAAGGATAAACAACTACTGGATCATGAGGGGAGAATACAAGAGATAAGTGATACCATAAGATGAAACAGTATTAGAATAATTGGGATCCCAGAAGAAGATGAAAGAGAGAGGGGGGCAGAAGATATATTGGAGCAAATTATAGCAGAGAACTTCCCTAATTTGTGGAAGGAAATGGGCATTAAAGTCCAGGAGGCACAGAGAACCCCCCTCACAATCAATAAAAATAGGTCAATACCCTATCATCTAATAGTAGGACTCACAAGTTTTAGAGAAAAAGAGAAAATTCTGAAAGCAGCTTGGGACAAGAGGTCTGTAACCTACAACAGTAGAAATATTAGACTGGCAAAAGACCTATCCATAGAGACCTGGCAGACCAGAAAGGACTGGTGTGATATATTCAGAGTACTAAACAAGAAAAATATGCAGCCAAGAATACTATATCCAGCTAGGCTGTCATTGAAAATAGGAGAGATAAAAAGCTTCCAGGACAAACAAAAACTAAAAGAATTTGCAAACACCAAACCAGCCCTACAGAAAATATTGAAAAGGGCCCTCTAAGCAAAGAGAAAGCCTAAAAGTAACATAGACCAGACAGGGACAGAGACAATATACAATAAAGGTCACCTTACAGGCAATACAATGGCATTAAGATAATATATTTCAATAGTTACCCTGAATGTAAATGGGCAAAATGCCCCAATCAAAAGACGCAGGGTATCAGAATGGATAAAAAAACAAACAAACAAACAAACAAAAAAAACCCAGCAAGACCCATTGATATGCTGTCTGCAGGAGACTCATTTTAGACCCAAGGACACCTCCAGATTTAAAGTGAGGGGTGGAAAACCATTTACCTTAAAGGACATCAAAAGTTGGTACCATTTCAATCATGCCCACTGTGTGGAGGAGAAAATCAAAGCACAGAGAGGTTAGGTAACATGGTCATAACCATATAGCCACTAAGACATAGTGAAGAGATTCCAACCCAAGTCTGGCAGCCCCCTGAGTTCACCTTTTACTCACTCTCACATTGCTGCTTGACATTGGTTGCTGTTGCGGACATGCCAAAATGCTGAGAAGTTTGATAAAACAAAGCCAACAGAACTATGAACTCTCCACTTCAGAAAAGGAAAAGGTACCTGAGGACACTTAAGACTAACAATAGGGGCGCCTGGGTGGCTCAGTTGGTTAAGCGACTGCCTTCGGCTCAGGTCATGATCCCGGACACCCGGGATCGAGCCCCACATCAGGCTCCTTGCTCGGTGGGAAGCCTGCTTCTCCCTCTCTCACTCCCCCTGCTTGTGTTCCCTCTCTGGCTGTGTTTCTCTCTGTCAAATAAATAAAATCTTTTTTTAAAAAAAGACTAACAATAAAATGGAGAGAGGGCTGGCCCACTGAGTGACTAATCTGGCCTCATTATAAAGCTGGTGACAGTTGCATGTCCAACCTTAACATAGGCACAGACAACTGAACAGTGGATGAAAACTCCACAAATAGATAAATATGGTACTAGCTAAGCTTCAACCCATTCTCTTATTTACTCTTCCCCAACTTATATAGTATATATGCATTTTTCCTTACCTTCAGAGGAAAGTCAGAAAAACAAAAATAAAGAGAACTGTGAAGTCTGCTGACGGTGGCTTTGCAACCTCTCTCACACGCTCTGAGTGCACACTTACGTAAGAATGGTAAGAATTCTCATGTTGACATCTCTACATGTCGGGTCAATGGTGTCCATAACATTTGGCCTTCAGGATAATAAATAAAGTGGCATGGCCTAGGAGTAAATGAAGATGGCAGTCTGTAGAAAAAAGGAAGAACACTTTATGAAGTTCAGGTTTTATTTTTTAAATGGATGACACAGAAAGATAATCTGATTTGTTTGAAAGGGCTTATTTTTAATATAAAAATGACTACTTTCTAGTAAAAGGGAAACTTATGGGAAATAGAAAGAAATAGCTTTCTGTGGGTAATTTATAATGCAAGCTATTTGTGGGGATTAAGACTGTCTACCTGGGTTTGAGTAATTTGATTACTTAAAAACTTGAATGGACACAAGGCAGTTAATTTGTTGGCTTTCCCGTTGACCTCTGTGTCATCATTTTCTCTCCAGAGGAGTTCTGGCAACATTTATCTGGGTGGCCACTCAGTTATGGTATAGAGCCTGCAATAGCACTTAGTTCCTCTTCCTCCCAACAGACCCTTCTTTGGGGTCTTTCACAGTGGTTGACTTTGAGCCTGGAGATCCTCAGTCTAATGTCTCTGCAGGCCTCTGTCTAATGTCTCAGGAGAAAATGCTGGAATCCCTCAGAACAGAGCAGAACTGAAGGGAAGAGGTCATTATCCCAGAGCTGACTAAATTTTTCTGTTTAGTCTATAAAGCAATTAGGTCTACAGAGCGTAATGTGATGCTTTAGGCTGACTGGCCTTTGTGGCCCTTGTGTGTCTGTCAGGTCTCCATGGGCACCAGCACGGAGCTTTTTGAGGCAGTACTTTGCTATCCCTAACCCAGATTCTCCAAAATAGATCAGGTTCCTTTTAGGAGTTGAGTGGCTGTGTGCACAAAGGGACTGGATTTGGATTCTAAGGACCTGAGTTCGAATTTCAGCTTTGCTTCTTTCTTGCTATTTAATCTGAAGTAGGGTCAGACATTGCAGCTGCCCTGAGTAAGTGTCAGTGGCATTAAGTGGGCCTCATCTTCTCTACCACACAGGCTTAACAGAATTGTGCACGGCTAGCATGGGCCTGGCTGTGGTTAGAGTGCTATGTGTTATCCTAAATCATGTAAGTCCCTGTCCAGTGTGGCTCAGTGCTACTTGGCAGGAACCATGTTCTGAAGATCTGCCATCATTTCTATCCACTTCTTGAGAACCCTGGCTGGCCTGCAGGTCTCCATGGATATCCTTTCTCTATCATTTCTGTAGGTCTTTCCTGCTATTCTATATCACAACATCCTGGCTTTTCTTATAAACCACTTAGCCACAATTTTCATTTTACTTGCTTATGACTTATCTGTCCTCCCCACTGCATTGTGAGATTGATAAGAGTGTGCGACATAGTTGCCTTTGTCACCCTATGCCCAACCACCTAGCGTAGTACCTGGAATATAGTGACTAATCAGTAAATATTTTGTAGGATGGATGAATAAAAAATAATAAACATCTAATAGGCAGACAATAGGTAGATTGAGGCAGATGCTGTCCTCTTTGCTGGTCTGCTAAAGGCTCAAGGTCAGAGTCATGTCCTTGGATGTTTTGACAGGGCAGCTTCATTCCTGGGTACACCTGGTTACATCCTTACGTCCTCTATACCATGCACAGACTTGGACCCCCTACCTCTGGACTTCTTTTACATGAAGAAGTAATAATATTCTATTTCATTTATGCTGCTGTTATTTTGGATTTTCTGCTTTATGCAAAATTTATTTAGTTGATACACTGCAGAATTTATACTCAAGAGCAGCTCCTCTGGGCCAGAGGCTGCTTTAGAATATCAAATAAAATAATGAGGGGCCTTTGGGTACTTGTGTGTTTGCGGGGGCAGGGGGAGGCTTCAGCGGAATCTTGGGTGTGTTCAGTGCAGGAAGGAGTCTCTTTTCCCCAGCGAAAGATAAAGCACTAGGAGGACTCTTGCTACACTGCACATTAAGCCAAACCTACTTTGCTCTGTGTAGACTCCAGCACACATTTGTTTTAGATTATTCTCTAATTGCTTAAGTGTTTGTGGTGTCTTTGCTCTTAACTTGGGGGCCTGGAGAATGGAAGGAGGGAATCTCACTGTCCCCATTCTGTAACACCCAGGATGGAGACCCTCATAGAAACTCCCCTCTCTAGGCCTAGTGTGAGGACAGTTGGTCAGAAAGCCAAAACCCCTGCATGTATGAAATGGAACAACTGCTGAGTTTCCCTTTGAATCCTTCAAATTCCAAATCCTAACTTGGTGTTGTGTTGGGAAATCTGACTGTTTTGCTTTTGTGGCAATGTTAACATATACCTAATTAGTCTGTTTGTCTTAATATCCACCCACTCTTCAAAAGAAAAGGAAAATAGCTGGGACTTAAAATAGTTCAGTTGTATATGTGGGAGTCATTGCCAGAGCTCTAATAAATACCAAATACCAAAACTTTTTGGTCTTTCCTGGACCTGCTTCTGGGACAAAAAATTGAGGGACCTGGCTGATGCTTTCTCTGCTGGGATCATGGGTGGAATTTTATGGCAGCAGGGAGGGAGGGGCACCCATCTATCAGCAGTTAGGAGTCCCCACACTGTCACAGACTGCCATAGATGGGAGAGACCAGGAAATCATGGAGATCAGCCTTACTGCTTTACACCTGAGGTTACAGAGCTGGGGAATGACTTGCCCAAGGTCTCATGGCTTGGAATGGCAGAGCAGTAACTTGAACATGTCCAATGTTCACTCCTCTCTTTATACTTAAAGTCAAGCATACAGAATCCAACCTCCTTATTAAATGGGCAGCCCTCCCATGAGCCTCACCCATTCTGTTCATTTGTAAGAACAACTAAGTATTTGTTGAATCCTCACTCTGTGCCTCTACTTTGTGCTTCACACATGTAGTTCCTCTGATCCTTGCAACAACCTTAAAAGGTTATATTAGATAATTACCATAACTATTAATAGTTATAACTTAGAGATAACTATTATTATCTCCCCTGAGGCTTAGAGAGATTGAGTTATAAGTGACTTGCCCAAAGTCACATAGCTTGGAATTGATGGGACGTAGATTTGGATCGAGGTGTTCTTGCAGTCTGACTCCAGAGTCCTCAGTCTTAACCACTATACTACACAACCTTCTAGACTTTTAATATCTTAACTCTTCTGGCCAAATAACCCAGTACTACTCACCAGACATCAACAGACCATGTCCCTGGAGTGATCTTTCTTGGGAGATGATAGAGTCACATGGATCTATTCATAATTTCTGGTCTCCTCTACTCTGTGGCCATATTTGTGGCCCATGCTTAATACAAATAACTCCATTAATTTTTAAATTCTTGTTTACATAGTTTTGAATGGGGCCCCAAATGAGAAAGAACATCTCAATGGATCCAGGTTGTTGTGCAAGCTGATTTGCCACTTGGACTGTATGGCCTGGCATGGTCAGTGGCACCTGAAGCATCCGTGGCAGATCGTGCTGCTTATGTGAAGTCTGTGGCAGGCCTTAATTAGTGAGTCACAACAAAGATCACCAGCATTTTGAGTAGATATGCCATCTTCTGTGGATAACTATTTTCCTTTGAGAAAACAGCTTTGTCTTGCTCCTTGACCCTAGTAGAAGCTAAAGCTACTTAACTATGAAGCAGCGAGTGGACTTGATGTGACTTGAATGTGACTTGAGTGGATCATTATGAACCAGGTGTTCATTGTCTGATAGGTTAAACCATAAAGTTGAGCATGCATGCATCATTCAATCATCAAATGGAAGTGGTATACATGAAATTAGGTTCAGACAGGTCTTAAAACACAAGTCAGGTGCATGTTGCATGAACAGGTAGCCCAGATGCCATTGCCCATAAACTTGCTAAAGGTCAGCTTCATGGGCATGTGACCTGGGCACTCCTACAGCATCTATGTTCAGAAGGGTGCCCATATTTGGTTTAATGCTCTGCTGTCACTGTCTTGAAATTCTTAGTAGCTTTTGAATAAGGAGTCCTTCATTTTTGTTTTGTTCTAGACTACACAAATCGTATAGCCAGTCTTGTTCCTGCCAAATTGCCTCCTCCCTCTGAACATGCATCTATGATTGCATGGGGAGTTTTCAATGACCAATTGACTGATGAGGAAAAAAATTCAAGCTTGGTTTCTATATGACTCTTGCAAGATGCTGACATTACTCGAAGATGGATGGCTACAAACCTGTAGCCCCATGCCAGAGTGTCCCTGAAAGACAATGAAAAAGTATCCTTTCAATGTACAGAGTTATTCATCTTTCCTGGAAGAAGAGATTGCTAAAGGTTGGGATCTACACTGATTCATGCATAGTAGATAATGGTTTGGCTGAATGGTCAGTGACTTGACACACCAGTGACAAAGAGGCCTAGGAAAGAGGTATACGGATTGCCTTCTCTGAAGGGGCACAGAGTGTTTCTTCGTGCACCAAAGAATAACCTCAGAAGAGGAGGAACTTAATAATCTGACAGACAAGATGACTCATTCTAGAGATCAGGTGGTCTCCTTCCCAAGCCACTTTTCCTTGACCAGTTAGCTTGTGAACAATGTGGCCATGGTGGTTGGAATGGAGGTTATGCATGGGTTCAACAACAGAGATTTCCCTTCACCAAGACTAATCTGACTATAGCCACTTGTGAGTGCCCAATATGACAATAGCAGAAACTGACAATGAATACTTTATAGTCTACCATTTCTTGTGGGGAATCAACCAGTCACTTGACGATGGGTCAGTTATAATGAACTGCTTCCATCAGGGAAGGAGGTTCCTTGGAAACAGATTTGCCTTTCCCACTCATAATACCTCTGCCAAAGTTGCTCTATGTGGAATTATAGAGTGCCTTTTCCACTGTCATGGTATTCAATACAGTATTGTTTCTGACCAAGGAAATAATTTCACAGCCAGTGAAGTATAGTGATGAGTTCATGCTCATGGAGTTTCCTGATCTTACCCATTCTTCATCACCCTGAAGCAACTTACTTCACAGAATAATGAAATGTCCTTTCAAAGACACAGTAATGGTATCATCAGGGTGACAATACCTCGCAGAGATGGAGTAGTGTTCTCCAGGATGAGGCATATGCTCTAAATTGGTGACCAATATACAGTTGACCCTTAAACAACACAAGGATTAGAGGTACAGGGGGATGCCAGTCCCCACAAGGTTGAAAATTTGCATATGACTTTTGACTTCCCCTAGACTTGACTCCTAATAGCCTACTATTGACTGGAAGCCTTACTGATAACATAAATAGTTAATTAGCCCACATTTTGTATGTTATGTACATTATACATTGTAGTCTTACAGTAAAGTAAGCTAGAGAAAATGTCATTAAGGAAGAAAAAAAATACATCTACAGTGCTATATTGTACTTACTGAAAAAATCCATATATAAGTGGACCTGTGAAGTTTAAACCATGTTGTTCAAGAATCAGGTATATTGTACTTTTTGTCCATCATCAGGATTCATGGGATCTTGAAGCAAGGAGTGGAAGTGGGAGTGTATTTCCTCACTGTTTCCACTGGTGATATCACTAGTTGAAGCTTTTGCATTTTGTCCCTGCATATTTGGACTCTTCTTGTCTGGAGCCCTTAGTTTCCAAAAGAAAAATATATCCACCGCAGCAATGATTCCATTAAAGTAGATGTTGGGTCTGCCTCCTGACCTCTTTAAGCTCTTCATGTTAGAGAATCAATAGGCAAAGAAGGACTATTATGCTAGCATTGAGTGATCTACCTTATCAAGGAGAAATTCGTTGCTAATATACAATGGGGATAAGGAGGAACATGCTTATATATCTGGAATGCAGGAGATCCCCTGGGGCATCCATTAGTTCTCCAGTGTCCTATCAGAAAAATCAATGGTAAACTACAGAAACCTCATACAGGATGTGCTGCTAGTGGTCTAGACCCTTTAAAGGATGAAGGTTGGATCACTCACATCAGGTAAGAAATCTTGGCTACCTGAAAATGCTCATTGAGGACAAAGGGAATATTTAATGCGTAGTAGAAAAAGGTACTTATAAATATCAGCTACAGCCACATGACCAGTTACTGAAATGGGTACTATAATATAGTAATTCCCCCTTATCTGTGATTTTGTTTTCTGCAGCTTCAGTTACCCATGGGCAACTGCCATCTAGAAGCAGATGCTCTTCCTGATGCATCATTCCTGAAGGCCATTGGCAGCCTAACATTACATCACAATGCCTATGTCAGTCACCTCACTTCACCTCATCATGTAGCCATTTTATTATCACATGTTATCACAAGAAGGGTAAGTGCAGTATAATAAGATATTTTAAGACAGAGAGAGACCACATTCGTATAATCTTTCTTACAGTACATTGTTGTAACTGCTCTATTTTATTAGTAGTTATTGTTAATCTCTTACTGGGCCTAATTTATAAATAACTTCATCATAGGAGTGTGTATATAGGAGAAGACCTGGCGTATATGGAATTTGGTACCATCTGAGGTTTCAGGCATCCATTGGTGGTCTTGGAACATATCCCCTAAGAGTTAGAAGTATTTCTTCCTTATTTCTCTGAGTATGTTCATCTATTTTTTCTCCTTTTCTTCCCCTCTCCCATTTATTTACCTCTAACATAAGATGAGTTAATGGTAGTTAGCTTGATTTCTTAGTATTTAAGTTACAAGATAGTCCCAGATGAACTGACTCAGAGGAGGAATGAACATCACTTAAAGACAAGTAAAGGAACTCTGTATCTTCTTTTATGGAGAAAGTTCCCACATTTTTGGTGGTACATGAAATAGTTGCATTGTGAGGCAAAGTGTAATCTTGCTATTGTCTCTATTTGGACATTAAATGTGATTGCAAAAATATGTATGGATGCCAAGTTGTGACAGGGTGGACTACAGTGGCACTGTATTATATCAACCTAACTAAGTTGAAACTATGCTTCCCAGAATTCTCTTCTCTGCATCATTCAAGGTTAAGATTGGCTGCAAGAGAAATTTGCATAAGACCTGAAAGGTAAAAGTGAGGCTATAGTCATTTTGTTATTCTCTGAGGGTTGTTGTAAAGCAGATGCTGTTGCACTCAAGTGCCTTATGATTGATATGCTGGCTCGCCTTGTTGATGAGGGGTAAAAGCTTGGCACACGGTTCTACCATCTCCCACTGGATATCCTCCTTGCTTCTCTTAATCCTGAGCTAGGTACATGTGAAGCTGTGTGATAAAGGTGCCAACTTATACTGCAGGATATTTGGGTCATTAAGAACAGTACTGTGAAATACAGCCATGGTTCTTGTCTGTTCTTCCAAGTTTCAGCTGAACCTTGGTTTCCCCAATTCACATCCAACCTCCCTTTATAGCTTCTAGCTCTGCTGACTCGGGTCCAACACAAGATACAGAAGTAACAGCCTTAAATAGACTGCATTACCATCATCTACACTAGATCTTATTCCTATAATTCATTTCTTATTCTAGATCATGCTTAGTGGTTCATCTTCCTTGAGTGAACCCTGACTGATACACCTAGACTGAGAAGTCCTTTCTCAAAATCCTTTTATATTCTTTATCTACTTCATCTTAGAATACCTCTTTGAAGTAGTTATTACTATTGTTATTTTGAAGATAAGAAATTTGAAATCAGAGAGGTTAAGTAATATTCCTGAAGTTAGGTAGCTATTAAATAACTAAGCTAGGACTCTAAATCCAGTCTAAGCCTGAGTTCAAAATTCTTCTGTTTCCCAAACATTTTGAATCTATAATTCATTATATAACTGAATTTGTGTTTTGTCTCTGTTTCTGGTCCTTGTGGGACCAGAGGTGAAACTAAAAATCAGTTTTCATGAAGGTGATCATGAAATCAACTTTACTTTTGTCTCCTTCTACCCTTTTACACCTGCAACGTGGGGATGTTTTTTGTTGGCTAAAATCTCAGGCCCAGTGACTTTTCTCTTCATTAGTAGGCAATAGAACATTCTACAAACATGTTGGGGGCGGGGAGTAAAACATAGCCTTGTCTTAAAATACCCAATTCTGTATATTAATTGGAAATATTCATTTATATTTAGAGTAAGACTCTCTTTTTCTCTGACCCCCTATACCCATATCCTTGCACCAACTGCCACCTAACTGCCCACCTTTGGAGAAAGGATATGGTTAGCATCCTTCTCTCTTTCTGGCCTGATTATTCCCCTGCTCATTCCTCGAGGACTGGAGCTTGGAGGAAAGAAGAGAGACAGGAAAATAATTTTGTTTATTGTTTTTAAACAGTTTTTCATACCATAGTTTGTATAACATAAAATTCATCTGTTATCAGTGTATAACTCAATGATTTTTAGTATATATAGAGAGACATGCCACCACCATAATTTCAACTTTGTTAGAACATTTCTATTACTCCAAAAAGTGTTCTTGACCTTAAGTTGCAGTTAAACCTCATTTCTTCTCCCACTGATGTGCTTTCTGACTTTATAAATTTGCCTTTTCTGGATATTTCCTATAAATTTGCATTTTCATCTGGATTCTTTCACTTACCATTACTTTTTGATATTTATCCATAGCATGATATGAGTCAAAAATCTGTTCTTTTTTATTGCTGAATAATTGCTGATATTGCATGGCTGTATCATGTTAATTTACTCAGCAGTTGATGAATATGGATTGTTTTGGATGAATTGGATTGTTTTCAGATTTTGGCTATTACGAACAATGCTCTTATGAACATCCATATATGTGTCTTTGTGGACTTATCTTTTCATTCTCTTGGGTTTGTTCCTAGAAAAGGAATTTTTGAGTCTTATGATAAGTTTATATTTAAATTTCTAAGAAACATGCTGACTGTCTTCCAAAGAGGCTGCACCATTTTTTGTTCCCATCATTAAGGTCAGATGAGTATAGTCTCTTCACATCCTCATCAAGTCCTTTATTTTAATACCATTATAGTTAACATACTGTGTTATGCTAGTTTTGGGTGTACAATATAGTGTGTTGTCTGTCTTTTTAATCCTAGCCACCCTAGTGGATTTATAGACATATCTCATTGTAGTTTTAATTCTCATTTCCCTAATGACAAGTGATGTCGAGTACTTCTTCATGTACTTATTCTCTGTCTGTGTAACTCCTCTCCTGAAATATCTATTCAAATCTTTTGTCCATTTAAAAATTGGGTTATTAGTCTTTTTCTTGTTGAGTTATAAAATTTACTTATGTTTTTGAATGTAAGTCCTTTATCAGATATATGATTTACAACTATTTTCTCCATGTATGACTTGTTTTTTTCATTCCTAGAGTGTCTTTTGAAATGCAAAATTTAGGGAGGGATAGGGTTGCTGGGTTATAGAAAAAATAATAAATAAACAAATAAACAAAAAGAAATGCAAAAAACTTGAAACTTTTATGAAATCCAATTCATCACTTTTTTCCCCCTCTGACAGATTATGCTTTTAGTGTCACATTTAAGGACTCTTGGCTAAACCCAAGGTCATTGAGGTCTTCTATTTTTATTCTAAAATGTTCTATAGTTTTAGTTCTTTCATTTAATTCCATGATTTGTGTTAATTTTTTTCATGTATTTCTCTAATTGTTCAGCACCATTTGTTTTAAAAAAAAAATCCTTTCCCTATTGAGTTGTTGAAAATCACTTGTACAGAAATGTAAAGTTTTGGGGGTGCCTGGGTAGCTCAGTCATTGAGCATCTGCCTTCCGATCAAGTTATGAGCCCAGAGTCCTGGGATCAAGCCCTGCATCAGGTTCCATGCTCAGTATGCTTCTCTCTCTCCTACTCCCCCTGCTTATGTTGCCTCTCTTGCTGTGTCTCTCCATCAGGTAAATAAATTCTTTAAAAAAATGAAATATAAAATTTTATTTTTAGACCATCATTTCAGTCCCATTGATCTGTAATATAGATCATATGTAGATTCTATATGCCCATTCATATGCCAATGCCAAGCTGTCTTGATATTATAGATTTTTAATAGGTTTTGAAGTCTGGTAATGTAAATTCTCTAACTTTGTTCTTCATTTTCAATTTTGTTTCAATTATTCTAGTTCCTTTACATTCTATATGAATTTTAAGATAAGCCTGCCAATTTGTTTTTCTTTGCCAAAACCAAAGAAAAACACAAACTTTGGTTAGATTTTGATAGGATTGCGTTGAATCTATACTTCAGTGTGGAGAGAAATGTCATTTAATAGTATTGAGTCTTCCAATCCATGAATACCGAGAAATATAGGAGTCTGCCCTTATCTCTGATTTCACTTTCCATGGTTTCAGGTTTTCATGGTCAGTTGCAGTCCTAAAGCAGATGATCCTTCCTCTGACATCTTGTCAATAGTAGCCTAATCCTATGTCATAATGCCTATACCATTCCCCTCACTTCATCTCATCATATAAACATTTTACCATCTCATATCACCATAAGAAGGGTGAATACAGTACAACTGATATTTTGAGAGAGAGACCACATTCATATAACTTATAGTATCTAGTTATAATTGTTCTATTATTGGTTATTGCTAATCTCTTACTATGTTTAATTTATAAATTAAACTTTATCCTAGGTATACATGGTTAGGAAAAAGACATACTATAAATAAGGTTCAGTAATATTTGTGATTTCAGACATCCACGAGGGGTCTTGGAACATAACTCCTATAGTTAAGGGAGGATACTACTCTATATTGTTTAATTTCCAAATATTTGGGGACTTCCCAGATTTCTTTTTGTTGTTGTTTCATAATGTAATTCCTTTGTGGTCAGATATCATACTTTGGATGATTTCAATCCTTTCAAATTTATTGAAAATTTTTTTCCCAGTGTATGGTCTTTGCTGAAGAATGTTCCAGGTGTGCTAAACAGAAATAGTATTAGAGAGAAAGATACTTCCTGATGATAAAATGGTCACCCAGTGCCTGCAGATTGCCAAACACACTTGAGATATTCTTCAGGAAAAACCATACATTAGTCCACAAAACCACAAAACAAGTCTTACACATTAAATAAAATTGAAGTTGCACAAAATACAGTGTTTGACCACAAATGAATTAAATTATATTATCAGATAAAGTAGACTTTAAGACACACACACACACACGTACATACACATACATACCAGATGTTAATTATGTCAAGTTGGTTGATAGAACTGTTCAAGTCTTCTATATTCTTGCTAATTTACTGTCTAGTGATTTGATCACTATTATTATTGAATTTTTTATTCTTTCAATTCTGTTACTTTTTACTTTATGACTTTTGAGGTTCTGTACTTTTTTGTATCTTGTTGATATATTGACTGTTTTATCACTGTAAAATATTGTTTGTCTATACTACTATTTCTGGTTTTGAAGTATGTGTTGCCAGGCAATAATATTCCACTCCAGACTCTTTGTGGATGCTGTTTGCACAGTATTTTTTCCAAAATTTTACTTTCAACCTGTTTGTGTCTTTGAATCTAAGATGCTTTCCTTGAAGATAGCATGTGGTTGATTCTACATGTTCATTTATATTTTATGTACTTATTTTTATGGTTGGATTTACATTGATCATTTTGTTATTCTCTTCATTCTTTTCTTTGTTTCCAACTCCTCCTTGGCAGCTTGTTGTGTGTGTTAAATAAGTTTTTAGGGAATATCTTTTTAACTTCTTTTTATTTTAACTATGCTATGGGGATTATTTCGCCAGACTTTTGAAGAATATTTTTGCTGGATTTGGAATTTATTAGTGAAGAATATTTTTCTTCCAAAATATGTGATTTTACTGTCTCTGGCCTTCACTGTTTCAGATGAGAAGGCAGCCATTATCCTATTGATATTCTTTGCATGTAATGAATGTTTTTTCCTCACTTCTTTCAAAATTTTCTCTTTGTCTTGGCTTTGAAGAATCTGACTGTGATAAGTCTAGGTCTGAATTCTATTGTGTTTATTCCACTTAGAGTCTTTGAGCTTCTTGGATCAGTAGCTTACATATATCAGTAGATTTTCATTAAATTTTGGAACATTTATGCCACCATATATTCAAATTTAGGGGATCTATTTCTATCTTTTCTCTCTTGGGACTTCCATTATATGCATATTGGCATAATAGATGTTCCATAGGTCTCGGAAGCTCCACTGGTTTTTCCTTTTTTTTCTCTCTGTTCTTCTGATTGGTCATTTCCTTTTTTTTTTTTCTTTTTTTCTTTTTTTAAAAATATTTTTGTTTTAGTTTTTGTTGTTGTTCTTTTTTAAAAAAAGATTTTATTTATTTATTTGACCAAGAGAAACACAGCGAAAGAGGAAACACAAGCAGGGGGAGTGAGAAAGGGAGAAGCAGGCTTCCCACCGAGTAGGGAGTCTGATGTGGGGCTTGATCCTAGCACTCCAGGATCATGACCTGAGCTGAAGGCAGTCGCTTAACCAACTGAGCCACCCAGGCTCCCCTGTTGTTCTTTTTTAAGAGAGGGAGTGGGGAAGAGCAGAGGGAGGAGAGAGAGAATCTTAGGCAGGCTCCACACCCAGCATAGGGCCCAACTCAGGGCTCAATCTCACAACCCTGAGATCATGACCTGAGCCTAAATCAAGAGTCGGATGTTTAACTGACTGAGCCACCCAAGCACCCCTAGATTAGTAATTTCTATTCATCTATCCTCAAGTTCACTGATTATTTCTTCTACCATCTTGAATCTCCTGCTGAGCCTTACAAAAGGATTTTTTATTTTAGCTGTATTTTTTAAAATCCAGATTTTTCATTTGATTCTTTTTAAAACTATAATATTTATGTCCTGATTGAGAATTCCTATTTGTTCATTCATTGTTGTCACTCTTTCTTTTAATTCTTTAAAGACGGCTTTCTTCAGTTCTTTAGACATATTTAGAATAGTTAATTCAAGTTTTTGCTAAACCCAGCATTTGAAGACACTCAGTTTTTATTAACTGCTTTTTTTTTTCTTGTATATGGGTTATGCTTTACAGTTTCTTTGTGTGGCTTATAAATTTGTTGTTGTTGTTGTTAAAAATTAGACATTTTAGATGGCCTTTTATAGCAACTTTGGATTCTTATCCCCTCCCCTACACTAAAAGTTGTTATAGCTGTTATATTTGTTTATTGTGTAATTTGCTTTGGCTAAATCTGTGAAACCTGCACTATATGGACACTGATGTCTCAGCTCAGTTTTATTTTGAATATTCTTACTTCTATTTATAAAGCTGGCTTCCTAAAGTTCATCCTTAATGGTCAGTCAGTGATTTAATATAGCCTTAAGCCAGAACATCAAAGATTCCCATTATTCTTACTCAAAGTTCATCAGTTTCTGCAGTATAAACACCTCTCAGATTGTCGTATGCCTTTAGTTGATTTCCAGAGTGCTGAAATGGTTATTTTTGTTAATTTAATCCAGATTTATAGTTGCTTTGGGGACACAAGGTATGCTAATCTCCTTACTCAGTCATGGTTGAAGTCCCTCCTTTCACAGAGAAGTTTTTACTTGATTGATATAGTTGTGAGATGGCTTTCCATATATCAGATTCTTTCTCCTGTGAGCCCTTTTGTATATTCTTCAGAGATTACTCATTTGGGCCCTTGCAACTCCCATGATATGGGCTGTGCATTTTCTTCCTTCATCTGCTTTTCCCCCACTTAGTTTGGTTTTCCAATGGTCCACTCCACATCACTCTTGATATTGTGGCCCCATAATTCTTCCAGGTAGTCCTCTTTGACAAGATCTAAAAAGGGCTCTTGGCTACTTTGTCTCCCATGTGGTCCACATATGGTCCTCAGGAAACATGTACTAATCCATGTCCCAGCAAGTTCAGAAAGTGCCAGCCTTCCCACTAAAGCAACTGCTCTCCTTTGATCCACCATGAAATCAATTCATCATCTGTCTCTTGCCTTCTAGATTTCCAGGTTGGAGTCTAACACTGTCTATAACTCCCCACTTTGGGAAGCACTTAGTGAAGTCCTTGACTCATCACCCACAGGCTCTTCTCATTGTGGGGGTAAAGCGATGGAATTCTCATGCAGGTCTCTCAAAGAAATCCTCTTCGTAACATTCTTTCTCAACTTCCACACTTCCACTTTTTTTTTTTTTTTAAGATTTTATTTATTTGACAGAGAGAAACACAGCCAGAGAGGGAACACAAGCAGGGGGAGTGAGAGAGGGAGAAGCAGGCCTCCCACCAAGCAGGGAGCCCGATGCTGGACTGGATCCTGGGTCTCCGGGATCATGACCCGAGCCGAAGGCAGTTGCTCAACCAACTGAGCCACCCAGGCACCCCTCCACTTCTTTTTATAGGAAGAGGTTTGGGGAGGCATAAAACCGGTACCCAGATATTTCCTTTTGAAAATCTGCTTCTCACTCTGAAACATTATTTTAGAATTTCTTATCTATTTTATCTTGCTGCCTCATTAAAAATTCCAAATCAGCATCCCATTACACTTGTGTTTATTTTTAGAAATTTCTTATGGTCCCCTTCAGACTAAACAGTGTTTCTTAAAGTTATGGAATGTTCATAGATGTTATGTGAAAAATGGATCCTGTTAGGAAATAACTTTGGGGAATACTGTGCTAAGCAAGGATAAGAAGATCTCTTTTTTCTGCAGATCTCAGAACCTTCAATATGCTAATATGCATCATGTAATTCCAAGGAGCTTGGGGCTCATAGTATTTATAATTTTATCAAACTTATTTGATCATGAGGAACTCTTCCCCTACCTTTTTGGTACATCATTTAAAGGGATTAGCATTCTGTAGAGCACAGTTTGAAAATATTGGCCTGGAAGGTACCAGTAAAAAGGGATGGTATTTTCTTCTTCATCCAGAGAACTCCCCTAAGGCAGAAAATGTGTTACTGCCTTTTACCTCCTGCTAATCACAAGAATTCTGAAAGTTTCATGCATTGCTATTTTTTTAACCTGAATGTAGTAGATCTTGATTGCATGGTCTCTCCACTAGACTAAATTTCTTATTGATAGGAATCCCATCGTGTTCATCTTTGCATCTCCAAGGCTTATCACAGTGCTTGGCAGCTAACAGGAATGAATGAACCAATAGCATTAAAGGAGTGTTTCTCCCCGTCCTTGTCCTCTTGCTCCTTGTCTCTCTTCTTCTCCTCCTTCCCCTCTCTCTCCCTCTCCTTCTTCTTTTTCCCCTTCTTTAAAGAAAGTAAGAAAAAGTCTTCTCACCAGAGTCCCAAACCACATACATGCCACAATCAAATACATCTATTGGGTGTCCAAGAAACTCCAGTGTGTGAAAATCCATGCTTGTGCTTATTTACAGGAGAATTCATTAAGTGTGCAAATGTCCTGTGCTCTTTCCAAGGGCAACAAGGGTGGGTTTTATCTCTCTTTCTATCTGTGTCTAATTGTGTACACACAGCTGAAAAGGCGAGTTACTGAGAACTTTCCAAAAGAAATGAATGGGATATACCAGATTGCCAAGTTACTGAGTGGTAATTAAGAACAGACTCCTAACATCATCACTTTGCCATTTTTAAGATATTTTCCTTTAAAAGACAGAACCACCAAATGATGAAACATGCCATGATTCTCCTGAAGTCCCTTAGTCTTACACAAGTTCCTGCTCAGTTGTACACGCACATATATACCAGCCCAGAGTCACACATGCTTGAAGATTGCAAGCAGTCTCTAATTATTTTTCAATGGAGAGAAGTGTGTGTGTGTGTGTGTGTGTGTGTGTGTGTGTGTGCACGTGTGCGTGTGACCCATCCTCCCCCTCAGTAGAGATCAGTGGAAAGTTTCCTTTCTCTCACATCTCAAAATACAACTTTACCCTGAAGCTAACCAAAACATTTGGCCCTAAGCATTATTTTTCACAGGGTTTTGAGCTACTGAAAATGGGACTAGAATGGCAGTTTGTATGACATTGTGAGTGGGCAAGCATTCTGACCTCAGAAATAACAGGAGCAGCTGTGGCTACTCCTTTCCCCAGCCTGGGGACCTTCAGCTCTGATCACACTGGGGGTGTGATCTGGGGGTGGGGGGCAGTGGGAAGGAATCTCACCCCTTCCCTGCCCACTCAAGCACTCTGCATACTGTGTGATATTCCATCCAACATCTGGCCAGGTGTGGTGCCTCACTGGCCCTGCTGGGGGCCACATACCAGATTAGACACACGCGTGGCCTGTCTCGCCGTGGGGGTGGAGGGCTGCCGCCACAATGTCCCAGGATTGTGTGTCTTGTGGTTAAACACTTAGGGTTTTGACGTAGGCAAGGCAGCAGAGCCGACCCTCAAAGCCACTGCAAACAACCTGAGAAGGCTTCTCAAAATATGCAGTCCTGTGCCTCAGAAGGAGACAGCTTTTATGGAGCAGTTTTCCAATCACTGCCTATTTGGTGTGATTATGTCTGATCCCAGGGAAGTTTCTTAACTCCAAGCAAAGATGTTTGTAGAGAACCAGATACCAGGAACCTGGTAAATCGTACAGTAATGTTAAATACATTCTCAGTATTAACTAACACAGGAGCTACGTGTGTGTTGGGGGAGGGGATTGGTGGGAAATGGGAAAGGACCAAGAGAAGGACAAGCATATAAGAATAATGGCCATCTGTCGGGTACAGACGTTCTATAATTCAATTCTCACTTTCCACCATGGAGTCGATGCTCCTGTTAATCTGTATGTTTCTGAGAGACCAAATGATGCTCTTACTCAGCTGTAAAAGCCAGTGCTGGGATTAGAAACCAGTTCTTCGTGACGCCATATTTGGAGGCGCTTCTACTATATACCACAATGAGGACCTAAACCATTGATTAGCTGTGCATGTCCTACTGATCCTTTCCAGGCAGGAACGGTGGTAGCTCTGGGATTTTCCTCTCTTTAGTTGTATCCTTGGATGTTGCTGTCTGATAATAGAAGGCCAGGAGGCCTGATCTAAGCAATGGAGATTGCATCTCTTATTATAAGTGAGAGAAGTGGGATGGGGCCTATGATCAAAGTGCCTGATGTGTGACCTGCCCTTGCTGAACTGAGTCGTTTAGGGCAAGCGGCTTCGGCCTTCTAGGCACTAACAGTGCCCCTGATACAGAGTTGGGCACTTTTTTGAGCAGAGCCTGGGAGTCAGTGGGGCGATTCTGACAGCGTATGTGGTGAGATCAGAGAAACCTCACAAATTAGTGATCCTTTCCTTTCTGGTTCAGAACTCATTGGGGTAGGGACTTTCAATCTGCTCTGCCTCATTTCAACAATCCTTTGGGATGCAATGATCTTCATTTCATGTTATTCATATCATTGTACTAGGATTCTCTAGAGAAACAAAAGCAACAGAGTGTGTGTGTGTGTGTGTGTGTGTGTGTGTGTGTGCATGTGTGCAGATGAGTAGATGGTTTTATTTTAAGAAATTGGCTCATGGGGTGCCTGAGTGGCTCAGTCAGATAAGTGATCTCTTTCGCTCCAGTCATAATCCCAGGGTCCTGGGACTGAGTCCCACAGCAGGCAGGGAGCTCAGTGGGGAACCTGCTTCCCCCTCTGTTTACTGCTCTCCCTGCTTGTGCTCTCTCTCTACCCCCACCCCACAAATAAATAAATCAATAAAATCTTTTAAAAAAGATATTGGCTCATGCAATTGGAGAGGGTTGAGGGGTACAAAATCTAATGGGGGAGGCTGGCATACTGGAGACCCAGGGAGGACTTGCAGTTCAACTCTGAAGGCTATCTGCTGGGCAGAATCCTGAAGATCAGTCTTTATTCCATTAAGGCCTTCCACTGTTTAGTTGAGACCCACCACATTATGGAGGTTCCCCAATTTAATTGTTAATCTCATCCTAAAACATCCTTATAGGACATCTGGAATAATGATTGACCAAATATCTGGGCATTGTGGCTGAGCCAAGTTGACACATGAAGTTAACCACCACAAACACTGGGCTTTAGAGAGTTATCTGCCATGGTAAGACCACAGCATTGAAAAGCAAGGCTGGGAATTTTACCAAGGTCTCTGATTCTAAGGAATTCATTTCATGATCTTCTAGAGCTCCTGTCAGTAAATCAGGGAAAGGGGCATGCTATACATAGAGAGCCTCATCTTGATTAGATGGCATGTTCACTAGCTTCCCACTTATTCTCCAAAAGGTCTTCACTAAGTGCTGCCAAGGTCCATGTGGTATAGACCGGGAGCTGTACCCCTGGGGAGTGAGCAAGGAGGGGCCTCTGTGAAGCCAACTTCTCCTTTTGAATAAGTGGAGTCTTGGAAGTACATGGTCAACTCTGGAAACCAGGACAAGCTTCGTGAACTATTTGAGGATTTCTCAGTGAAGAGACAGACCTTTCTAGTGTGCTGCACAGAGTCTTACTGTGTGTTCAGGGAATATGCGTGGAACAGGCTGATGACTGATGGGTGAAGGGTGATGGGTGATGGGACTTCATCCCTAGCAGTCTTGAGAATAGGATACACTTCCCTACCTTGGGACTCTGTGGGGGGGAGGGTGAGGTAGAGGGTGAATCACATGACCTTACATGACCTTAGAAAGGTCCCTCCCACTTTATGGACTCCTTAGAGCTCACAGCCTCAAAAACAGCTCCTTGGCACTGAAATCCACACATTTTATGAGCTTCTCCTGCTCCTTTTCCCGGCAGAACCTGAGTAAGCTCACCTGGCCAGTCATAGACTCCCTTCTCCTAGACCTGGAATATTCCATTACACAGCCTCACTTCCCCTGTTCCCACCCACCATAGCTACGTGTCTGGCCCTAACCCACCTCATCTTTAATTCCTTCCTTTCTCTCACTTTGCCTGGAATCAGTTAATGAGGACATTGTAAAAGGAGTTAATTCTAAAAGCAGTTAATGAGGATATTCTATTTCTCATTAATCTGCCACTTCATTTCTATTTGGACTGTTGCTGCTCATTTCCATGATATTCCATCTTCTTATGACGTGGACAATTCAATTGGCCTGTGGAATGATTTTCAAGAGAGAGTGGTCAAATCATAACTCTTGATACTAGAAATGAGTCAGTCATAAAAGTCTCTTATGCCTGAGTAACTTCCACGCATCTTTTCTAAAATAATAATAATTAAAAATACATACCATTTGGGGCGCCTGGATGGCTCAGTCATTAAGCATCTGCCTTCGGCTCAGGTCACGACCCCAGAGTGCTGGGATCGAGCCCCTCATCAGGCTCCATGCTCAGCAGGAAGCCTGTTTCTCCCTCTCTCACTCCCCCTGCTTGTGTTCCCTCTCTCACTGTGTTTCTTTCTGTCAAATAAATAAATGAAATCTTAAAAAAATACATACCATGTATTTAATCATTGCCACATGTTGGGCAATATGACAATAATTAATTGGAAAAGTGGAATCAAAGTTGAGAAGAAAATGGTGGTTGGCATATACATTTGGTTGTAGAAACAGTGGTTGAAGTTCCCCAAGAGCTTGTGGTGGAATTCACAACAAAAGATGAAGTCAGAGGACAGTGTATGACCCTCAGAAGGACAGCTGCTGACGTATTCCAGGGAAACATCAACATCTAGGTGAAGGAAGAACCAGGAAGAGAAACCAAACAAGGAATTCGAAGTGAGGGAAAGATGTCCCTGAGAGAAAGGAGCTTCAAGAAAAGGGTGGTATAAGCATTTTAAATGATGTGGGAAGGAAGAGGGACAAGATGGATTCACAGAAAATGTCTTTGACTTTAGAAAGAGCAATTGCAGAGATTCAGGGCACGGTGCCAGAAGGGAGCGAGAAGGTAAAGGGGATCTGGGAACTTAATTCCCTGGTGGACTGTGGCACTTCCCACTTCTAGAATTTACTTGCAAACTGCTTCATCTAGGTTGAAATAAATAAAACTCATGTCAGCTTAGTAGAAATATAGATTCCTCACTGGACGTTTTTGTTGTGCTATTATGAAGGTGTTGTGGAAAATCCACAAAATTGGAGTCAGAGGAACTAGGTTAGCATTCAAGGTACCTTATTTGCTGACTGTGTGACCTTGGGCAGGACACTTGCCAGATCTGATGCTACACACACACACACACACACACACACACACACACACGGAGGTTATAGTGATAGCACCCCAAATTGTGAGGTTCAGAGGAGATTTATGTGAATAGGCTTTGAAAACTATAAAGAATCATGCCAGTGCAAAGTTTTCATGCTAAAAATAATCATCATACCTATAAGCTAATGCTCAGGAATTGTCCCAATATTATATCTTGGTGAGTTGATCTAATTTAAACACATACAAATTTATTTTTCTCACCTAACAAGAAGTCAGGGGAAGGCGCAGCTGCTTACGGATGTCCTCTAGGGCCTCAACTCTTACTACCTTCCTACGCCACTGTCTTCAAGTGAGTGGCTTTCGTTCTCAAAGTTACAGGACCGCTGCCGTGCCTCCAGGCTTGATATCCATGTTCCAAAAGGGAAGAAATGATGAAAGGAGGAATAGGGAGCATCAAAGTGTTAAAGGAGCATGCCATCTGAATCTGACCTTTTCTTAAAGAGTTTTTCTGGAAGCTAACTCTTGCCTTTTGCCTCCCAACCTCACTGACCAGAACTGGGTTTCTTAGCTATCCCTAGCTACTCCCCCCGGAGTCCGGGGCAGTGAGTATTGTAGACTTCTGATTTCTTTAGTTGAAGAAGGCAAGGTCCAAGGGGTCTGTCAATGGCTTTTGGCAGTCAGTTTTTAATGTGTAGTACGGAGCCGACCTCATCTTGCCTGTGGAGCCTTGATGTGAGGAAAGGGATGGAGGGAGGTGGCAGTGGGATATTATATAGGCTCAGGAGGGCAAACTGACAGTGACAAATAGCAGGGCTGTGGGCCCTTTGTGGCTTGGACCTAAACAGTTTGGCTGTCCCCCACCAAGAGGCTCAGCCCCAAGACTTGGCTCCTTCTGGCAACCAGCCCTAACCAGCTCCCGCCAAAGGGGTGAACACATTCCAACTCCTTGAATCCCTGCTGCCCTGTAACTGTAGTTAGGACATCCCCCTACCTCTACCCCATCTGGGCTAATGGAAAGTTCACCACAGTTATGTTTTTTTAGGGATGCTTTGCGGTTATCCGTGCTCCTTCTCAGTAACAGGGATTTAATACCTACACATTTCTGTTATTGAACTACACGAGCAATTTACACAATCATGTGTATCATGTTTATATTTATTCTCCAGTCCATGGGAATCATGAAGGATAAAACATTATACCTTTTTAGCTCCACTCTTGAAAGATGGCCCTTAAGCCAAGCCATTTTTTTAAGCCCTGTTTGCTGGGTGGAGGGACAGCTGACCGCTAGAACCCAGTCCTAAACACCTACACAATTCTGCAAGAGTTGGGCACCCTTTGCTTGCACCCTCCTGGGATTGGGGGATGGGGTATAGAGATCAAATACTCACCCTAACGATGGTGCCAGTCATGGAGGACACGGTTGCTCTTGACTGAGGCGATTTCCGGTGGAGTGAAAGAGATGGATCACAATCACATTTAAGAAAAAAAAATTAAAAGTCATTTTTAAAAGTATGAATAAGAGCTATTGTAAACTGCTCAAACTCTGTATATAAGTAGTGAAGTAAGATGAATTGACTGGCACTGAGTTGGAAAAGCTATACAGAGGCAGGGAGTGTGGAACGTAATTTAATAAAAAAAAAAAAACTTAAAAAAAAATATATATATATATACATGCACACTCCCAAAGAAGAAATGGAAAAGTTGTTAGGGTGTGGACCAGGGCTTCTAATTAGCTGTTCTGGTCTGCCTGATTTGGCTCTGTCCTTGCCCCAGCATCTTCCTGGGATGTCTGATGCCCCCCTCCAGGGACACTTTGGGGATTGAGAGGCATTTCCACCTCTCGCACCTGACCCCTGCAGCCAGCTCAGACCAGGTCTTCTCGCCCCTTCCCCAGGGGACAAGAGGCCTGAAAGCCCGCTGCTCAGGTCGCCACTCTTGCCTCCTTGACCCTCACTTGTTTCCCAAATAGGGGGAGCCCTAAGAAGGCTCCTTGCCAAAGCTGGAAACAGCTACCCTCATTGTCTGTCTCGCCCTGCCGGCCACGCTAGCCCTTCCTCCCTCCCCTCCTTTCTGTCTGAAAGTGTGAAAATTACAAATCCCAAGGAACTGCAATCAGAACTCTACCTAGGGAACGTTCAGAGTATCCTTGCCGTAAATATCCCGCTCCAAGACGCCTGACGTCAGAGCGGGGCGGGCGGGGGCGCGGGCCGGCCGGGCGGGGAGCCGCGCCGCCCGCTCTCGGAGCCCGGGGGCGCCCAGAGGAGCCAGGGCGAGCGGCGGCCGGCGGTGGCGGCGGCGGCTTTGGGGCTGCGGGGAGCGGCGGCCGCGCCACGGGGTCCTCGGAGTAAGTGCGCGACCCTGCCCCTGCTCTGCTCCGCTTCGCGTCGGGCGGCCCGGGGCCGGCCCGGCGGCCAGCGCGTTCTGCCGGCACCTCCACATTTCTTCTCCAATACCGCCCCCCCAACCCCGCTTTCTTTGCAGTGCTGAAGGGGGACTGGAAAGGCGACCGCTCCGCAGACTGCCTGTTTTGTTTCTGCAAAGTATTTGCAGGAGCCACCGGTCCTTGAGTGGGCTCCTGGGGCCTGTGTGCGTGTCGGTGCCCCTACGGGTGTGAGTTGCGTGTGTGTATTGGCACATCTGGACACAGGAAATGTCTTTGGAAAACTTAGAAAAAAAATTTTTTTTCGTGGCTTTGAAATCCGATTCCTTGTTGTCACAAATGGACGAACATACCCGGTACCCCCCAAAATGACAACTTTTTGGTGGTGGCTTTTCCCGGCTCAGCTTGTGACTTCGTTCCGGTGATTTAACTCTTCCCCAGCCCCAGCTCCCGCCTGCAAGCCTGGCCTCCGGCCAGCGGGCTGGGCAGAGGGAGCGGGAGGTTCTTGTTCTCAGCCACAGTAGGACCTTGGGCGAGGGAAGGAGCATCCCAGAAAGGGGGTTCTGACTCTGGGGACCTCAGCACCTGCAGCCCAGCCTCCTGCTGTGGCACTGACATCACCAGGCAATGGGACTTTGACTTAACTGAAGAAAGAAGGATCCGGTCTGGAGGCAGGTAATTGTAAGGAAGATGAGGAGGAGGAGGCGGTGGTGGCCAGGACCCTGCGGTGTGGTGGCCAGTCCTGTCCTGGGAGTGGGAGGGATGCGTCTGCCACATGGGCCCACCGGGAGGGACATGTCAGGTTCTCCGGGAGAACCGCAGCGCCCCAAACAAGATGCAAGCTCCTAACATAAAGAGACGTGTCTGAACTGTGGGGTGGAGGAAGGGGGGGTGGAGGAAAGGGAGAGAGATTTTTATCAAAATTGAATACAGATTGCTGAGGTCTGGGCTTGATTTAACTCTTCTCTCTCTGCCTTGGCCACTTTTCCATGGCTCTGTGGTGGATTTGCAGAGTTCCTGGGAAGCTAGGAAGGAAAATTACACCTCTCCAGGAAAGAGTCCCTGGAGGTTTTCCTTGAAGTCTACATGAGAATGAAAGCAACTTCCCATCTTTCAAGAGTTTAGTTGTGTGTTTTCCTCTTCTGGGTTTGGTGTCAGTTTCTTCGATTTCTCTGAAAAGTGGGCTGCTTGAGGGAGTGGATTTTCCCTAGGACGCGGAGGGGGATTGAGCTCTCAGAGCTGGCGGAATGGGGGTGCGGGCTGTGCGAGCTGTAGGGATCAGTTAGCCTTGGATTGCCCCATGCATGGTGCTGGACTCCAGTAGCTGGCCCCAAGAACCAGAGACCACAAAGAGAGCCCTTTCCACTTTGCCCTCCCTGGGTCTCTGGTTTTATATTTTGTAATAGAGCCAACCTACAATGTTTGGGTGGGAGGAAGATTGCTGGACTCTCCCTGTGTCCTGGAAAAATGAGGGAATGAAGGGACAGGAAGATCATCTGGATATAAAAACGGACCCACAGGAAGTTCGAGATTTGGGGTGGATTTTAGCAATTATACAAATTGACCCCTGGGGAAGTGCTGTAAAGGAATGAGCAGACAGTAATGTCAGAAAGACTCAGAAGTTGTGTCTTCAACTTAAATGTTATAAAGAAGAGGGAAACCGTCCTGAGGACCGTGTAAACAAAAGTACATGTAAATAGGGGTTGCTGGGTACCATGGGATGCACGCTCAGGCACATGTTTATGCCTTCATGACTGTGTGGGGATGGTCCTGGCCTCAGGCATGAAAGCACAAACAGCCCATTTCTCTTCTGTGCTGGGAGCTGCAGCCGACTCCTGTTTCTTCCTTTACCAAAAACAACTGTGCTATTATTGTCTCAGTGCCTGCTCGGGCTCCTAACTCCCGAGTTTCCAGAGCTTTTCCTCCAGATCCTGGGATGCTGAGTGAATACTCGTGCCCCCAACAGGACAGAAAGAGGAGAGAAACTTGTCCTGGGTCTTAGCCCTCAGAAGAAAGTCAGGAGCTCAGGAAGTGGGAGGCCGAGAGGGCAGGACCAGTAGGAAGGCCTGTGAATGTATTTTCTTTGGGTGAGTGTGGGGGAGGTTGAAAGACTACTGCCTTCTGTGGGAACATGTTCTCTCCGAAGTCTGCTTTCCTAACCCCCAGAGTTTTCGAAACTAAACAGGTTAAACTCTGCCTCTCACTGAAGAGCAATGAGCATTGGCCATGGGGTAAAGAAGAGGGTGAGCCTAAGGGCAGGTGGTTGGGAGGCTACCAAGATAATCAACGAGGCAGGGGCTTGTTTCTTTGATTTTAGTGGAGCCAGTGGAAATACCAATTTTAAATGTTCCCACTCATTCCCACTACGTGCAAATAGAAGGCTGAAGACTCTGGGACACGGGCAAACTGGAGGAGGCGGACTCTGAGAAATACTCTTGTCCTCATGCAAGACTCCTCAGGGAGAGCCGAGGGCAAAAACTGGGCCTGCAACTCTTTTATCATGTGAGGTTTTTCTGGTGGGTCTGTGGGTTTCTAACTTTTCTGAGTGTGCTCTGGGAGACGTTTCACCAACTTCAGACCCCGGTTGGAGTTCCCAGGCCACTGACACATGGGCTGATCTCATGGGCTTTTCTGTCAGCTCTAGCTTCTGGCCAGCTCTTGGGTCATCTCTGAGCTCAGCATACTTAGAGAGGATGCTTCCTCAGGCTCTCTCCCGTAGGTCCGAGGGGCAGACGCACCTGGTAGGAAGAACAACTTGGCTTTGATAGCAGAGGAGCCTCCACAACCTGAGCCTCTGTGGTTGGGGACCCTGCGGCCTTCAACTCTGGACTACTGAGGCACCCTGGGCTGGCAGAGAGAGTGAGGACCTCAGAGCAGACGGCCCTGGGAGAGAGTTAGGGACCTGGGGTAAATAGTACTTACTCCTGCTGAGCCTCAGCTTCCTCACCTGTAAAATGGGGATAATGACCTCACAAGGTTATTGCAAAAATGCTATTTGTACAAAAGAACTAAGAACAAAGCTAACGATGTCATAGGTCCTTAATGAACGGAATAGCGTAATGTTATTTCTTCATTTTTCAGCAATCAGGGAGTCCATGTTTTTTGGAAAGGACCTCTCCCCCAAATCTGGCTATGTGTTTTCCATTATTGAAGGCTAGTAGGTGGCAGTCCCAGGGTTCTGTCACCCTTGTTTCCTTATTTCTAGAGAAGGGGACCAGTGGGGATGATCAGGGAGCATGCCTGGCCTGTTACCTTGAGCAGTGGGAGGGGGTGGCAGGCATCCTCGGTACCTGGGCTCTAAACCACTTTTGTGTTGGAGATCTCTCAGGAGGAAGGATGGCAGCAGAGTATTTCGTATGTGTCTGGTGGGGGTGGGACAGGAAGATCAAGAACCAGGTGAGTCTCCCAAGAACCAGCCTGAGATCCGAGATCAGTCAAGCAGCCACTGCTCCTCAGGGTGCTCGAGTCAGAGTAAGGGGAGACTCTGATGGGTGGTGACGTGTGGAAGCTATCCATAAGTATCTGGCGTGTATGGGGTGGGGAAACGGCCCCCGCTGTCTGGGGAAGTGGCCAGTCCAACAGACAGAAGGAGCACTGGAGGCGGGAGATGGCATCTACAGGTTCTCCTGGCCCATCTCGGAACTTCGACGTTATCCATCAAATTGACGTTTAAGATGTTGAGGATCACATTTGTTTGTTTTATTCGAGCTCTCTCTTTAACCATGGCCTGGGATGACTTTTCAGCTTTTAAGAGGCTCAGCCCGTGGCCAGCTTCTCTTGAGATGGCCCAGATTGGGGGTCAGTGAATTCCTCACTCCTGGCAGTATCTAGTTCTCCAGCTCCCTTCTCACATTTTTTGGTTTGTTTGTTTGTGTGGGTTTTTTTTTTTTTTCTTTCTTTATGAGGTTATAAAACTGCACTGTCAAGATGCTGTGTAGAGAGAGAATGCCTTTTCTTTGGACTTGTGTGTATGATTTTGCCAGTAATGTGCAAGGCTTCTCAGACTAAGGGGGTTAGCAGGTGTTGTGGGGTTCTTTCTGGGGCTCCCATCCATACAGGAAAAAAATAGAAAAGAACAAAAAGAATCCAGAATATATAAACTCTAGGCAGTTTGGTATCTCTGGGTTCTGGCCAGAGAAGAGCTGAGTTATCTGTAGGATGCCTCACGGTTCTATGGAATGAGGCTCAGAATTAAGCAGATTCAGGTTTGCGTTGGGCACCAGCTGACCACAAGCTAGTCATCCTTTCTGACCCTTCTTCAATCGTGAAATGAAAACAATGACTCTTCTTCTCAGGCTTGTTCTGAAGATGAGATGAAATAATATATGGGTAGAATCTAGCAAAATGCTCTGTGCTTAGCAAAATGTTAGGGACTTTTCCCCCTCTGGTTCTAAGCTCAAGAAAGTACGTGGACATCTGTCCATGAGTCAAAGCAAATAAGCTTCTTATTTAAGGCTTAACAGCAGTGCAGGACGGGCTGCAAATCGCAGGCTGGAAACAGAGACCTTTAAGACAGAAGTAAGGCGGCACCGCTCAGTGCCCCCATGCCAAACAAATGGCAGCCCCATGTGATTCGCTACCCGAAGAAAGGAAAGGCCACCAACTCACTGACCCACAAACCCAGGCTATTAGTGAACTCTCCATAGAGCGCGTTTTAGAAATCCCAAATGCGGCCTTGGTCCAAAGAATCAAAGTCAACACTGGAGAAATCATTGAGGCAGTACCTAATATTGAAACCGAATAGTAATGGCTCGACAGTAGTACCTTTTTTTTACGGTTGCAAACAGCCGACAGTTTGAAAAGCATGTGGTCTCATTTCATCCTTAAAACAATCCTATGAGATTGGCATTGACCATATTTTACAGCTCAAACTCTGAGGGCTTAAAAGACTTATCCTACTTTGCACAGCAAGTGGGTGGAGGGAGCAGGAGAGAACAGCTCCCCAGGCAATGGGTCACAACCCTGGCTGCCTATTAGAATCACCTGGGAAGCTTTTCAAATTGTGGGCCTGGGCCCACCCCAGACCAATTAAATTAGAATCCCTGGGGAGTGGGGCCCAGGCATGGATAGTTTTGCCTTGATTGTTCCCCAAGTGATCCAAAGTATAAGTGAGAGCCTAAGATCTAAGTGAAGAGCAGAGAATACCAATGTTAAGATTCAGAGTGTCAGGCATGGGTTAAAAACCGAAACAACAACAAAAAGCCCCAGCCAATGCTTTGCCTGGATGTAAGCTTTAAGAGGGCGGGCACTTTTGTGGCGTTCCTGTAGGCCCCTAACGTGGAGCTGTGCCCCACACAAGGTAAGTCACTCAGTGAAAGCTGGCTACATGAATGATTGAATGAATGAACGAACTACTATAATTAGGAGCCAGCAATTTCAATGGCCAAATCCAGCCTATCATCTTGTTTTATAGATAAAGTTTTATTGGAATATGGTCATGACATTTGTTGATATATTATCTATGGCTGCTTTTCCCCTAAAGGGGCAAGAGTTGGATGCTGTGACAGAGACGAGACTATCAGGCTCATAGACCTGAAAATATTTACTGTCTGACCCTTTAACAGGAAAGGAAAGGTTTGATGGTTCCTGCTCAGACGGGAGGAGAGGGTATACCTTGGGGAGGGACAGGATAGCATGGTGCTCAAGAATATGGGCTCTAGAATTAGAGAAACCTGTACTTGCTCCTGGCTCCCCCACTTACTTGGTATAAGACCTTGCATATTATTTACCTTCCCGAGTCTGTTTTCTCACCTGAAAAGGGGGATGATAATGAATCACACTTCCTGGCAAGACGGTTGAGAGGATTGTTAGCCCCTGGCCTAGAGGAAGAGCTCAACCAAAATTAGCTGTTGCTATCACAGTTGTAGTTACTGGTGATAAACCAAGTGAAAGGAAAAGGAACTAGATTAAAGTAAAAAAATCCAAATCCAGTATTATGGACAGAAATGAGGGAGGTTGTGGTCAACCAGAATCTGTTGGTGAGCTGGTATGATGAAGAAAAACTGGTTTCTGAGGTAATGGGTGTCCTTTCAAGACAACACAGGTGCTCCTGAATATTGTGTCAACCAGCAATCCCCATCATTCTTCCCAGGTTCACTCAAGATTTATTGCACTTAATCTGGTCATAATCCCATTCCACCTCTGCACCCTTGTTCATAGTTCTGTCGACCTAAAAGACCCTCCCCCAATCCTCGTCTCCCTGCCAGGCTCACTCAGGTGTCTGCTTCTCTCTCATAGGCCCTCTGCAAGATTTCCCCCAATCACTGTTTCCTCTCCCACAAACATGGCATCCAGCTCTGTCACAATATCTAACACATTGCATTAGCAGATAAGAACTGAGTCTCCTTCATGAGTTCCACATGTGGAGCTCATAAAAGTCAATTGCATTGTTGAGTCCACACCTGGTAGCCAAACTGTCAACAAGTCCCTTGATTCAACACAGTGATATCTGAGTTAACTTTTGAGTGAGTAGGGCTCAGCCAGGTGCTAATGGGATTACAAGAGAAAGTCCCCATAGCCAGCCACATAGAGAAGAACCACACCAGTTATAGACATTGGGACCCTTTGTGTCCTCATTCCTGTGCTCCCTGCTGGTTCCTGCTCTCTGGAACACCTCTCCTAAGGGATAGTCAGGTACGGGAAAAGATGGAAGAAACATAAAACCAACCCTCGGGGTTCTTGTCAGCAGATGTGGTGAGAAGTTAGGTTTTGGCTTCTCTAGGCTTTCCATGTATATGCGTCAAGATAATTGGGAGCTGGCCTGGTACAGGCAGAGAGACAGGCGCGGACATAGGTAACGGCAGCATAGGTAATTCGCAGCATTGCCATTGAGAACGTGTTTCATAATTTTTTATAGATTTTAGTGGCAGATTTATTTTGATGGTGGACACATTTTGCATGGAAGAATATTAAAGTAAAGGTGTCTTCTAATGATTAAGAGGAGGGCACAGAAAAATCTTTTCCTTTTGATCAACCCCCAAGGAACCATTTGGGACTACTTAATTGAGGTGAGGGGCAGGGAGGAAGGATGACTGAAATAATACTTTTATATAAGACCCTACTGGGCACCTGGCACTATGCTGATCATTTTATAAAGCATACTCTTTGATTTTTTCCAAATTCTGAATAATTCTTACTTGCTTAAACAAGTGAATCAATATCATGCAGAAAAACAAAAAGCCTACTGGAAAATGAATAACATTACCCCCTCCACATCCTTGTCATTAATGCTAATAGCCTAGAATTATAGCCAACTTAGCTCTTTGTTGGTATAAATCCCTACCGGTGTACATGCAGAGAGAGTGCTACCTGTTGTCTGAATGTTTGTTTTTTTGTGAAACTGAATCTACTTTGCATGTTACTCCACAGCATACTTTTCTTCCCCTTATTCATCTATCAGGTCACCCCTGCTATGCATCAAGCTCCTTTTTATTGTTTTCTGATTTCTTTAGGCTGACATACACACAGCTCTATATATTTGAGATCATGCCATTCTTTTTTGTTTTAAAGATTTTATTTATTTATTTGACAGAGAGATCACAAATAGGCAGAGGCAGGCAGAGAGAGAGGAGGAAACAGGCTTCCCACTGAGAAGACAGCCCAATGTGGGGCTCGATCCCAGGACCCTGAGATCATGACCTGAGCCGAAGGCAGAGACAGCCCTCTGAGCCACCCAGGCACTCCAGAGATCATGCCATTCTTGTAGGGATATTTATTTTTGCATCAGTCGGTGATTAAACAGTTTAATCCTGAATGAGCGCCAGTTTGGGTCCCTGCTTCTGCAATATCAAGCACCCATCACCCAGGAAAGCTGCATTCTGGCAGTCAGGCTGAGTGACAGATGTACCTAGCCTGGTGACCGTCTGGGATAGGACCGCATGTTTGTGTGGTCCTCCTTGGTCCCCTGGGGAAGCTCTCCAGCATCAGGCCTTTGGCTGTCCCACCACCTTCTCGTCCGATTTAGCCTTCCGCTATTTGGTTCTCCTCCATCACTGGCTGTGCAGAAATGCAGCAGGAAATATCAAAGACTGATGCATTAGATGGGAGAACCGTCCTGATGGAAACATCGGGCAGTATAGTGTAATGGTCCGGTGTGTGGACTCTGCACTCAGATCACCTGACTGCGTCCAGATCCCCGAGTAGTAGACATAGGCTGTGGCGACCTGACCCCTCACTCTGGACTGACCCCAGTGGCCATCCCACTTTGGACCAGTTGAAGAGAGTTGCCCTGGCCATGCTCCCCTCCTGGGTCACCTGCATCCAATGACTGGTGGGAACGATGAAGGTCTGGCTTTGCTATACCAATTCAGGGAGCTTCTAAAGGGCATGCCAGCATCAGGGCTCCACGTGGGGTTGACCGAGGCCTTTACTGAGGGCCTGGCAGCTACACTCTGCCCTGTGCTCCCTCCTGTCCGACTCTCTGTCCCACAGGGTGTGGATTCCAAGAACCCTTCTGAATAACCCCCTGCCTGCTCCAGAAATTTTGACTCTTTCATATGAAATTGGCTTGGAGCAGCCCATCATTTTCTAGGTAATCATTGGTAGCCATGCTCTATTTTGTGTGTTTTCTAGGTGAGACCCAACTGATTTCCCTGCAAATAGTGTTGTGTTCTAACTGGACATATGGTGCAGGAGTTTTGATTTTTATTGCCCAAATTGCATTTGTCCCTGCCTGCCCCCACCCTGTGAGGCTATGAGGCTGAAGGGTGTAGGTGTATGTGGTTACAACATGACCAGATGGAGAAAGGGTACTAAACAACTTGACCTTTGGGAATTCCTTTCCATTTTACCAGTGCTTCTGTAATACGAAGTGGGGTACAGCGTCAGAGAACCCTGCTGGCCCACTGAGGGCTGCCTTCCTGCCTGCAGAGGTATTCACCTCCTATCTGCCTGGGTCCCTGCCCAATCTGATTCGCCGTTGGGGTGTTTGTTTCCCTCTGCTTTGTCCTAAGCACAGGCTGGCTTTGGTGCTGTGTTGAACCTTCTGCCTTTCCGATGGCCTGGCCCAGTGCCAAAGCCAAGCTTGCCTGCGTGATACATGCTCAATGTACTAGACTCAGGGACCTAGACGCACAGCTCAATGTCTGACCACGTTCCTGGGGGGCCGTGTCAACCCTCCCTCACTTTCTCCCAGCCTCAAGGTCCCGGGACCAGGCAGCAAGGGAAGGGAGTGACTCCAGGTCAGTGGGAAGGTCGGTCAATATTTCCACACTGCCCGAGGCAGCTTTGAAGTTAGTTTGAAGCAGAGTTTCTGTAGACTTGGGGTGGTGGAAAGGCCAAGCCATTTTAACCTCCCCTTTCTTTTTTATCTCTGTCAATATATTTATCTGTCTGTCACCTGTCATGTGGCAGGGGGCTGACAGCTGCCCAGGGTTAGGCACTGCCTTAAGAAGACACACATGATCGTTTCCCATCACTGCTGTCTTGAGCAGGGGTCATATTATGGAGGTGTGCAGCTGTCTAAATGGGAGGGGGGCCCAACAGAGCTGAGACACCAGTTTTATGAGGAGAAGGCTGTGGGTCAGAGCACCGGCCCTGCGCTCATATTCAGCTTCGAATTCTTACTCGCTACCCAGTAAGAATTCGAATTAAATTTAAAGTTCATGCATGAGTTACTTTACCTCTCTGTGCCTTAGTTTCCTTATCTGTAAAATGGGTTGTGATGAAGATGAAGTTCATGAATGATTTGGTAAAAAAAAAAAAAAAGAACTGCTTGAAACCATGGCTGACACATACAGAACATTATGAAATGGTAGCGGCATGGATGATGATGGAGAACAGGGACCCAGTCTCATTAGCTCTTTGTCCAGCCTTGTGTGCAGTGCCTGGCATAGCACAGGGGGAGGGGGCAACACACATTTAGTCAATGAAATATCCCACTGCTCTTTGCCAAGTGTCTACTTCCTCCTTCATCAGGTCAGCTCTTGACTGCAGAAGGAAATATATTTTGCATTTTCCAGTTTTTAAAACTTTTTCTTGAAGTTCAAGATGATTCTGAAAAATACACAGCTTAACTATATAGCTCAGTGGATTTTCACCCATTAAACATACCTGTGTAGCCAGCAGACTATTCTAAAGCCCCCTCCACTGTCTCTGTGCTAAGATGCCCTGCATGCATGTCCTCTTCTGGCTCTAGCCTTCCATAATCCTGACTTCTAACACCGTGGATTACTTTTGCCTATTCTTGAATGTCCTATAAATGGATCATACCGTGTCTCCTCGTTTTTGTCTGGCTCCTTTTGCTCAGCATGGTGGTGTTGTGTGGAACATTTGTTCTCACTGTTGTGTAGTATTCCGTTATGCGACCGACCATCACACACTCTATGCAACCATGCTTCTGTTGGTGGGCGTAGGGTTGGTTTCCATGTTTGGGGCTGTTGTGAACGGTGTTGCTAGGAGCATGTGTGCACTTGTCCTTGGGTGAACCTGTGAATACATTCCTGTTGGTGTGTGCCGGGAGTGAAAATGCTGGATCTTAGGGGATGTGTGTGGTCAACTTCTTAGGAGGTACCATCAGTTTTATGAAGTGGTCATGCCATGTTTTCCATTCTCTATAAAAATGAAGAAGCGGCTTCCATGTGGTAGGACAGGGGCTGGAGTCCCAGGGCTATAGTGGGGTTCCTGAGATGTTCCTATCCTCCACGCCCTTTACTTCTGAGAACTCATGTGTTCCAGAAAGCCTGCTGCAGCATGTAGGTGTGTCCTAACCAGGCACTGTGCTGGGTGTTTTCACTTCTTCTACTTCCCACGACAGTCCCATGGGATGAGACGTTACCCCCTCTTATAGATGAGGTAACTGAGGCTCAGAGGGGTTGAGTGGCTTAGGGTCACCCAGCTAGAGACTTTCAGCGTCAAGCTAGAAAATGGATATGCTTGAATCTACAGCTCATGAATTTGGTGATCTGGTGGTGAATGGTTTTGGCTGCGGTGCCAACACTGAGCAGAGACACAGACCCCAATGCGGGGGCGGTCCCCCTTGAGCCTGTGCTGGTTGTGGGGTGGTGGCTGTAAGGAAAAGCTCTGTAACAAGGAGCAGAAAGAAGGCAACTCAATGACCTTGAGAAACCAAATTGTTTTCCTGCCCAGGGGCTGTTGGAAAAGGTCATAAATTTCCTGGAAGGCAAGGACAACTATGTAATTTACTGTCTAAACCAGGACTCTTTCAAGAGTGAAAGGGTCACTGGATGGGACACTGGGGAAGCAGGCATCCTTGGCACTGTCCGGGTCAACTGGGAGGCTGCGTGGGCATTACTGTCCCCCCTGCAGGTGCTTTTTAACTTTTTCTGAACACTGTCCAGAGAACACTCAGAGGAGGCTCTAACCAAGTGAGCTTCCTTTGACAGATCTAGTTACCATAGAGATGCATATGCTAATAGTCTAGAAGTTCCTAGAAGGCTAGGGCTGTGTTTCAGTCCCTGGGGTATTTGCAGCCCCTAGCTGGGTGACAGGCACAGAGTTACCAGCCAGAGATTCCTTACTGACTGTACATAACATTTATCCATGTGCTCATTCATTCGTGGCTCATAGAACAAGAACTTACTTTAGGTTGCTTTACTTTTTTTTTTTTTTTTTTGATCTGACTCCTATTCCACCAGTCCAGAAGAAGAAGTCACTTGTATATACGGGTGTGCGTACACACCAAGGACAGAAAATAAAAGGGGCCGACTTAATGAGAAGCAAACTATGCTGTATCGTGCGATTTGAAGTCAGGATCTAGGTTTAAATATCAGCATCTGCCAAAAATAAAAAAAAATAAAGTCAGCATCTGCCAATTAGCCGAGCTTCCTTACATGAGGAATTTGGCGATTTGACATTTCTGAGCCTGGGAGTTTTGTCGTGTGTGAAACGAAATGCCGGTAGGACCTGTGGAGTAGGAGCGAAGTGAGTCTGTGATGTAGGGTCTATGGAAAGTCCAAAGTGCTGTGTAGTTACCAGGAGTGGTGGCTCAGGGATCATCTGAGAAGTGCTGGTATACAGTCAGCGTGCTGGAGTGGGGGTTGCTGGGAGCCACATTCACTCCGCCTCCCTCCCGGGCCCTCTCTGGCCTCAAGCGAGGCGGCCCCAGTGTGTATGTGGCCAATCCATGTGACTGGAAGCTTGCATTAATAAATAGGGAAGGGATCAGCAAATTCTTTAGGTCCTTGGAGATTTGATGTGGGTGTCAGCGATAAGGATCCAGGGATAATTAATTTCTCATTGAGGGTACAGCTGTATTTTCACTAGAACAGCCCCGAGAAGCATTTGAAGTGCTTATATATGTCTAGCTAGCTCTAACTTCGCTATAGCATCGTGACTTCTGTTACAGATCCTGGGTCAAACTTCTAGCATCCAACTTTAAATCCCACCACTTCTAGAATTGCATCCTGCCTGAGACTGTTTCCTCAGCTGTAAAATGGGGACGGTAATAGTACTTACCTCCAAAGGACAAATTTACTGTTTGTAGAGTAGTTAAAATTGTGCCTGGAACATGGTCTGTATTCTGTAAATCTTTAGGATTGTGGTTTGCCAGATCACTTGCTTTCTGTCAGAGTACTAGGGGCTGTGTGGTACTGATATAGGAGGCAAGATTATTTTGAGGTAGGTGAGGTCAAGGAAGGGTTCATGGAGAAGATTTCCAATGGCTTTTCTAGAGTTCTATGCCCTGGTTCTATGAACCAGGAAGGTTCATTTCCACAATTACTCTGGTGTTTAGGCTTGGAAAAGAAGATTAGTATGGAAGAAATGCCTTCCCTTAAGAAACATGAATCAAATGTGTCCTAGAATTTTTATTAAGATACAGTGCTGGCTCTTGTGCATTTCCAAACTAGTTCATCCACCCTTGTGCCAAGGACAGGAGGTATTCAGATGAGTCCTCAAAGTACTAACAGTGTTGCTGAGGAAAGGTCTAGAAATGAACGGTACTATTCCATGACATCAGTGCTATGAGAGAAACGTGTTCAAAGTGGAGAAATTTAGATTCCACTGAAGACTGTTTGGGAATGTGAGGAAGTTGTGAAATCTCCTTTCAGGTTTGTGTTCTTAGAGGAGCGATTTTATGTGTTGGAATGGTAAATACGTGGTGCTTCCACAGCAGGAAGGTGGACAGCTGGTTCCTATGGTCCCTTCAGTCCATTCGTCGTGTCCACCTAGTGTGTTTTACAGAGGCAAAGGGCACAGTGAAAACACTCCGAAATTTTCCTGGACAACGTTGATGAGGTCTGAAAGGATGTATTCCCCACATTGCCCAGGGATTGTTGACATTCCTGCTTCATGGGCTTGACCTTTAAAGTTAGGGCTCATTTGAAAAATCCCTGTCTTAAAGCCAGTATGCAAAGGGAAGTCTTCCCTTTGTGTGTATCCACAGCTCTTTCTCCTTTTCCCAGTTTTCCAATCAGGAGATGATGAAACACCCAACTTGTTCAGACTTTGATAAATTACAAGAATGAATCTTTTGGGTTTTCAGAGCATGCAGATCTAATTCTAACAGTGAAATGATGCTTTGGAATAATAAGCATAAGAAAAGATGTTCAGCTTTGCTTGCAGTCAGGGAAATACCATACATTGAAACCACAGGAAAGCGTACTTTTACACTCATCAGATTGACCCCCGAAATGATACTCCTCACATTGGATGTAGAGCCAAAAAAGAACTCCCATTAACAGTGGGGGTTAAATTAGTAGGCACACTTTGGAGAGCAACTTGGTACTATCTGGTAAAACTGAGGATGCACTTGTCTTATGACTCAGCAGTTTCCTTCCTAGGTAAACCTAGAGGAAGCCTAACACCTATGAAAAGGAGCTGTGTTCAGGACCATTTGTTATAGCATGGCTCTTAAGAGTTAGAAAGCCACCCCAACTTCTGTTACCCAAAGGACCAGCTAAATAATTTGATATGAGCATACAATGGAATACTATAGATTACAGAGGAAAAATGAATAGATTATTCTTGGGAAGGATAATAATATTAAGTAGAAATAATATTGAGTGGAAAAGCAAATTGTAGAAGGATGCCATTAATATTGAATTTAAAACCTACCAAGTAACATTTTTTTTATTTATAAATATTTACATGTATAAGTAAGGTATGGAAACATGTTTGGAATAACCAGGAAATTCAGAAAAGGGGCTCCTTCTAGGAAAGGTAGGCAGGAGGGGTAGGGAGGGGTTCCATTTTAATCTGTAAGATTTTATATTTTATACTGAGTGATGGGTACACTGGGTACACAAATGTTTATTTTATTACTATCTATATCTTTAGAAAGCTAGAATTATTTTTCATTTGAAAAAAAGGTAATCTATAAAAATGGGCACAAATCCCTAATCTGTCTCCTCCACCCACGGGTTAGTGGGCATAATGAAAACTGAATAGGAAGACACTTCCTGTTTGCTCTAGGTTCTTCTGGAAAATTTAAGGTAGATACAGTCCTCTTCAAATGAGCTGTTCTCCAGGCATTTGACATGGGGCCCTGTGGTAATCCCTGCTTTTAAGTGAAAAATCCTGACCTATTTTCTTATATGTGGCTTTGTTGGGATCATATTTTGGTGTATTAGTAAAACGCAAAATAGGGTCATACTAATAGAAACCAAACACCAACTCTCTGGCTCATTTTCCGTATAGCAGGTTGCAGGAGACTTTTCTCCTTCCATCCCTTCCTTGGGAATTACAGGGATTTCTTGCATGTGCTGGCAAGTGACCACGGCCATCATCCCAACATCGTTTTGATAAGGACATGGGACCAACAGTCTCAAGTATTTCTCATTGTCCCAGGTGAAAGACTTTCCCTCTCTCCCCATAACTGTCTGGTATTGATGAAGTTTGCCATCCCTCTTACTCTCGTGAATACAGACACTTCTCTATTCCTCTTGCAAACATCCTACCCCTAAGTGGGAAAGTGTGTACCGCCAGGAATTCCTTCACTTGATAATGAAGCCATGCTGTGTTTTTCTCAGGGTGCTTGTTGAAACCCAGTTGATTCAGGCTTATTCTTTGTTACAGCCTCCTCTCCCTTGAAACGTGGTCTGAGCCCAATCCAAGTGACATGAACTGAGTTGGCCTTGAGTGCTCTGTCCTCTATGATGCAGCCTCTGTCCTTGACCAAGTTCATGAACCTCAGTGCTCAGTTCTGCAACAGTGAGCCCCTCATCGGGCTGGTACGATGCCTGCACGGTGGCCTAAAGCTGGGGTGGCTTTCCTCAGCACCTCCTGTTTATTTATACATCATATAATTCACCTTAATTAAAAGGAAGAAAATCACACAAGATTGGGACCCTGGAGCAAATCTTGGCTAGATGGTCGCTCTGAGGATATACGTTGTAGTCTTATATCTGTCAGGCTTCGGGCAGGAAACAATTGGCACTCCCAAAAGGGTTTAATTGATAAGAATGTAATGAGAGGACTAGTGGCAGAGAGAGAAGATTCTTGAGGAGCTGGGGACACCCAAGGATGAGCAGCAGCAGCAGGAAGATGTTAACACTCGTGTACCTGAAGGGGCGAGGGGCAGAAATGTGCCATCAGAGCCCTTTGCCCACTGAGGCTGAGGAGTTAGGGCTGCTTGGCCGGAGCTCTGGCCCTAGAGGAGTTCTACCACTGCCACACCCATGGCTGAGCAGAGAGGGGGTGGGGGAATAAACACCCGAGGTCTTTCTCCTTCTACCCTCCAGTGCTATTGCTGCCCACTGATTGGATCCCCTGGGCACCAGAACCCAGGTATCTGGGTGATGCATTCTGGAGAGGTCTGCCCCCTGGGCAGGAACATGGCAGAGAAGGGCAAAGAAAGGAGGTAGAGGGGCAAGCCGAGAATAGTTAGAGCCTCAGATATTTCTGTGTGCATTCATTGTGTAACTGGAGAGATCAGCCATGATGGGAAGTCCCCTTTGATTCAAGCTAGAATTGCTTTAGGGCTATTTGGGCTGTTTTTGGACTGGTGGACTCTGAGAGGCTGACATGGATGGATAAGTCAGAAATGGGGTCTGGGAAGGAAGGAAAAGATATTCCTGGTTTGGGAATATCTACTTTGTTCTGTGCTGTGAAAATGAAGATGTTTTGAATGAGGCTTGGGGATTGGCTATTTGTCACGTTCTAAATTCTTTACAGTCCAGAGAATGGAGCATGTGCCTACCTTGAACTGATTGAGCCTCGTGGTCTCAGGTGACAGGCTGAGGACTTGAGATCTGATCTGAGCCCGGTGCATGTGACACACATGAATCTGGTCTCGATCACCCTGATAGATAAGCATGTGACACCAAGCATGAACTTAGCATGAGCCAACCATTCCAGCATTTTCTGCCTGGTTCCACCTCCATCCACGTTAAACACCCTCATCTGAAGGCTCCTTTGAGCACACCTTAGTTCCTGTGAGGTCTGTGATAAATGTCAGAGAGGTAGCTGAGCATCGCTGCATTGTGGAGACATAGTCTCTAAATATTGTGGCAAAGTGCAGGGAAAGGAGGAAATAACGTATCTGAACTCACGGAGGTAGGGGGACTGCCCTTGGCAATTCCCAGTCTGGTCTATGAGTCAGTGTCTATGCCCAATTCATAGGGACACCTGCAAGCAGTACATCAAGTGAAAGTTCACGGTATACAAACACAATGGCTACTTGGCAAAGAAACATGGAGGACTGGTGCCATTGAAGTTGTGGGCTACGGGGGCAGAGAGTCCCTGTTTTGTCTGGCGGTCGCTGAGTGAGCCTGGGTGAGCATTTGACATCTTGATAGGCCTTAGGTTTTCCTTCTGCAAAGTAGGTCTGTGGAAGTTCTTTTTCTTACTGGATAATTATGACAATTGCATGAGAATATCCATGTGAAGTACAGCCCCTTGTGCGTCATACATGTTGGCTGTATCAACGTCATTTATTATGACGGTGATTACTCCTGGAGGCAAGTGCCTATCACTGCTTGGGAGGAGGAACAATTCCTCCAACATTGCAAAAGACTTGGTCTCTCCTTGAATCTTTTAATTCATCTAGTTCATTGCTCATTTCCAACCAACTTCACAGGACTCAATTCTCTGGTGCATGCTCATGTCCATGGAGGGATAAATGCTAAGGCTGCTGTGGGTCTGGCCATCTGCTCTGTTCCCTCCGGGTTGGGAATCATGAAACATTCAGAAGAAAGGAAATCAGAAAAGGTCATCTAGCCTAGCATTTCCCAAGCTGCATTTTGTAAGACACAAGGTTCTCACAATGGCCCTAGGAGGAAAAGTTCTGGGATTAAATATTGCATGCAGCTCTCTTTCTTCTCTTCCGCCCTCACCACCACAGAGCCCTGCCCTTAAAAGAATTACTGTAGCAAACAATGGGTTTCACATGGTTTCAACTAGCATTCTTTCAATTTATTCATCTGAAGAAGGCTTTTTCCTTCTGTGGGATGCCCCACAGAACTAGTGTTCTGAAGCATGTATCTGTTAGAAACATGGTATGGAAAGCTGACTTGAGTGGCTCCGTCAACAAGGGTTTATTATTTTTCTTACATGAGTCCAGCCGACATAATCCAGAGTCGGCAAAGTGGCACCACAGTGCTGTCCCAGACCAAGGCTTCCTCTATTTTTCTACGTCAGCCTTCTTTAGAAGGAGACTTCTGTCTTTGGCTCATTGCCTCCTGATTCCAAGATGGCTGCATCTTCTCTTGCTTCACATCTGAATTCCAGGCAGAAAAGAAAGAGAAAGTACAAGAAGTGCATGCCAGCTAATTCTGCTCTCTTTAACAAGCTTTTCTGAAAGCTCCCTCCAGAAACTGGCCAAACTGTATTAAGTAGTGACCTTAAATTGCAATAGAGTCTAGGGGGAAGCAGAACAATTTTTAGTTGGGTATGTTGCTGCCTCCCACAGAAGCTGGGACCTACTAGTATTGGTGAAGGCGAGAAGAGACACTAGCGGGGCAGTTTGCATCATGTGCTGTGTGGGTCACACCTTGGCTTCTCTCATCAGCAGGATGATTCTAATAAAAAAAAAAGAGGATGATTCTAAAAGCATCACTTGCAAAAGAAAACAAACCAAACAAACCAATAAACCTTTGTAACCAATAGAAAATACAAATTCTAACCGACAAGGCCCTTAGGCTCACAGACCCTACATAGAAGATGTTTGCACACGTCTGGGCTGCTTTGGGTGCTCCAGCTAATGGCTTGCAGCTGTGTGGGTTAACCTTGGCTTCTTGAACCACCTTGAGCTACACCATGCTTGCTCTGCCCTTCCCCTGAATTCTGTGGCTAAAGACTAACAAGGAGAAAGGAACATAAGGCCTACTCCCTTGGTCCAAGGTGGGACACCATGTGTCAGGCAGTTTCCCTCCAGAGCTCCCCACAGGACTGAACTGAAGCTAGAGCTCTCCAGAAACCACATCCTTGACAGATCATTCCTCTGCCCTCTTCCCTTTTCCTCGTTCCCTTCCTGGTTTCTCCCAAGAGTACAGCCTCCGTATATGACAAATATACCAATCTCTGTCTCAGACTCTGATTCAGGGTCAAGCAGTGTGCTCTTTACTTTCTTCTAAGGGGTTCAGTCTAAAACCCTTTCCCTTAGTCCTGTTCATTGGCATCGGGGCGCTCTGACTTGGCCTGGGTGTTGTGGGGAGTGCTCTGCTCTCATGATGGCTGTAGGGATAACTTCCCTCGGAGTCCTGTCAGATAAATTTGAGGAGTGAAAGACACAGACAGCTCTTAGGGCAAGACACTGAGTAAGGGGAATCTAGGATTGCAGCTTCTCAAGGCAGATAGTCTTAGAAATACTGATTTGCATGAATTGTTTGAAGGGACTGTGTGTGTGTGTGTGTGTGAGAGAGAGAGAGAGAGAGAGAGAGATTTTCCATCTTGTGGCAATGGCAGCTGGGTATTTATAGCTGGATCTACGGGGCCATTCTCACGTGGCTAAAGAAAATTAAAACCTCATGTGGATTTTGTTTTGTTTTCCCCCTCTGCCTTTGCCATTGCAAACTCTCCAATTCTTAAACCCTTGTTGTTGTAACTAGAGCCTCACTGAGCATCGCTAAGATGGCGAGGTTATGTAAATTTACTATTTCAGGCTAAAGTGCCTGTTCTCCATCAGTCAGGCCACAGGGTCTGAGGGGGGCACTTTGGGGGAGAACTTGTGGTCACACTAAGTGGTAGCCCTACCCATCACCACTCTCTCTAGAAAGTCTCCCAGGATTAACCCCGTGGAATGTGGATTCCTTGGATCACCTCATGATCCCTCTGCATATATGAGCTCCTTTGAAAGAAAATTATTTTCTTTCCCCCTTGTTTTTCTGTATTCTTAAGTCTTTTATGTCTGTGTTTTGCCTTCTCAGTTAGACTGAGAACACCCTGGGGGCATGGTCTGTTTGCCCAGGTTACCGGAGCTCTTGGCAGGGGGCTCCTGGGGAGGTGGGGGTGGAGGAGGGCTAGGACCCGGCTGCTGTGTTCTTCGGGATGCCTTCAGAACTCACGGAGCTCTCTACACAGAAGGTTGGCGTGCTTTTCCTGATCTTTACTGAGAGGCCAGTATACTTCTTGCCCCAGGACCCCTGTGGACCCTCTACCATTTCATTCTGGTGATCTGGAATGCACACATTCACACTTTGGATTCAAGCAGACCTTCTGCAGGTGTGGCATGGGGTCGAGTGGCATGGCCCAAACCTGCCAGAACCCGTGAAGGCTCCTGAGGAGTGTGTGAAGGAAGGAGCTGATAACCTGCCATCATATACTTCTCGCTGCCTGGCCATCCCCAGGGTCATCAGACCTTCTGCAGCTCACCCACCATGCAGACCGCTTTATGGATGCCTACTCATCAAACTTGCCAGGCAATACCTACCATCTTGAAGGCCTGCTATGTGCCAGGCACGGGGCTCAGCACTTTCACACTTCGGCACATCCTTGTCTCATGGTAGACCTGCAAAATGGCTGTTACCCATTTTACAGAAGAGAAAACCAAGATTCTGAGCAGGCAGATGCCTTGCGCGAAGTCACCCGGCTAGTTAGAAGCACAGAGTGCATTCCAAATAAGGTGTGCCTGACTCTAGGACACACACATCTGCACTACACCCTGATAGGTCACAACCACCTCCCTTTGTGGTGAAGCAAACAACCAACGACCTTACTTTGCCCTATTATAACTCCTGAGCCCCAATAAACAGTCGGTGTCTCCCACCCCCCACCCGCCTGCATCAGCCTTCTTGTCCCTGAGCAGAAGGTGACTTTGATTTGGAAGTCAGTGTGTAGGTTTTGGAGTGGCTGCCACTTGGACGCTGTGATCCTGCGTCCTCCTCTCTGCTGCGAACACACCCACAGCCTGTCTCCCTGCCTCCCGTCTTCCCTCATGCCTGTGAGTTCTACATGGTTTCCAAGTCCAGGGTAGAGCCAGCAATTCATTAGTCTTTGTCCAGATTCCAAGAATCCCAAATATACAAGAATTCCTCATTGAGAAGTCCAGCATTCTTGGGGAAAGTGTGTGTCACCAAGAGAAAGCAAGACTCCTCACATTGAGAAATGGGATCCTAGTCCAGTCCGGGAAAATAAGTTTGGAATTTGGAGCCAGATAGCAGCAGATTAGCTCTGATGCCCCTCTCCCCCGACCCCCAGCTGCCCACCTCCCCTCACAAACCACAACTGGGGGGTTTGCCTTCCCGGTTTATCTGAGGGCATCAACCAGATGAGGTTTTCCTCCAGATATGGACGGAAGGCAGAGGCAGATTGGGGTGCTTGAGTATGCGTGCCCACACATGCGTGTGAACAGTTCTCACCTGCAGGTCTTCTTTGTTGCTCCTCTTGGCATGAACCACTTGCTTCGTGAAGAAGCATCTAGCAGGCTTGTTACGGCTGCGAGTGGATGCCAGGACAGGGAATGGCAGGCAGTGAGCCTGTGGCTATTCCACGGGAGGAAACATCTCCTCCCACTTTGGGGCAGTTCCACTTACGAGAGGATCTCTGGCCAATGCACAGGAAATGTGCTCAAGAACATGGAGAAGGAACCCTCTCATGACTACAAGTGCAAACTCGGGCTAGAAACAGAGGACGAGAGCCAGGAGGCAGCATGTGAGCGGAGTGCACACAGTGGGTTATAATTAAGAAAAGCTTCAGAAGGATGTGAAGGCAAAAAACAAAAAAAACAAAAAAACAAACAAAAAAAACACTTTCCCTCTTTGATTATAAGAGAAATGTTTCATTACAGAAAATGTAGAAAATATATAGAAGCAGGAAGATGAAAATAAAATTAGTCTCTACGTGCATCACTGGAGAACTGAAAGGCTCCTGGAAATTTCTGCCTTTCCACCTGTGCCTCCCCCCCCCCAACTTCCCACCTGCTCACAAACCACATTTGGGGAACTTGCTTCCTGGTTGAGTTAACATTTGCTAATTCACATGCCAGTCTTTTCTCTCTGCAGACATTGCAAAGCAAAGTTGAGTCCATCTTGTATGTGCAGACATTAGAGAGTTTTGTATTTTGGTTTCAGCCCCCTTTCCCTAGTGTTACTAACTTTGTAAATGAGAGAAGTCTTGAGTGAGGTGCGGAAAGGAGTCATTAGATATGGTTTGATAGAGAACAAGCTCAGAAGGAGGGAAAGGTCCTAAACCACTGGAGGGTGTCCACTGGGATGGAAGATCTTTTAAAGAATGGACAGTGAGGGGGATCCAAAGTTCAACCTCTCAGCTCCTGCAAGAGAATTGAGCAGCCCAGAGCAAGTGTGCCTCTGACTGTGGCTGCTTCCCTGGCCACAGATAGAGCTCTAATGCCATTACTGGGGCTTGGTGCAGAGTGGGCACTTTCATGAGCATGTCACATGAAATCGGTTTTAGGTTATGAATTGCTCCATTTTTACAGATTTGGAAATTAAGGCTTAGAATAGCTAAGAACTTTGAGGAGGGTCTACACCACAGTAGAGCTGAAATCTGAGCTTGTTCATCTTTCTTCTAATCGCCATCCTGCACAGCTTCCTATTCTGTGGAAGCTTTTGCCTGCTGGCTACAATTTGCTGCTCAGATTTTCTGGATGAGCTCACCAAAGAGCAAGTGGGTACCCTCTTGGCAATTAGAGGGGATGCAGCTGCTTGGAGTTAATCGAGTTTTCCCTAGAGGGGACCTTGAAAGCTTGAGCCCTGCTATCTGGAGTGTGTATCAACGAGTATTTGCCAGTGTCACTCTTGCCCCGTGGCTCTTCCTCCAGGGAGCCTTCCAGGTTGAATTCCCCTTGATGCTCTTCCTTTCCCTCCCCTCTCTTCAGTATTAGCCTTCTCCAGTTCACAGCTACTCAGTAGTTGATTTTGTGACCAGACGTCACCCTGCCTTTAAGATTCAGCACAAATTAGCTGAATCCAGCCTTCACAAGAAGAGGAAGCCCCACACCCCTCCAAAAGAGTAGCGGTTCTCAAGGAGGGATCCTCAGACTAGCAGAATCAGCATCACCTGGAACTTCTTAGGAATGCAAATCGCTGGCCCCTGACCCCAGACCCGCTAGATCAAACTGTGGGGAGGCAGCTCGCTGTTGATGTTATATCAGGACTGGTCACACTCAAGTCTGGGAACCTCTGGTCTAGGATTTCAAAGTTAGGGGTCATGGCTCATTTCCTGTTATCTCCCACTCTGACTTCCTATTTCCAACTAGTTAGTAATGAATATTGATTATTGCTGGTCACAAGCAGGGCAGCCCAGAAGCGAGGAGAGAACTAGAACACGTGCATCTGAGTTCTGTCTCTATTGGTCGCTCATTGTGTGTCCTTGATCGAATGGGTTCAAGTTTCCTGCTGGAGACTTCTTATCCCTACAAGGGCAACTGGGAGCCTCCAGGGAGACCATATGCCACTTACTCGCACACTGCCTGACACATAGTAGGTCTGAAGGACATGTTACCTAGACCAATGGTGTGCACATCACAGCAACCCAAACAGTTTGAAACTGGATATTGGACAACCTTGTTCTAAAAGAGGTTAATTGCTTGGCCAGAGGTCCTATTGTTTGGCCTTGCTTCTCTCCTCCCTGTTTGTGCTCACCACAACTCACCCCCTTTGTTTATGATGCTGACTTTATTCCCCAGCCCTGCTCTGAACCTTTGCTCCTCACTTTGCAGATCTCAGGATATCTTTAAACAATGGACCTGCTACTCTGATTCTCATGCTGGCTTCCTCCCTTGTCAGAGAGGCAAGGGAGTAATGAAACTTATTTCCCTACCAGTGGGAACTGTGCTACCTCTCAGAAAGCTTCAGTGGTATAATCAGTTTATGTGTATCATATATGGTTATGAATATTTATGTAGATATGAATATATGTATATGAATATGGATCTTTTAACTCCCCATTGGAGCATTTCACTCCAGAGCATTTATTCCTACTCTTTTTTCTAAACCTTCACACCCTATGAGGCACCTGGGTGGCTCAGTCCTTAAGCATCTGCCTTTGGCTTCGGTCATGATCTCAGGGTCCTGGAATCGAGTCCAGCATTGGGCTCCCTGCTCTGCGGGGAATCTGCTTCTCCCTCTCCCACTTGTGCACTCTCTCTCTTTCTTCCTCTCTCTGAAATAAATAAATAAAGTCTTTTTAAAAAATAAGAAAATAGGGCGTCTGGGTGGCTCAGTTGGTTAAGCAACTGCCTTCGGCTCAGGTCATGATCCTGGAGACCCAGGATTGAGCCCCACATTGGGCTCCCTGCTCGGCCTGAAGCCTGCTTCTCCCTCTCTCAGTCCCCCTGCTTGTGTTCCCTCTCTCGCTGTGTTTCTCTCTGTCAAATAAATAAAATCTTTAAAAAAAAGATAAGAAAATAAACCTTCACATCCTAATAATTAGGAACTTAGCTTCTGTCAGGGTTTCTCAATATTCATAGTAGCCAGAGTAATTCTTTGTTAGCCTTGGGGGCTGCCCTGTGTGTCCTGAGATGATTAGCAGCATCGTTGGCCTCTACCCATTTGATGCCAATAGTATTGCCTAGTCCTGATAACTGAAAGGGTATCCCAACATCGTGAAATGTCAGCAGGAACTATTCCTATTGAGAGTCACTAGCCTAAGCTAAAATCTTCCTATAATAGTTTAGGTATGTTACCTTTAAAAAAAAAATTAATTATTTTGAGAGAGAGAGAACAGGGAGTGGGGGTAGAGGGAGAGAGAGAAGGGAAGCAGACTCCCTCCTGAGCAGGGAGCCCATTGCAGGGCTCGATCCCAGACCGTGAGATCATGCCCTGAGCTGAAATCGAGTCAGAAGCTTAACTGACTGAGCTAACCAGATGTCCCAGGTCTATTATATCTTACTGTGTCCCAGAGTTCATCTCTGTAGCATATTTAAGGTTAGGAGACTGGGTTTAGCCATCAAGGAGGGAGATGCAGAGTCCCCAGAGAATCAGCGGCACTCTGTGATAGCTGCCCTCAAAGGCCCCACACTGAACCCATGTGCATTCAAGCCAAGGACATCCCGCTCCCTCCTCATACCTTCTCTCATGCGCTTGACTCTCCCCATACAGCAGGAAACCGCACAGGAACCAGGCAATGGCCTTTGGGTTTTGGCTTATAAATACTCATGGTCTCATTTTTCTTACTGAGAAAAGATTTTTTTAAAAAATCATGTTTAACATTCTTGTTGCCGTAGTGGAAACTTTTGTTCTTTGGAGAATTTCCTATTCCAGGCCTAGGGTCAGATTCCTCAGCGGAACTCTGAACATTTTCTAGGGAAGTTTCTTTCACCAGTGAGATTGTACCTTTGATGCATTTACACAACTGTGTTTGGATTGTACATAAGCTGTCCCAGGATCCCATCGCAGACTCTGTGTAGCCGGGGAGGAGCGGTGTGTCTGGGACTCGGTGACCAGCCAGGATCAAAGCCCCTTAGTGGTTCCATTACTTTTTTAGATATCTTTCCTCACACTCCAGCACCTCAAATCTAAGACAGACAGCCAGTGCTTTTGTCAGTACAAGTTGAGTTATGCTGTGGTAACACATAGTCCCCAAATTTCAGTGACTTGAAATGAGAGATTTATTTCTTATTCGTGCTGTTGTTGGTGGTGGATCCACACGGACTTCTACGCATCACAGTCACTCAGGAACCCAGGCGGGCAGGACCGGCACCTCTTTAACTGTTGATGATTGTTGTGCCACCGAGAAAGAGGGTTGTGTCCTGCCGATTTAATGTTCTAGGCCACTAATTAGGGACTAAGTGAATTAGTAAGTGTTCTCTAGAGAAACAGAACCAAAAGGATGTACATATCTGTACCTCCACCCATCTGTCTGTCTATTTACCCATCTTACTTACCTATTTAGCTAGATTTCTTTTAAGGAATTGGCTCACTTGCTTGTGGGGGCCAGCACGTCTAAAATCTGCAAGATAGCCTTGCAGGCTGGAGACCCAGAGAAGAGTTCATGTTGCAGCTTCAGTTCAAAGTCAGTCTGGAGGCAGAATCCCCTCTTCCTTGGGGATGCCTGTCTTTTCTTTAAGACCATCAAGTGATTAGATGCAGCCCACCAACGTTATGGATGGTAATCTGCTTTACCCAAAGTCTACTGACTTCAGTGTTTCTCTCATCCAAAAAGCACCTTCTTGGTGTAATCCACTCTGACCAAGCATCTGGTACCCTGGCCTAACCAAGTTGATACATACAATTAACCATCATGACACTCAGCTTCTACTCAGAACTCATGGGCCAGAGTTAGATGCATGGCCAGGAAGTATGATCTATTTTATGCCTGGAGTGAGGGGTGGGGACCAGTGATATTTGACTAAGTACCAATAACTGTCCCAACTGTCCCAACTGTAAAAAAACGTTACTTGAGGATAAAAGAAAGTTACCACTTCGCGGTATCCTCACATCAACACATTCTGCTGAAGTCAAACCCAGAAATAGTTTTAGATTTCAGCCCAGATGCCCCCTTTGCTTATAGGCCAGGTTAAGGAGATGAGTGGGTTGAGACGTGGCCTGGCCTCCAGGGGCACTAAAATTTAAGATTGTTGCTGATCACTTTCTTCTCTTTTTCCTTCATTAAGTGTTTTCTGTGCATGGTATTGTATTAAAATACCATTTGTGTTTTGTGTCCTGCCAGATAATTTGGCCTTTGTGGCTTCTTTTTAGTACAAAGTTGTGTTTTCCTTGGTTGGATCAGAAGGGGCTCAAGTGTGTGCCCTCACTTTGCCACCATCTCACTCTCTGCCTCAGACGAGTCCCTTCCCAGTCTGTGCCTGATTTTCCTGGCTGCCCGGAGGGGGCTTGGGCAATGGCAGATCTAAGTTGTTTTCTGGCTCTAACACTCTGGCACCTTTGGTCAACACCCTCTGCCAGTGACCCCAAAGCCAGTTTGTGCACTGGCTTCCTGGTTGGGTATAGCCAGTGCTGCATGGCAGAGTTTTCTTCTGTGAAAGCGGCAAGATCATTGTGTGTTCTCACTAGAAGCTATGGCCTCAGTAGTGCCCCGGTCATGCTACTTTCACTTGCCCAGAGAGCACGTGTGCTACACACGAGCTGGGAAGCATTATCTCTAGGCCCACTGGCCCGTTAGGGTCCCCCTGCATGCCTGATGGGGGGAGTTGGGAACAAGGAAATGTTGGGATGGAGTACTAGTAAGCGTGGGGAGGGCAGAGACAGGAGATGGGAATGGTCCAGTTTAGCAGAAAGAGAGGTTGAGGAGCCAGGCCAGTCCTTCAAGGCCATCTGGGCAAATCTAACCTCCAAAAGGCAGAGTTGCAAGGACCCTAGGCACTACTTGCTTCCTTCCTTTCCATCTCAACGAGCTCTTTTGAAGCTCAGATGAGATAATGTTGGAGGAAATACCCGGAAAGCTGTACATGCTCTTCAGATATTGTCATGCATTGTCTTATACCATGGATATGTTGATGCTAGGTGCTAGGGATAGAAAAGTGAACAAAGACACTTAGCTAGAATACAGTGTGGTGCCAGCTCTAATAGCATGTTTCAGATGAGCCAGGCTTGTGGGAGCTCAGAGAAAGAAGCAATTAATTCTGCTTGTGGGGGTGGCGGGCTCCATGGGAGCAGTGGCAAGGAAGCTGGGTCTTGAAGAATGTCAAGGACTTTATGGGAAGAAAAGGAAGTGCCAGGCAGAAGACATTGCCGGAGCAAGTGTTAGAGTTCTGGGTAGGCTTAGAAAAAGTCCTGGAAGACTGGCTTGGCTGCTGAGTATAGAGGTGGGAAAACTTGAGGGGAAGCTGCTGAGGAGGGTGGTGAGATCAAGTTAGGAAAGTTCTGGAAAAACGTAGGAGGCGTTGGTTCTTAAGCTAGTTTTGGAAATTACCAAGTTGGAAAACACTTTCTATTTTAGTTTTGGCTGAAAAAAGAAGCGATGGCTTTAATTTGATAAAAAACCAGCCTACAGGTTTGTAATGGGCAAACCTGAACTCCTATAGATTTACTCACAGCATTGTTGCACCGACCTGCGAATTTCGCTGCTTTCCTTCCTCCTAGAATCCATGGAGAGCACTTAAGGTGTCCTGCTCTAGTCTCGGTCATTTGAAATATTTGAGCAGGAGGTATGAAGTGAGATCTTTATTGTTTTCTTCTCTTTATAAAAGGAAAATGTGGAAAATAAAGAAAGCTATGAAGAGAAGTTAAAGCACAGTGATGCCACCCTCCAAACAAGTCTGGTGTTACTTTTTGGATAATTCCTTCCCGCGAGCATTTACAGGGCAATTTGTCTTGCATGTTGCCTTTTCCATGGCATGAATGTGACTCTGGCAAGTGCTCCAATTGCTATCACCATGCCCCCATAATCCTTCTAGAAAAAGCTCGGTGATGGAACACTAGTAAAACGACTTATGTTCAGATCCTAATATTTCCGTTCATTACCTGTGAGACCTCAGCCACTTAGTCTCTCTACAGTTTCCTCATCTGTAAAATGGGAACAATCCTAATATCCTAAACAATAACAATACCTAAATCCCCAATTTTGGGGACCAGAGTTCATTTGGGCAAAGCACTTATGAAATGGTTTTGCACATAGTAAGTGATTAATATTTGTTACTGGTTATTATCCTGTCCTGTGGTCGGTTCAGCCCTGGGGGAGGAGCCACATGGGAGGAACCTTCCACTGCGGAAGGGTCTTTGTCTGGAAGTGTCCCACAAGTCAGGGGAGGGGACAAGCCTATCAAGTCGTCAGGATTAGGCAAGCACTGAGCCTGGACCCTGGTGACTTTTCATAGCTTTTCCCTGGAGGGAACTGGCTCATCCTTGCTTACTTCTTCCTGTCCGGCTTTTCCCTATGGGCTTTCTGGGCAGGCTGTCCCTTTAAGAAAGGCAGCCACACATTATGGGGCCCTGCCTCCCCTGCTGGGTGCCTTGCTGGGCTGCAGCTGGGACCCTCCTGGGCTGGATTTGAGTGCTGGACCCTCCTGAGAAGGGGGACTGCTTTGAATCAAGTGCACATCTCCCAGGAATCCATGCCTGAGGAAGGACTCCCTGTCATCAGCCCCCATGGTGGCCCCTGTCTCCCAACCCCCCAGCCCTGGCTCTGGGATGTGTAAGAATCATTCTTAAGGACTGAGCTCAGGATCCCTAAAAAGAAAGTTGGAAACTAGCTGGATAAACTTGGTAAGTGAAAGAAACCCACGTTTCATCCTTCTTTCTGCGGATTACAGATTTGGGTTTGAGTTTGGTGACTCTTGCTGGATGGAATCTGATGGGCAAATGTGGGAAAGAGGAAACGGAAGTGGGCCTGGGATTCCTGGTGGGTAGTGAGTTTTGAATTGGGGATAGCCTCCGCCCCCTCCTCCTGCTGCTTGTCACCCTTGAGGCAGGGAGCTGAGGGTTGACATCTGAAGTATCTGGAGCCCGTGGTTGGTGGGGGCAGCGGAGAGAAATGGTGAAATCAGGGAGGGGCTGATGCCCCTCATTTGGGGAAAACAAAGTGTGGGGCTGTTTGCAAAGATGCCCAAAGCCAAATGACACTTGCGGCCTTAGGGTGAAGTGAGTGACCCTGGGATTCTGTCTCAGCAAGAGAACTCAAGCCAATTCCTCTTCTAGGCTCTGACCTTGTTCTCCAGGCCCCAAAGAAGTCTGCATTGGCCCCTTGGACCGGGACAGCTGTCCAGAGCAGCGGCAAGGCAGTGCTGTAGGGGGGAGGACGCAGGTCGGCCAACGGCGGGGAAGAATGAGGCCTGTATTTCTGGAGCCTGGGAACGCCCCCCTGCGGGGAGGCTCACGATGCCCTGTGGTCAGCGTGAGAAGAAATGCAGACAGAGGTCTGTGCAGTGGGCAGAAGGGGTCTGAGGTTGCAGCCCACCTCTGTAGAGCCAAATGACCAGCCAGCTCCCACCTGGACATAGGTGAGCTCCCTGGCCTTGAACAGTAGAGTCTGCAGGGCTGGCCTCTGGGCACAGGGCTGGCCTCCCACAGAGGAGGCAGGAGGGAGAGCAGCCTCTGGTCCTGCGCTTACCCGAGACCATGAGATCATGGGTCAGAGCAGCTCCGTGCTGAATTCGGCCCCAGCACCCCTCTCCTGAGCCTCCACTTGTGCCAGGCTCTAGCTGGGGGTTTATGGAAACCAAAATCGAATGGTGGAGTCGGGAGAGTGTGAGGATTGGGAAAAGAGGTTTTGAATATGGGATTAAAGTCGTCTTTGAAAAGTAATAATAACAGTGGCCATTTATCCTGGGTCTTGAATGTGCCCATCTCTGTGCCAAGGGCTTTATGAGCACCATTTCGTTTGGTTCGTGCAGTAATTTTTTGAGCCTCCCTCATTGTATTACACTCTGTGGATAATTGCTTTTTTTTTTTTTTTCTTTACAAATTGCATGTTTGTGGCAGCCCTGCCTGGGGCAAATCTGTTGGCGCCACTTCTCCAACAACGTTTGCTCACTCCATGTCTCTGCGTCACATTTTAAAAGAATTCATGTTTAATTGTCACAATACTTTAAACTTTTATTATTATATTTGTTATGCTGACCTGCGAACAACGATTATGACTTTGCCGAAAGCTCAGGATGAGTAGCAGTTTTTAGCAATAAAATATTTTTAAATTAAGATACGTACACTGTTGTTTTTAGACATAATGCTATTGTAGTCGCCATGGACGACAGTACAGGGCTAACAGCTCTTGCAGGCGCTGGGAAGCCACAGAACCGGCTTGACTCGCTGCGTTGCGATGTTTGCTTTGCTGCCGTGGTCTCCGCTAAGATCTCTTAGGTGGGCCTGTAATTGGAGGGGCTTTTACAAATAAAAAAAAAAACAGAGGCTGAGAGGTGCAGGGCCTTTCTGAGGACCCAGAGCTGGTAGATTGTGAAACAAAGATGCCAACGTCTTCATTCAATCATTCCTTCACGCTTTTGTTTAGCAAAGTTGAGCTAATGGCCTCTGTTGGCCAGCTCTTCCGGTGGGCACTGAAGACACGGGAGGGCGCAAGACTGGGGACCTAGCAGCACGGCCTGGGTCCTCCACCCCTGAAGAGTCTTTCAGATGGTCCTTGGGACCCTTGAGGAGAATGTGTTGAGAACTCCGCTTGAGAAACTTCTTTTTCTTGAGAAAAGTTTCATTTTGTTTTCATTTTAATAGTCGTCTAAAAACTGAATGCATTCATTCTGCATCGTCTGAATGGCTATCACATAACCTACTACTGGCCTGCGATTTTAGTCCTGAGTTTATGTTTCTGTGCAAGTTGGCACCAAGCGGTTTCCTAAAATGATAGTGTTTAACTTTTACTGCTTTGTACCGCATCATGAGCTTGGAAAGCCCAAAGTGCCAGAGATAAAGAAAGGCTCCATTGATCTAGTGCAAGAAGGGAGAAGTGCGGTCAGGATGATGGGGGGGTGGGGTGGTCAGCTGTCCCTTCTCCTTAGGGCAGAGAGAGCCAGACTCTGCTGTGACAGAGTGGAGGAGGCCTGCCAATCCATGCAGGAGCAGGGTGGACCCAATGCAGAGACTCAGAGAGGAGTGTGCAAGTCAGGCAAGATGAAAGACCCCAAATTAGGAATCGAGACCCCAACTTCCGACACAGTGTCTCTGACCTCTAAGCCTTGACAGATGAGATAAGCTGTGTTAAGGCTCGGGGGGTGAGTGTGGGACCTCTTGGGGGCACTGTATAGTCTCCTCTCAGAGAGGGGTCTTCTCAGATCTTTCTAGAATTTCGGAACTTTCCCAGGGTCCAGCTGTTAGGTGAGAAGGCTGAAGAAGGATCCTTGTGACCTGCAGGCTCACTGTGCTAGCTTGATGCCTCGCCTCTTAGATAGGGCTGGGTCACGAGCCCTCTGTGAGGATCACGCATCCCACCAGCGCAGGTGGCCAGAGACAAGAGACTCAGGATCCAGACCTCATCTTCTTCCATCTCCTCTTTCCCCTGCTGCTGAGATTTTGGGTCTGGCCGAGAGGTAGCTCATGGTCACACCTGCTTTTCAGCCATGCCCCTAGTGTCTTCACTCTCTGGTTACTGTCCTTCACTTGGATCCTGGTCATTATCTGGTTTTCTTCTCTCCAGACTTCTCTGCCCTGCCCGTCTTCTGTGTCAGGAGACACCAGACGTTTTCTGTGAGGGTCCCAAGAGCAAATATTTTGGCTTTGGGGGCCCCATGGTCTCTGTTGCGATCACATGACTCTGGCACCAAAGCAGCCCCAGACAATATGTAAATGAACTAGGGTGCCAATGACACTGGCAGTGGGCTAGATTGGGCCTCTCCTGATCCGGAAGGAGGAAGCTTCTGCTGAAAAACATTTGCTAGTTCTGCATGGCCTGCTGGACCCCTTCGTGTGCTGGGCCCACCCCGTTCTTCATCTCCAGGTGCATCTCCTGCAGAGTCCTTCCGAAGCCCCCAGGAGTCCCACTCTCCTGCCACACTGCCCTGCCCGCCCTTCCTCGAACATGCTCTATCTTTATGCCTGTCAGCCTTTGCCTCTGCAGGCCCCTCCACCTGGAATGCCCTCTTCCTCTTCCTCCCACTCATGCAGGCTGTGTACTCCTGAGATATTGACTCCTTATTCAGATCAGATGTTTCTCTTTGTGACCTGCCATGACCCTCCACCTCTCAGCCCTCTCCAACATGCTGAGTTCCTCCTCTGTGACCCTGTCACTTTGCGCTTGCCTCCAGAGTGACCCTCCAAGTGCTACACTTCAGTAATTTGTTCCTGGCTTATCTCTTCAAGGGCAGGAATCAGTAGGACTTGGCTTTCTCCCCCAGCGCCAGGCCTGCCAGGCAGTAGGCACTCGGGAAACTGCCTTGGCATAAACCCCATGACCTCTCCTCTTCCCCCAGAGAGCCCCTGCCACAGCAGGTGGCTTTTTGGGGTTGAGCTGAGCCATTTTGGGAAATCAAGATCCCCTCGTGAGTAGGACAGTGAAGCTGTCTATAACTAAATCTGTCACTGGCCCTGAAACCCAAGCCTGCCCACTCCCTGTGCCCCACGATCGGGTGTCTGAGTTTGTTTTGACATCCTGCGCGGGGCATGGGGGGAGACGTGAGAGATCCAGATTTCAAAGCAAGAATTTTCTCTAGCAGCCGCGGAAGGCCAGGCCCCTGCCAGCGCCTGGGCTCCCATGTTAGCATTTTCAGTTAATTAAGAAAACAAGCCCCAAGTCCCTGACAGAGATGGTTTTGCAGAGTCAGGACACTGCTTCGTGTCAGTGTGCGGGAGAGGCCTCCCAGCTCCTGCGGGCAGGATGAGCTGGAAGACGGGAATGTGTGAGCCAGAGAGGACCCACTGGTGCCTTCTCCCTGAGAGAAAGTGCCACGGAAGTTGTGTCCTGGGGAGCCAGCCCCAGGCAGGGCCCAGACACGAATCTCTGCTCCTCCTTCCCCTTCCAGGGCATTTTCTGATTGGCTGGAATCTGGAGGGAGGCCAGCTGGGTGAGAATCAGAGGAGAAGCTCCAGGACAGTGAAGAAGCAGGTTCTCTAGAACCTGGTTATTATTATTATTATTATTATTATTATTATTTAGGATTTTATTTATTTATTTGACAGAGAGATTACAGGTAGGCAAAGAGGCAAGCAGAGAGAGAGGGAAGCAGGCTCCCTGCTGAGCAGAGAGCCTGATGCGGGGCTCGATCCCGGCACCCTGAGATCATGACCTGAGCTGAAGGCATAGGCTTAACCCATTGAGCCACCCAGGCACCCCAAACCTAGGCCTGACTAGTGGGGGACATTGGCGAGAGGCCACCTGGCCATGGCTTCAGGTACAGCCCAGGTGACTGACCTGCCAAGGGGAAGTTCTGGTCAGGGGGGGTGCTTACCCACGCAGAGTCTTGACGTGAAGTTAGTGGTATTCCTCAGCAAGGAAAGAAAAGCTATTGCTGTAGAGACAGCCAGCTCACCTCTCCCCTGTCCACACCCTCTGTGTGGTGCCAGGAGGTGCTGGGGCTCCATCAATACCCTTCCCTGACATGGGTGTCATTGGGCAGGCAGACTTGGACTTGAGCCTCTGGACACTGCAGCAGCCCAGCTGTGCACAGGGTGGGAGCTGACGGTCCATCCTGTGCTTTGTCTCCCAGGTGCGTGCACCCCTGGTGGTTCACGGCCTGAGCACGGCGTGCAATGGTCCCAGCCCCTTTTGGGCAGAATGAGGTAAGAGTGAGACCTAATCCTGCTCTACTGCTACCAGATGGTCTGGGCTTTGTGAACCTCCAGTTTCTAACAGGAAATGGGGGCAAGGCTCACACTTTGTCCTAAAGGGTAGGTATGTTGGGTCCCTATGAGATAAAGGGTATCACGGGCCTGCCTCAGTGAACCTGGCTTCCTTCCCCAGCAGACATCTGTCATGGTTCAGCTTCTGCCAGCTGGCCGGGTATCTGGTCAGCAATGGGAAGAATGGCCTGGGAGGAAGTGGCAGTAGTGGTAGTGGGGCCAGCTCTCGGGATCCGTATAACTGGGCCAAAGAATCAACAGTTGGTACAGGTATTTTTGGGCTTTTGAGAGCCTTCCCTTGTGCCTTTGGGAATTTCTGGGTGCCCTGCCTTTTGGAAGTCATTGCTTTATCACTCTCAAGACAGGACACATTCTGTGAGCCATTAAGGAATGTTGGGAAAGCAAGACTCTGAAAAGGTAAGCATCTCTGAGGTGTTCACAAGCTGGAGAGGAGTCATTTGGGGTTTGGGGGAGGCTCAAATCTCTCTTTCTCTCTCTGTGTCATTTTGCATTTCCACCTGAATTCTCAAGTTGTATAGCCTGCATGACTGATAGCTCTTCTTTTCTGGAAAACCAAAATACCACCTGATCCTCCTAGAATTCCCAAATCCAAGGATCAGGCAGGCTTGTTTGCTTTCTCCTGCTGGTGCTGATTTCCCTCACTGGGTCTTAGAAAAGAGCATAGTGACGTCAGGCACCTAGTGATCTTCACACACAGTTGTTAGAACTTCGGCTTGGCAGATCAGAACCTCTTTAGTGGACTGTTGGGAGCACTTTCTCCTATTTAAACAGCATTTCTAAGTGTTTTCCAGGCTTCAGAGGGAACATTTGCAGTAAAGACCAGAAGTTATGAATTTGCTTCTGGAATATTGGGAACACCATCCAAAGGGGGGGATATAGCTTGTGCCCTTGAAGGACTCACAATATTTAGGGAGATGTTCACCGATGCATCTTAGCTAAGAATTTTGGAGGTTTTGTTTTGTTTTTAATTACACTTTTGTAGTTGTTGTTTCTGCTATGGATGCTACCTTCAGGAGAAAGCACTTAAGGGGAAGCCAAGACCCAAAGCAGGGTGTGCCTGCCACTGTCCTCTAGTGGGAAAGAAGAGTTCTGAGTTGAGAATTTGAGGTTGATTTCTAGACATGGTCTGTCGTGACTTTGTCCTGGGCAAGTGGCCTTGCTTCTTGAGCCTCAGTTTTCTTCCCTATGAAATGGTCTTGGTAAGGAGAGATACCCCCATGTCAACATCCTGTGCCTCCCAGCAGCTGTGTGGGAGACGTCTGTGGGGTATGTCCGAGAAAAGTTGGGGATGAGTTCATTCACACATAGGCAGGTGGGAGTGTCGCCATTCAGGGTGGTCTGCCCAAGAGTCAGATTTTTACATCTGAGTTTGTGGAATGGCGCTTGGTCACTCTGGAGGACAGTGGCCCTTCTACCTTGGCTCACTGAGTGAGGGTCTGTCGAGGCAGCCCTGCACCTAATGGGATGTGAGCGTTGTCCTGGGGCTGTTGAGCTTCTGTCTCTGTGTGTGGTGTGCTTCCCCTTGACCTCCTTGGTCTGGAAATGGATTCTCTTAATGGACTAAAGGGGAATTTGGAGAATCCCAAACTCAGTTTCAGAATCCAAGGAGGGTATTCCCCTTCATGACCAAGCACTGGACCACTGTCTGCATGCCCTGCCTCTCACAGCCTGTATTCCCCTCTGCCTGGGAGTTGGTACCTGGTGAATCCCTAGCCATCCTTCAAGATGTAGTTTCTCCAGTTCCTCCTCCCTCCCCCACCTAATTTCAGGGAGATAAGCTTCTCTCTCATCTCTGGCCCTGAAGACCTGCCCCAGATGTAGTACTTAGCACAGAGTGTGAAAAACACTGTCCTCCCTGTCTCTCCCTAGACTCCTGGCTTCCAGAATGCAGGAATTCTGATAGGGCCAACTGTGCATTCCCAGCGACAGCGTCTAGCACATTTTACGTCCTCATTAAATATTGGCCGAGTGAAAAATGAGGAGGACCTGTACTCTTTGTCTTGTCCCACTGAGAAGGAAACAGGAGTGACTGGTGTCTGGGCGGTTGGCCCAGGGGCCAGCTCCACGGTGGTATCTGAACCGAGCGCTCTAATTGGTGTCTCCTCTATGTATGCCTTCCGCGGCGGGGCTGGGGACCCGTGTGTGCCCATGGCTGGGTGCGGGTGGCAGAACCATGTTTTTCTGTAGAGACCCAGGTGCGGACATTGGCACCAGCTGCCTACCCTTTCTGGCTTTTGTCCACATGGGCACGTGATTCTCACCGTTTCGGCCACGGCTTTTGGAGGAGGTGTGACCGTGTGGGGAAGCTGGTGGCACTTTGGGAGACAGACCCCACCGTCGGTGCCTTGGAAGAACACCTGCATCAGAGGCTAAGAAGGTACCTTATTTGTACCAGTTAGAGAGCTGAAGCACAAGCAAGATTCCACAACAGGATTCGTGTGAACACCGGTGAGATAAGACTGGAGCGAAGGCTCTTGCGCCTCAGTAGTGATCTTACCTTCAGGGAGTGTATTTACTCATTGGTGCGGTTAGGTACATTGGCCAAGTGCCTCCCATGTGTGTGTCCATCATTGTTCTAAGCTCTGAGGGTGCAGACTGGCCTGACCCTGTCCCTAACTCAGAGGGTTTCTTTTCTTTCATTTTTTAATATAAATTCAATTTAGTTGGCATATAGTATATTATTAGTTTTCAGGAGTAGAATTCAGTGATTCATCGGTTGCATATGACACCCAGTGCTCATTACATCATGGGTTCTCCTTCGTTCCCATCACCCAGTTACCCAATCCCCCGCTACCTCCCCTCCAGCAGCCCTCAGTTTGTTTCCTAGAGTTAAGAGTCTCTCTGGTTTACCTCCCTCTCTGTTTTTATCTTGTTGTTTTTATCCTTCCCTTCCTCTATGTTCATCTGTTTTTTTCTTAAATTCCACATATAAGTAAAATCATATGATATTTGTCTTTCTCAGACTGACTTATTTTTGCTTCTCCTAATACCCTCAAGCTCTATCCACATCGTTGCAAATGGCAAGATCTCATTCCTTTGATGGCTGAGTAATATTCCACTGCATATATATACCACGTCTTCTTTATACACTCATCTGTCGATGGACATCTAGGTTCTTTCCATAATTTGGCTATTGTGGACATTGCTGCTATAAACATTGGAGTGCAGATGCCCCTTTGGATCTCTATGTTTGTATCTTTTGGGTGAATACCTAGTTGTGCAATTGCTGGGTCATAGGGCAGTTCTATTTTTAACTTTTTGAGAAAAAACTCCATGTTGTTTTCTAGAGTGGCTGCAAGATTTTATTTATTTATTTATTTATTCATTCATTCATTCATCCATTTATTTATTTATTTGGGGGAGAGAGCGGGGGGCAGGGGAGGAGCAGAGGAAGAGAGACACTGAGCACAGAACCTGAGGCGGGGCTCAATCCCACAACCCTGAGATCATGACCGGAGCCAAAATCAAGAATCAGAAGCTTAACCAACTGAGCCACTCAAGCCTCCCTTGGAGTATTCAATATTTTCTACTGAATATCCCTGAAGCCTGAGGGGATGGGAGTTAAAGCCACCATCATTGTGGAGACAGTGTCCCTTGCAGATTCCGAGCCAGTGCTCCAGTGAGGGATGTCGTTTCTTCATTCCTCAGCTCCTTATTCTCCCACCTGCCAGACCACTGAGGTGTCACCCTTCCCGGATTCCTGGCTCTATCTCCTTCTCCAGGCTGTGGACAGACCCCTCACTGTTCCCCACCGTGCCCTGTGCAGCTCTACCCTGCACACTTACCCCTCCCCAGTCTGCTCACCACTTGAACCTACTTCCCCAACTGAGAGCGCCTTTGATGAGCAGGTCTGTTGTATTCACCCCCATATTCCCCAGGGGGCCACACCCAGCACAGGGTGGAATTTCTGTACGTGATTGTGGAAGGAGTGAATTCATGGGATGGAAGCTAGGTATCATTTACTCATCTTCACCATCCATGCTAAGCCTGTGTGCCTGTTTTCATTTCTTCCTGGGTCAGTTGTCAGAGGGGTGGACACTCGGGGAAGTGGCTGGAAAGGGGGGAACTGTGAGAAATGGGAAAAGCAGGAAACCCCTGGTTGAAACCATCTCTTCAGTGTGTCCCCTCTATGACTTTACCTTCAAACACACTCCCTCCCGAAGGCTGGCCAGGCGGGTGGGCTTCAGGGCTCACAGCGCTGGGCTCTAAATTCCATATCCTCCTTGTGCTGAGGCCTGGGTTTGCCTCTTCATGTGTGGGGGGACCAGGCAGTGCTGAGGGACAGACTTGCCTGTCCAGCCCCTCGGGTTTAGTCAGCACAGCTGGGCCGGCAGGAGAGCAGGCCACCCGGGAATGGCTGGGAAGCGAGTCCCGGCCTTGGACCCACCTCCCCCAAGGCCAGGATGTGGCGTGGGACCCAGGCGGGTGGAGGTTCCCACCACTCAGCTCCTTCACTGGCTCCCAAATGCTTCAGGCCAGGCAGTGCCTCTCAGCAGCAGGGGGTGGGGAGAGACTCCAGCTGCCTGGTTCAAGACCCCGCATCAGGACAAGGGCAGCCCTGCAGGCACTCACCTCTGACATTTATCCTCCACCTGGACGGCTGCCAGTGTTCCTGCCGGCCAGCCTTGCCTCCCATGGGGAAGAGAGTCTGGAATTAACCGTTACAGGCCCTGCCTAAATCAGGCCGAGACTGTCCTCCCAGACTGGCCAGCTCCCACCTGTCATGTACCCAGGGCTGGGTGGGCATCATCACAAATAGTACCTCATTTAATCCTCATATCAGTTTGGGCATATATGGACACTGAACCCCATTTTCCAGATGAGTAAACTGAGGTATGTGGTGTTCCATAATCTGCATAAGGCTATAAGTAAGTAAAATTTCATAGGAATTCCTTCTTAATTGCAAAAGCCTGCTCTGTGCTAGGTGGTGATTCTAGGCCCTGTTGGATAGAGCAATGGATGGTGAACAAAAATGTCTCAAGGAGAGAGAGATAATTTAAAAAAAAGTAGTAGTCTCTCACACGGTAGCAAGCCTATGTGGAAAATGGGAGAGGGAGGGGTCCATTTTGAATGGTCATAGAAGACCTCCTTGAGAGAGTGTGCAATTGTTGATACTGATAGAGTTCCCCAAAGACCAGACACACCCTTGTCATCAAGCCTACTATTTAACCCCCATATAACCTTATGAAGCACGTGGCTGAGATTCTCATTCTCAGAGGGGGACACTGAGGCACAGGGAACTTGCCAGAGATGAGAGCAGATGAGAAGTGGTGCTGGGATCTGTGCTAAGGCTGCCTGAAGCCCCAGCTCCGGCTCATGACAGCAGCCAGCACCCAGGGGGCTGGTGCGGAGGGGAGGAGCCCTGCAGCCCCTACTTCACAGGCCATGTGAATACAGAGCAGAGGAGAGGAGAGATTCCTTAGTGGTAAACCTGGGTGAAAGGGGAGGGTTGGACTCCTTTGCAAAGAATAAGAGCAGGAGAAGGGGAATACTCTGGCGAGGGGTAAGGCCCAAAGGCTGCACCTTGCCCTTCTCCCCTCCCTGCCCCTGGCCTCCAGGCAGCCGCCCTCAGCCCTCCTAGGGCTCAGATCTGACACAAGTACTACAGTTTTTGCTCCTGCCCTGGCCTTCCCTCCCTCTGGGTCAATCTGAGAATAACTTGTTTTGTTGTTGTTGATGATGATGATAGCAGCTAATATTGGCTGAAGGCTTGCAGAAAGGAGAAGTTCAAATATATACAACTCCCATGTGCTGGGAAAACCACTTATTTCCTGTAATCGGTTACTTGTCATAAAAATCTTAGTTCGATTAGTAAAGGCACTTTAGTCTGCTCTGATGTGCGACCATGGCTCACCGTCCAGTGAGGTCCCAATTTAGATTCCCTGGGAGGGTGTTTCCCTGTGGGGCCACAGGGTCCCCGCTGATCTCCACGGGTGTGTTCTGTGTCCACTGTGTGTCTGGATCTCCTATGCTGACATCCAGGGAAGGGACCCCGTCTAATCTTGTCCCCAGGCTTTTGAAGGCAGCCCTTGCACCTGTTGCTAAAGTTTTGGCTTCCTCAGGCTTCCTGGCTCTCTCGGGACCCGCACCTGTCCCTGGAGGGCTTGAGTGTCCAGCTCTTCTTTGGATGTGGGGACTCTGGGTGGGGGGGGCCTGAGGGCAGTCCCTGGTCCTTGTGAAGCTTTCCAGGTTGCTCTGGGCCCCACCAAAGGCTGGGCTTGTCCAAGGGGCATGGCATTTCCAGGTTCTAGGATTCTGAGTCACTGGGTCATTTCTAATGGTGTCCCTCTCCCCAACCACCTATTGGGGATGGGAGTAGTGAAACCTGGCCATTGACTTCATCCCCCCCCTCCAGTCCTAGAAAGGTTTCTTCTCAATTTCTGACTAGAGAAAAGAGCAGTACCCCTTGGCAGCTGTTCCAGCTCTGTTGACCTTGGTGTTCTGAGGGCTCTGGGGCAAAGAAGTTTGTAGCTTAGCTCTGACATTACAAAGGTACAAGAGAAAGGAAAGGAAAAAAAAGAAAAAGAAACACCTGGATTTCCCAGGGGCAAAATATGTTAGGAAATATTTTAAACATTTTCCTTGTAAAATACTGTGCATCAGACATGCAGGATTACTCCTGAATTGGCGGGAACTCCTCATGACTACGTTACAGGGGATGTCCTGTCGTGTTCTCTTTGTACAGACGAAAAAGGTGAGACTGAGAAGTTAACTTTCCCAGGCTCTTATAGCTAGTGTGCAGCAGAGCTGAGTTTAGAAGGTAAAATTCTAGACTCTCCACCCCATCCTATCCCTGAGGTCTTTGCAACTTCCTCAGAAAGGAATCTCAGGGCCAAGGTTCTTCAGCCAGCACTCAGTGAAATAAAATGCAGCCCCTTGAATCATTGATAAAATCCCCAGAGAAAGCAGGATTGGCTTCAGTCAACCCAGCCAGTGGTAAAGATCAGGGCAGAACCCTCATGTCAGAGGAAATCTCGATTCACCTTAGCAAGGGCTGTTTGGGCTTCTGATTCTCTCCTGTTCCTATGCACACAAAAACTTACATCTTTCTGTTCTCCTTCAGTCTTGACACGAACAATGATTTTCACTACCTGTTTGGATCCCCGTGCTTGACCAAAATGTGGGGTGACGACCTCATTCCTATTCTGCTTCCCGAGTTAAAGAGGCCTTTGACTCGCAGCTGAGCTCCTTCTTTGCAGAGCCTAGGACAGCTCTGACTTGCAGCCCTCCGGTCTGCTGAAGCCCTGCCCTTTATGGACTGTAAGGAGTTGGTTCCCAGCTAGCAAGGATGGGGGTGCCACATTGGAAAACTCCGCTCTGGGCTTCTTTGCACTGGAGTTGAAAGGCCAAGGCAGGTGTCTGGGCACCACTTAAATATAGCCAGGGAAAATGACTTCTTGATACATAAATTTAGCTTTTATTACATAAGTAGTTTTTGGTATTATAACATTAACTCTAAATAAAAGGAGGGAGAAAATCCACCCACAATCACACCATTGCACGGGATTCATTTTTCCAAAAGCCCCAGTATGCTGGGCATTCAGAGATGGAGGAGGCAAAGAAGGGATGAGAGCAGAGTCAGTGGGAAGTGATTAAGATGGCCTGAAATGGCAGGCACTAAACTAATGCACAGGCTCAATTTCAGACTTACCGCTTCTCTTGATTGCCTCCTCCAGAAAGCCTCCCCTGGTATACTCCTTGTCAACAACTGGGGTGTATTAGATAGGATGTATTATTCTGCTAAGATCATAATGTCTTGCTTGATTGTCCCATATTGTGTTATGACTATTTAAGTGCCTGGCTCTTCCACTAGACTTGGATCTGTATGTGTTCAGAAATATATCTAATTCTTCTCTGTATCTCCAGTGTCCGGGACATCTAAGCTGGTAGATAAAATTAAGTTGCCAGATAGAGAGGTCAGGGTAATTGCTGAAGAAGACCTGCACTGAGGTTCAGACAAATTTCTAAAATCTACAGGATGCAGAGCAACATGAAACATGAAGTGTCTTATCTGCGTCTGTAGTGGGCATATTTTCTTTGGTGTGTTTTGTGTGTGTGAGAGAGAGAAGAGGGGGATTTGGCATACCCCACCACTGGCTGGGAGGCCTCTTCTCATATTAGAAGAGGGGATCAAAGAGCGTGAGCATGAATTTGAAGAGTATGGCAAGGGGGCCATTTTCTCCTTCCGACCACGTGAGCTCCAGATCTAGGGTTCTCTTTCTCAGCCCACAGCGGGCAGGGCCTGTGCCTTCTTCACACTGGAATCCCCACTGCCCAGGACAGTTCCTGGTCGTGGAGTAGGTGTGCAGGGAACACCTGTAGAATGGATGGAAGGAATGGGTGTAGACACGGAGGGAGAAACACTTGTAATTCCATGAAGTTCGGGGAGATGAGCACTGAGTCTAGTTATGAGAGAGGGAAGGGCCATGGATTGGCAGAGACCACAGAGGTGGCTTCATGGCAGGTTGGAGGGGAGGCAGGCCACTGGGGTCTCTGTTGGTTTGGATATTTCTAACCAGATGCTGACTTAGAGCGGCCATCTCCTGGGGGAGAGGAGGATGGGGGTGCTGTGGGAAGTCCTACAAAGACACAGGCCTAGAGAGAGCACTTCCCCCCTTTTACTTTGCTGCTTTCCCTGTAGCACAAGAATTGGACACATTGCTAAGATTCCTTGAGTCCCTAGGGCAGGCAGGGGGGTGTGGTGTGTGTGTGGGGGGGCAGTTCTAACAAATGAGCCTGGACAGAGGCATGTGGAGTATGGCCCAGAGAGATGGGGGTGGGTCGTGGAGTAAATCGTAAGCTCGGAGAGAAGAACGTTCTATTTTGGGTGCCTTTGAATCCCCAGCCCCTCTCCCAGCCAGATCCATAGCAGCCCCTCCCTTCCCCCATCCTCTGCCACTCTGTGCCCTGGTTTATGCTCCATGTCTGGCCCCCCGCCCTGTGTCCTCTAAGACTTCGCTCACTCTCTCCTCAGTGTCCTGCCTCTTGGTATTCTTGCTTATATCCCAAACCTCCTCCCAGTCTCTTTGGGAGCCATCCCTATGTAACCGTATCTACGAATAATAATTAACATCTACACTTCATCGCCATTCCTGCCATGGGCCATGCACCACCCAAGGAGCTTTGTGTCCCCTGTCAGTTCCTAAGAAACACACAAGGTCATTACTGCTGGGAAGTCTGTTTGGCAAATGAAGGAACTGAGGCTCAGAGCTTGGGTGAGTCAGGCAAGGTCACCGTGCTAGTTTGGTGGCGGGACACCAAATCGGCCTATGTCTTCTCTTCCCACAGCTACAGGGCCCTGCCTCCGAATCAGACTCGCTGAGGGGTGGGGCTCAGTGAACTGCACTTTGATACCCGGCCCCCCTCCCCCAGAGATTCTAGAACTGCTGCTTTAGCTCATCTGGCTCCAAACTGGCTGAAAACCTCCAAATCTCTGTATTTGGAAAAAGCAGGTCCATTCACTGCCATTACTCACCCTTACAGTTCTGTCCCGGCTCTGGGCATAGGGTGAGATGTTCCTGAGCACTTGTTTCCCTGGTTATGAGAAAGGAACAATCCAACCCTTAGAGAGAACTTCTCGTTTCCAGGAGAAGTCCTCTTCCAGGGTTCTCTTTCAGGGTCTCAATCCTGAGGGCACCTTAGCATCACCTGGGGAAATTTACAAGACATCAGTGCCTGGCTCCTTCCCCAGACCAGGCCAGCATCTCTGGGGATGGGGGTTAGGGCATGAGTGGCTCTAATGTGCATGGGGAGAAGGTGGGGGACACCTCTGGCTATTCACTCTCACACTTCATCGTCTCCATCACTTCCAGAAGGGAAGAGGTGAGGCATCTCTAACCAGTGACTCGAGAAGAAGTTATGAGCTGGGCTTGCCAATCTCTTTCCACCCCTTCCTGGGATTTGCTGTCTGCATGGTGGGTGCGTCTGGCTAGTTCTGGGAGATGAGGTCAGGGGCCCCCTCCTATGGGAGGTCCACGGTCAACCCTGCTACCCCAGTGCCTGGACCTGTGTGCTGGCCTCACTGAGTGGAATATTCGGCAGTCCCTTTGCCGGAGATATAAAGCCACATACTTGGATCAGAGCATGGCTGATGTTGTGACCTCCATCTGTCAGCAGCACGCATCCGTTTCTCAAATGGTCCTGGGCTGGAGCAAGGCAAGGCAGGTTTTACCCATCACCATGTATCTGACACTTAGTGTTGAATTTAATGAACTGGCATGAACAAGCCAGCTGGTCAGTTAGTGGTCAGTAAACATTTGCTGCATCTCAAACCAAGCCGGGCTCCCTCTGAGCGGCACCACACCTCCCTGGGGACTGACCTCTCTCAGCCTCAAACCACCTCCACCACCAAGCCCTCTCTTGCCTGACAGTTAACTCCTTAAAGCCCACTTCCCTCGGCTCAGTCAGTGCCACTGGCTCTCAGGGGCGACTTGCCAAGGATCTACTGCACCTGAGAGAAGAGCAAATGATTTCAAATTGGCTCCACCTATTTATTAACAAGTTCTCAGGTAATGGGGTGCCACGGGTCTAGAGACCCATTTTGAGATCACTCAAGTTAAATGAAAACAAAAGGCAGGTGAATTCTGGCTTTAGGGAATGCCTGGGGCCTTGGGTGAGTAAGAGACACCTTCTGACCCAGCTCTAGTCCAGTGTCTTGAAAATTAGAATCACCGAGGGAGACTTCAAAGGCCAGAGCCCAGGTGTTCACCAGTGTTCCGGCTTTGCCAGGACTCAGAGGCCCTCTGTGATGTGGGACTTTCATTATTCAAACCAGGACACTCTGGGGTAAAGCAAGGGTGAGATGCTCACGCCAACGGCTCCCCGACACCCACCCAGAGATTCTGTTTTACTTGGTTCTGTCTGGGATCCAGGCGTTGATATTTTCCAACAGGCTCTGTGGTTCTGCCCTACTGTGAAGCATGGGAGACTCTGGAGGATTTGATCACAGCTCCGGAGAGAAGGGGTGAATTGTGAAGTGGTTTTGGTATAGATGCTGTCGTAAGAGGAGGTAAGAGAAGCTAGAGAGAATGAAGCTACTTGCATCCCCAGTCCCTTGGGGAGCTTGTTAGAATGCAGATCCCTGGGTCCTTGCTGACTCAAACTCAGAACACAGGGCCTTGGAACAGGCATTTTTGCTGAGCCCCTGAGCGGGGACTGTCATTGCAGAGCTGCTGAGAGTGGGCAAACCAAGAGCTAAATGAAGGGAAGAGGGATGAGAACCCACAGTGTGCTCTAAGCAGGGAGCTTGTTGGCGGTTTGGGCCTGAGGTCAAGAAGGGGGTGTGACCACGGCTCAGGTGGAACAGAGGGCTCAGTCTGAACCTGGGCTGGGGTAAGCAAGGGTGGTGCCTCGAGGAAGCAGTTCCAGGCACAGAGCGCGTACCAGCTTGCTGAGTGAGCACTGGCCTAACTGGACTCTGAGCACATGGCCACCCTGTGTGTCTGAGCGGGGCCTGAGCATCCCCACAGCGGAGCAAGGGCTCCCACAGGAAGCGTTTCTAGGTAACCTGGACTGGGCATCGTCGAGAGTGATTAGGGTAATTGATAAAGCAGAGGAGAGAACCATGTGTGTGCATGTGTGTTGTGGGCAAGAACAGGGGCTCTGGACAGATGGCCAAAGCCTGCCTCGGACCCAGGCTCAGTGGATTATGTGCTTGGAACATAGGGCAGGTCCCTTGACTTCTTGGAGACCCCCGTTACCTCCTGTATAAAATCAGGATGCGAATATCTACTTCTCAGGATTTGTGGCACAAACTGAGATAATGCATATAAAATGCTGGCACGTGGCAGGGCTCAAGACCACGGAAATGCTCCGGATGATTCTGTAGATTTGGATCTCAGGACTGCAGTGTCCTTCACAGAAAGAAGCCAGGATGGCCTGAAGGGAGATGAAGTCCGTTTGAGAGGAAGTGGTGGGATGTGTGAGCCCATCCAAATGGAGATATGGGGAGCCGGGTGTATGGAGGTGGAGACTGGGGGAAGGAGGATTTAGGGGTGACCATCACCGAATTAGTCTGAAATAAGGGCATGGAAGGTTTTATTGGAGGGAGAAAGGCCCAGAGGGGATGGAAATCTGAGATATGAACCTTGGCAAAGCCCAGGCACGTCTGCTGTGTGCGAGGCTCTGGACGGGTTCCTGATAAACTGTGTGGCACTGTCCCTGACCCCAAGAAGGTCACAGCCCAGGAACAGTGACCGCAGCTCAAGAAGCAATAGCAGGTCTGTACAATGTTTGAGGGTGGGAGAGATGCAGGATGCCGGGATGGGTGCCTAAGCCACACCTGCAGGGAAAGGAACATGGCTCACCCCTGTGAGTGGCCAGGAGCCTTGAGAGGGCCAGAGAGAAGCTGCTCCAGACAGGGGGAAGCAGCTGGTGGAAATCAGAGGCAGGAGAGCAGTCTGGAGCAGGGGGCCAGGTGTCAGCATTTCAGTGTTCTGAAACACCAGGAGGAGGGTTAACAGGCCTCTGGAGGGGTGACAGGATGGAGGGAATAGGTCCCCAGAATTGCAGTTTCAGGGGGAGGTGGATCATGGGCCTCCATTACTGGGCACTAAAGGGGCAGATGGGGTGCCTTGCTGGGTCAATAAAGCCCCTTTGGTGAAGAGAATCAGGTCAGAGCTTGGAGGGATGTCAAGTTCAAAGAAAGGTGGCTTAGAAATGGGAGAGTCCACACAAAGACTACTCCCGGGGCTTGTAGCCATTGGGAGGGGTGGCTTGGCTTCTGGAGCCTCAAGTCCTGGAGCCAGGGTCTCCATTCCCCTAGAGGAAAAAAATCCTATTTCTCATAGCATAGAGGGGAAAAAAATACCTCTTATGCCTTTTATACAAGATGCTTTCGTTTGCAGGAAGGGGAGGGTGGGGAAGAGACATAAACAGAAGTGAAAATATCCTGCTTTTTGTCTGGGAATGCCAAGATGTGATTTAACCAGGCAGGCTTATAAAGGAGCATGCCTTTGCCTCTTGCTGAGTGTCACTTGAGATACCTCTTGAGGGTGTCTGGCCAAGGTCTCGATGCCTTTGACCTCCAGTGGACTCCAGCAGAGAAAGGATCGAAGTACCTGAGTTTATTGGGCTTTCCATGAGGATTCCTTCTGGGGAATTAATAAATTTCTCTTCTTTTTCTGCCCACTTGCACCCAGTGTCATTAGATGTCTTTCCGTCGGGGAGAGGACCTGCAGCACACATGGTGCTGGGCTAAGAACTATTCCTATGGGGCTCAGAACCTGGATAAGGGGGAAAGTTCATTGATGTAAAAATTTAAGTTATCACAAGAAATCCAATAAAAGGGGGCGCCTTGAAGTGGTATATGATGAAGTGTCCTACAAACAGAGTGCTCAGGGTGTGTTTTGGAGAATTCAAGTAGATTAGGATGATCAGGAAGGCTGCCCAAAGAAGGTGGGATCTGCAGAGGGGTAGAGAGGAGGAAGGGGAAGCAGAGACCGGCATGGGGACAACAGGCTAGGGGAAATATTGTGAGCCCAAATGGAGCAGAGTCAGCACTAACAGTCTCTTGCATTTAGTGTTTATCCCATTGCAGAAGGAAATACAATCTTGTGTATATGTAATGTAATATCACACTGATATGTGTTATGATAGGGTCAAGAATTCAGGAAATACTGGCATTTATTTAAATCTATCCACTCTTATCAAGTTCCTGCTGCGTGTGCTGAAAGAGCCCCGTGGGGGGAACTGGGGAGACGAGCGGAAATGTCCATGCTCTCTGGGAATTTCAACCCCGTGAGCGATGGTGCATTTAAGGAGGAGGACAACATGGCTGGAAACCAGGGGACGTTGTGGAGCGGAGGGGTGAGGTAGGATACAGAGGAGACATGGGGCAAGGAGAAGTCTAGCAGTTACTGAGTTGCCCATCAAGGCCCTTCGGGCAGGAAACCACTCCAGATTAAAGTAACTTGTCTCTGTACCATCCTGACCATTCAGAGACTGTGGGTAACATTTTTGGAAACACACAGGGAGTGGCTGGCTGGGCTGCTCTTCCTGGGAAAGGCTCCCTGAACTTGTAGCCAGAGAAGATGGGCAGGGCCAGCTGCATGATTTACAGGGCCCAGTGCAAAATGGAAATGCAAGGCTCCTTGTTCGAAAATTAGCAGAGATTCAGGACAACAACAGGAGAGACTTAAGGCAAGCAGGGAGCCCTTCTGAGAGTGCCCAGCTCACGCCCAAGGGGCTGACCCAGAGGAGGGTACAGCCTGGACCCTTCTGTGACTCAGTGTATGTGGTAAGATAATGGGCCGGGTTGCTGTCTGTGGCCAGGGGACAGGATTTCTTTGTACTAGTAGTGCTGCATTGTCCCCTGAGAGTTGGCATGGGGCGATGGGGAAAGGACAGGGCACCGCAGGAGGCTGCCATGGCTGTGGGGCGCCGACTGTTTACACACCCTGCCGTCTCTGTGCCGCAAGAAGACTGTGTCTTGAGTTTTGGAATTGATTCAACTGAGACTCACATGTTTTATGAACTTTACTAATTTGGGCAAGTTGCTCACCTTCTCTAAGGCTTAATTTCCCTACAACTAAAAATGCAGATCATAATACCATCCTTTCAGGATAATTAAGTAAAAGTAAATGTGGAAGTTTGAGCCCAACCTATTTTTTTTTTAGTGAATGTTAGTATCCTTCTTTCTGGAAATGTATTGAATATCTATCTTGTGAAAGTGTGGCACATGGGCTAGTTTGGGGATATATTTCCAATAGTAGTGACATAGGGAATGTATGCCCTATTATAATCTATCCCCGAAGGACACCCAGCTGGTTATACCTGCTAGACCCACACATTCGCGCAAACCCCTAGACACACACACGTGGGCACAAGTATGTGTGTACGCACATACCTGGTGTGGGATCGAAACTGGGTTGGAATGTGATGGTGTGTTACAGGAAAGAGCCCCAGTTTGGGTGTCCTTCCCTCTTAGCCTTGAACCTCAGTGTCGTCCTCAATCAAAAATCCTGACCTCACTGGGTTGTGTTGCGATGAAATGAGATGACGGATGTGAGTGTCTGGTCTCTGGTCCCTGGCAGGTGCAAGCACCCTTTGAATGGGTCCCCCTCCCAGGCCCTAGTGTGGCGCACGGTGAACTGAGGACCAGGTACTGCCTTCCCCACGGGAACACTTCCTGACTGTCAGCCTTGGGTAGCTTCTTGTAAACTAAGGGGGCTGGTTTTCCATGGTATTATTGTTTCCTCTGCTTATGTACTTTGGGAAGCTAACCAGGTCTTCTCTCTGCTGAGACTTGGAAGTCAGTAGAATCCCATGTATTTGTTTCCTGGAGATGAACACACAGACACACACCACACGATCACATATAACCATCCCACTTAGCCACCTCTGCTCCACAGAGTCAAACCCTCTGCCACACTCACACACATTAATTTCTTCTCTCCTTTTCTCCTTTGGTTGGTTCTGGGCCATTCCTATAGCTGCCTGTGTAGTGTACCCACCCCTCCCCATCGCCTGTCCTGAAAGCTCCATGTCATGGCCACTGTTCTTAGCCCCCTTCAGCATCTCTTCTGCCTCTAGCAAAGTCTAGGACTGTAAGCCGGGCTTCGAGTGCCTATTTCTAACCACCCAGAGGCCCTGGGTTGCTGTCAACTCAGCCCTACCCCCAGAGACTTCCATAGGGAATCAGGTTTGTGCCCATCTGCATTTCACTGGGCTTCTAACCCGCTCCTCACTCGGCTCCTGGGAGTCCCTCAGCTTCTCCTGCTCTTACAGTCTAAACTCTGAACCTTAGCCGCCACTGTGAGGAGCATGGGGCTGGGAGATGAAGAGGGCAAACAAGATTTGAGGGCCTGTGATGTGCCTTGTGTTGTGCTGGGTGCATGATACGTGCCCTTCCATATGGCGCTCACAGTGGGCTTCGCCATCCTTGTACCCACAGGGAAATGAGGCTTTTAGGGGCTAAGTAATGCAGCCACAGGCTTAATGAAAGCATATGCTCTTTACAATGTACTACTACACTGCCTCTTCAAAGATGACACAGATCAGCCGAGGTCTGGGCCTGGGGTGGAGGATTCCTTGTTCCCATCCTGCATCGGGTTTTTCCTAGAGTCTTTCCAGTGGTGTGTAATATTAGGAACCTTCTAGAGAATAACCAGCTGTAGTAGCCAGAGCCCTTGGTGGTTTGATGTGTGAGGCTATAAATGGACCTGTTTTGTTTGTTTTTCGTAACTTTATTGAGGTATAATTGATGTACAATAATCTTATGTAATTAAAATACATAATCTGATATGTTTTAACCTATGTACACACCTCTGAATCCCCTACCACAGTCAAGATTGTGGACATGTTCATTATCCCTGAAAGTTCCCTTATGCACTTTTATCTATTTATTTTTTGTTTGTTTTTTATTATTTTTTATTGTGTTATGTTAGTCACCATACAGGACATCATTAGTTTTTGATGCAGTGTTTCATGATTCATTGTTTGTGTATAACAGCCATTGCTCCATGCAACATGTGCCCTCCTTAATACCCACCACCAGGCTCACCTGTCCCCTCACCCTCTCCCCTCTGAAACCCCAGTTTGTTTCTCAGAGTCCACAGTCTCTCATGGCTTATCTCCCCTTATGCCCTTTTAAAATTCACTCCCTCCCTGCCTACTACCTTCTCCTGCCTCCGTAAGCGACCACCTACCTGCTTTTAGTCACTATGCACTAGTTTATGTTTTCTCAAGCTTTAGATAAACAGAATTGTATAATATGATTCCTTTTTTCCTCTGGCTTTTTTTTTTTACTTAGCATAATTATTTTGAGCTCTATTCACATGTAGCATGTATCAATAGTTTGTTCCTTTTCAATGCTGAGTAGCATTCTATTATATGGATAACTATACAATTTGCTTATGCATTCACCTGTTGTTGGGCATTTGGGTGCCTTCAGTATGGAGCCATCATGGATAGAACTGCAATGAACATTCATAAATAAGACTTTATTTGGACATATGCTTTCATTTCTCTTGGGTGAATACTTAAGATTAGAACAACAATATGTTTAACTTTTTAACTTTTTAAGAAATGGCCAAACTGTTTTCTACAACAGCTATGCCATTTTACATTCCCACCGCAGGTGCAGGAGAGTTCCAGTTCTCCCAGTCCTCACTGGCCTGTAGGGTGTAGATCTGATTGCAAGGCTTGGCTGGAATCGAATTTGCGAGTCCACCAAATGGCCAAACCTAATCGTTAAAGCAGGTGGCTTTCAGCTTGGACTGCATACTCCGAGGGTTGCCGAGCTGAGGGATGCAGAATCAGAGGCATCAGTCAAAAACCTTTTGCAGGATGCTGAGAAAGGGGAGACATGTGAGGTCAACAGTGGTCCCAGCCTGAGACTACATGGAATTAGATCAGGTCTGGAATGTGGTGTTTGGGAACAAAACAGACGTCCCCAAGGCATTTGGAAAAGTGATGGTGAGAATCATTAGTGGGATAGGGCATTCAGGATAGAAGGGAAGAGCAGTGGAAGAAGGCCTTGAGCTTGGGAGACCTTGCTCTGTGAGGGAAGGAGCGGCGTCTGTTTTGTTGGTTGCCTCCACATGCATCCCCACCACCAAGAGCGTAAGAAATGAGCAAATGGGTGAATGAGGAACTAATGGGAGCTCAGGGGAGAGGATACAGTTGAACTGGCATCATTTAGCACTTCATGTAATCTGTGGCACAGCGCCTAGAGTCAGGGGTGGAAGAAGCTCTGGAGGACATGTGGTCTGCCCTTCTCATTTACTGATAAGATTCAGAGAAATTATGCTCTCTTGTCCCAGGTAGTCTGCAAGGGTGGAGACCCGATTCAATCCTAAGCCTCCAGTTTATCTTCTGTTAAAAAGAACATTTTTTTTTTCCTGATGAAAAGGATAAATGCTCATTATAGGAAATTTGGAAAAATCTGGAAAAATAAGAAAAATAACCCTAACCTCCAGCAACCCAAGTATAATTATTTTAGGCTGCTGTGTACATGTGCATATGCGTGCCTGCTTAGATATGTCTATCCATCTCTCTAATCTATCCCCTATGTTTTAGTAGTTTGGGTTTTTCAGTCTTTTCTTATAATATGAACCTTGGGGTGGACATCTGGTCCTAATCTTGGCTAGCACCCCAATTATTCCCAGCACTTATTCTCCTGTAGGATGTCCCCGCAGAACCATTAGGATGAGCAGAGTGCTCTGCGAGGAATAGAACGCCTATTGGGATGGAGTTTCCCCCAGCATTCCTCACATTCAAAAATCTGTACTTTGATCCTAACCATGTCCACACTTTAATATGTTGATTTGCTTGATTTTCTCCCTTCCCCACCAAATTGAACTCCCGTTTACCATCGTATTTTTCGAGCCCTTAAGCATGGTATTTAGATGTGCAACGAGTGTTTTTTAGAATGAAGGAACAAATGAAATTATATAAACAAGAGTGAAGGGCAGTGAGGGGTCACCTGGGTCTACATTTTCAATCTGATTTGCCTTCTAGGGGTCAACTCAATTCCTATTCTCCCTTTCCCCAATCCCTGTCCCCCTCCCCCTGCCTCCTACCCTGGAAAGATGGAATGTGCCTTAGTCCAGGATTTATGTCCAGTGGAGGCCTGAGGCACACGCAGGGCCTTTCCTGGTGTGAATGCAGGACTATGGGAGGGCCTAGCAGGATGACAAGGGGGGGTATCACATCTGAGGAAGACTCAGCCCAGGGTCCAGAGTGTGACCATGTGCACAGCCCAGAGGGGAGTCCCCGGGCTGGCTGGCCCTGGCAACGCCTCGGGGTTCTGCCTTCATGAGGGAGAGAATGCTTTTGTGCTGGGACCCCAGGAGAAGAGGACCAAGAGGTCAGTAGGGAGCTTCTCCCAGCCCTAGGCTGCCTCCATTATGTGGGTTCTCAGCAAGTTGGGGTGTTCCGGGGGCAGGAGCGTGCAGGAAGAAGCTGTAGGCTGTTTCCTCTGCGCCCTTCCAGCAGGGGCACCACCATCTGTGTGAACGGGAGAAGGGGCTTGGCTTCCCGGAAGCAAGGGCTGTGGGGGGAGGGAGGCGACCCATGTCACGTGCAGGGTGGTTTCCCTTTGGCCAGGAGCCCCAGACCTCTGGTTCTAATGGATAGCAGAGACTTGGTGTTGAAATTCCTTCTTCTCTTTTACTTCACAGCTGTTGCCCAAAGAGCTCCCAACCACTCCCGCTTGAATCAGCCCAAGTCCTTGTTTCTGTGCCCAGTCCATGTCTTGCCAAAGCCCCTCATTAGCTCACACATGTGCTAGGTCGCGTACCCCTTCATGACATCTCCAGCATCCATCCCCTCCCCTCCGTTCTCAACAGTTCAGGACCTCATTAACTCTTACTCAGGCAGAGCTGCTGTCTAGATCTTCCCTCTGATGACCCTCTCTCCTACAATGCCCTCCATCAAGGCCACCAGAAATTGCCTGTCTAAGTCCCAGCTCTGATCTGAATCCCGACTCAAGCTCTCCTTCCTATAGCCGGCCACCCATCCTTCAATGACATCTCCTTCCTTAACCTGACATTCAAGGCCTTTTATCTGGTCCCGATCTTGTTTCCCACTGCACCTCTTTAAGTCTTACATTTCAGTATGGGAAAACAATAGTTAACTCTAGAACAACACATGTGTGAACTGCACAGGTCCACTTCTACGTGGCTGTTTTTCAGTCAACATTTTGCAAGATTTTTTTTGACATTTGCAGTCATTTGAAAAAAAACTTGCAGATGAACTACACAGCCTGAAAATCTCGAAAAAAAATTAAAAAGTTAGGTAGGTCATGAATGCATAAAACTTTGTAGATGCTACTCTATTCTATCATATGCTACCAAAAAAGACGCAAATCTATCATAAAAAGTTAAAATCTATCAAAGCTTGCACAAACACAGGCCATTCATAACGCCATCACAGTTGAGAGAAATGTAAACAAAGGTAAAGATGCTGTATTAAATCGTAACTCCATAAAATTAACTCTAGTTCTCGCTGTATTGCTGTAACCATTCCAAAGCCACCTCCCGTTGCTCTTGTGGCAACTCAAGTGTTGTACCTGCTGAAAACACTGTGTGACACTAATCATCTCCACGGGAACGAGGTGTCTCTTTGGTAAATGGCGAATAGGAGGAAGAAGTAATCTCTCATGGTTCTTGCAATGAAGAATGACGTTTGGGGCAGTCAGAAGTTCTTTGTGGAGTTTCTGCTGGGGCGGGGGGGGAGTCCATCTCCCTAAAGCCTGTGTGGCTCAAAGGTCAGGTGTCCTTCCCTTCATCTCGTGCTTAACTTGGGGTTTTTCTTGGCACTAGGTCCTCACTCTGGCACACCTTTCATAGTGAATGATTTCTTGGACACACCCATGAGACACGCCAACATCTTTCCTTCCCCTGAGACTCAGCTTCAATGTCACGTCCATGGGTGAATGTTGCAGGTGACCTTAGCCAGAAGTCCCTTTTTCTCCCTGCTGTCCCAGGCCTGCACCTCCTCCCCTCCCTGGTATCCTGGGTGCTTAGGCCCAGGGCCTGTTTATGCCCATGCCTCCCCAGAAAGACCATAGACCCAGTGAGGCTAGGATTTGATGTTGGGTTCATCCAAAGCACCCAGAAAATTGCCTTGTACATGACAGTCACACAGGGCATAGACGGATGAATGTGTGAACGCATGTTTGACGGGGACACAGGAGAGCAATTATCTCCTTGTTTTCTGCCCTGGCGAGACAAAGAAACATATGTTCTCTTTATCATTTCTCAAAATGAGAAAATGGATTGGAAAATCCACAACTTCCACACAACACCCTCATGTCAGAGAAATGTCACACTGGGGAATTTTCAGTTTTGCTTTTCCAGAAAGACCCCTCTTTCTTTTCATCCCCATTTCCCCTGTCTCTGTCCCACCCCTCAGCCTGCATGGAGGGGACCCTGGGACTGAGACAGTTTACTTTTGCTTTCTTTGCCTTTCTCAGAGCAGAGGGGGAAACCATAATTTAGGCAGCTGCTAAAAATAGCTCCCCCAGTCCTGGAAAGACAGCTTGCTTATTTTTGAAAGTGCTCCCTGCCCCCTCACCAGCCCTGCCCGAGATTCGCACTACAAGCCGGATGCTTCTGAGCACTGTCCTGAGGCTGGCAGGGAAGTCACAGGATGAGGCCCCATCAACCAGGGGGTCCGAGCACCATCTGCGAGGTGGACCGGCCGAGAAGCACAGGAGATGAGAGGTGTTTGTGCTCTCCATGTCCTGTCCTAATCAGATGGGTCTCACTCCCAGCAACCTCTCGGGGAGCACTGTGTGGGGACAGTTTGCCAGGTGTGAGGTCAAGTCCAAGGCTCACACAATGCATCTTTCCAAGCCTCAGATTTCCCTGTCTATACAAGCAGAGGTGGTGGTCCTATCTACCTTGCAGGGGTGTGGTGAGAATCTCAGGTAGACCTTGACCATGGTGAGTGCTCATGGATGACCACCATAACTTCTTTATGATTAGCATCACTGAATTTAGAGCACAGCTTTAACAGGCAAGGCAGTAGGACACGTGATAAGTTGCTATGATTTGCTAAGTTGAACCACATGAAATAGATGATTTTGTAGATTAAGCATAATTGAATGTGGTCCCTTACATATGATTCAAGCTAATAACAAATCAAATTTTTTCTAAAGGGCCATGTGGTATAGACAATATTTACATGAATGGGCATGGTTGTGTCTCAGGAAAACCGTAATTACAAACATGGGTTGAATTGAGCCCCTACAATATTTGCCAACCCCCATGATAATATGTCAGATTCATTCTCACACAGAGTGCGTTTTCTGTGATACATACAGTCAGCGTCCAGGTATCTTTGAAATATGACAGTAGCTTAGCAGTAGAGTTCTTGGTGGTGTTTATTATTACCAGACACCGTTCCAAGCATTTTACAAAGAGTAACTGATTTATTCTCATGATAGCCCTATGAGGTAGGGGCTATTAGTGTAGTCCCATTTTATGGATGAGGAAAATGAGGCTCAGAGAGGCTGAGTAACTTGCTGAGTTCCCATAGTTAGAGTAAATTGAACAGAATTCAACTAAGTTTGTCAGGTCAAGTTGGACATCTGCAGTTGGGGCTGCTTCAGGTTGGATGTGGGGGCAGCGGGAGATAGAGTTATCAAGCCTGTTTGCTGCCCACAAAGCATGGTCCTCAGGGCCTTCAAGGGGAAGCAGGCATAGTAGAGGTAGGAAGTGAGGAGACGGGTGGGCAGAGGGGCTGGGATGGAAAAACACAGGCTCTTCTTTGGGGAGTTAAGGCCTGGGTCATGGCCCTGTGTCTGGGGCTGTTTCCTAGGTGACCTCCAGTGACACATGAAGGGTCAGTATATAGGGAGGAATCTCTGGCCTGTGGAGCAGGAAATTGTTTACATTCCTTATGTTCCATGCAGTATCTCTGGGGAATTCTGGGCCCCATTCCCAGACTTGGGCCCCAGGGGACCTGGTAGGGAGAGGAGGGCAAAGAAACAGTCTCCCCGGATGCCTCAGCTCTGCTATCAAGCCAAGGTACTTGTTGATTCCCTTTGCCTATTAATTTAGCTACAAATGAATAGGCCACTGGTTAGGACTCTGGCCTTGTGCACCCTAGGCTTTTTCTCCTTATGCCATTCTCCTTGCCCAGAAAGGATTTCTTGCCTCTGGACCTTTCCTTAGTTCCCTCATCTCTTTCAAGACTGGCTCGGTGCCTCCTAGAAGCCTTTTCTGACCTCCTCTTCAACCCTAGGCTACACCAGTTCCCCCTTCCTAGTGCTGCCAAAGCTCCTGTCTCCTTAGTCCTTCTGGCTTCCCTACTCAAAGAAGGAGACCATACCTTACTTGTTCTTGTGTCCTCACCACCAGGGTGATCCCCAATGTCCACCATGGCCCCCACAGTCTAGAAGCTGGTTCACAGCATCCTGTTTGAATGCCACCATCCGCAAAGGCCTGTCCCTTCCCCTAAAAGACATGGCTCTTGGGCGAGTTGCCCGAGCTTTGGGAGTCTTAAGGTCATCACCAGGGAGAGACAGTGGTATGATTTGAGGGTTGGGGGGAATGAAGAGATAAAGCAGAAAGTTGCTTTCTGGCTCTTAGCCGGCACTTTGGAAATGGCCATATGTACCCTTGCCTCCATTACCCACATGCGTGGAGGTAGGGGAAGGGGAGAGGAGAAGGCAGTTCAAATACCCCAAAGCCACAGCATTGACCCCAAGTGCTAAAGGCAGGGTTTATGAATCAGCTTGGGTTCTGCAATAAAGAGAACTGACCTTGGAGTCAGAACATTTAGCTGTGAGTTCCAGCTCTGCCTCTTAGCAGCAGTGGGTGCCTTAGACAAGCCACATGACCGCTGGTAATACCATTATAAACCTCAATATTATTATCTGTCGGGGGGATAGTAATAATGACCTCACAAAATCCTTGTGAAGCTGACATGAGATTGCCGAGCTGTGAAAACACTTGGCCGCGCCCTGAGGGAATGCTCAATCATGAATTATTGAGTCTTAATCTATAGAATGCTTGAGAAAGCTCTGAGAAGGGCTCAGCATAGGGTCTTTCTTGGGCAGGTGCCATGTGGCTTAGTGGTGTACAGCTTTAGGGTCATACCATCATAGGCTTGAGTCCTAGCTATGCTACCAATTAGCTGTATGTCCTTAGGCAAGTTACTTAACCTTTCTGAACCCCAGTTTGTCTTTTAATGACATTTTTAAGATGATACCACATATCTCAGACAGTGGTTATGGGGATGAAATGTGGATAGGACCCAGTGTCTGGTACACACCAAGTCAGTATTAAAACTCTTCTGCTTTTACTTGTGAATTAGGAAAAAACGTTGATGATATAGGGCTTTTGAAGTCCTAGTTAGTATAAAAAATGGTGTATAGAGGGCCACAGTTTGGGGGTAAGGGTTAGATTTTCATCTTTATAAACCAAATGGGAGTGCTGCACTCAAGTGATAGGAAGTACTTCCTGGCTTGGGGTGGAATGTGGGAGGGGTGCTCAGTGCAGATGAGGAGAGCCCCTGGGGAAATCTTTGGGACAGGAATAGAGCCAAACAGTATGGCTGACTTGGGCCTGCCATTGCTCAGAGAGGAAATAGAGTCCCAGAGAGCCTAAAACTGTGGCCCCCTGACCCACGTCTGGATAGGGCCAGAGGTGGGACTAACTTCTGTTTCCTGAGTTAGGTATGTTTTCTCCATGATGTAGAAGGATGTGAGTAAGGGGGTAAAATCTGGCAGGAACCAGAGGACTGGAGGAGACCCTTGAAGGGGACCTTACAGTCCTCACAGGAGGGCTATTTCCTCATTGATGGCTTGCTATTTTAGGCCACTTAGTCTGTATTTAGGGACCCACAGGCCTGGGAAGACCTTGATCCCACAGTGATAGGAGGAGGGGCAAGGAGACAGAATGTGGAGTGTACAGAGGTGTAGGTATTCAGTGAATTTTCATGGAGAGCAAGGTGGGTGGTGGTAGGGGCGAGTTGAATCCCATTGCTGGGATTTAAGTCCACTGGGTTTTGTTCTATTGTCGCTTCTCATTTTTCCATATTGCTCCTCAATTTTTCTTTGAGGTGGACACCTCCATTGCTTCTCTTTATGAAGTGATCTTGGTGAAAGGAACACTCCGGCCCCCTTCACTTTTCCGTTCCCTGCCCAGTGTCAGGGATGAGGGTTTCCCCTGCCAACAAGAGCTAGTTTAGAGCCCAAGGAAAAGCCCAGTTCCTCAGGTCCAGACTCCCCAGTGGCCAAAGGCAAAGCTGGGTGTCCTCTTAAATCAGGCTGGGCAGATTCCTATAATGCCAGGCCTCAGTGGTCCCGGCTGTGCCTGGAGAGGACTTGTGGTTGCAGGCTCTGGGCAGGACAGGACAAGCATTGCTTGGTTGGGCAATAATGATGACAAGGTCATAGCAGCAGTGCCGGCCTCCTTCAGAGAGTGCCCAGTGTGCTCCAGACATCTTACCTACATTACTGCGCTGACTCTTCACCAAAACCCACCAAGGAAGTGGGTTTATCTGTGATTATCTTGGTGTCATAGAACCCAAGGCTCTGAGAGGTTAAGACTTCACGAAATGTGCTTCGGCTCCCCCAGCTGGGAAGGCAAAGCTGGAAGTCAAATCCCAGTTGTCTGACTTGGAAGGTTGCTGGGGTGAAGGAGGCCTTAGAACGGGGTGGGTGAGAAATGGGGCACTGGGAGGTGGAAGTTCTCCTCCTCACAGTGGAGAGGAGAAAGACTTCAGGATCTCCATAACCCTCTTCTGGCCCAGACAGCATCTTCAGGACTGGAGATATTTCTTTTCTTTTTCTTTTTCTTTTTCTTTTTTTTTAAAGATTTTATTTATTTGACAGAGAGAAACACAGCCAGAGAGGGAACACAAGCAAGGGGAGTGAGAGAGGGAGAAGCAGGCTTCCCGCAGAGCAGGGAGCCTGATGTGGGACTCGATCCCAGATCTCCAGGATCATGACCTGAGCTGAAGGCAGTTGCTTAACCAACTGAGCCTCCCAGGCGCCCCAGGACTGGAGATATTTCTAAATGAAGTGGCAGAGATTGGTCTTCTCTGGTGAAGGAAAGTAATAGGGGGACTAGAGCAAGATGGGGAAAGGGGCCGCTGATGTGGGAAGATGAGCTCTAGACCACAGCCTGAACACTGGCATCTTGGGTTTCAATCCCAGCTCTGTCCTTAGCTGTGTGACCTCAGAGAAGACTTTTCCTCTTTTGACCCCAATTTTCTGATCTATGCCCTAAAGCTACATGTGTTCCAGCTGTGAGAGCCTGTGGTTTTTGTCTTGGATGTTCAAGTGGGGCCTTCGCAGACTTAAGGAAGTGTTACTGGGATATCCATTGGCATAGTGGGGAGCTGTCAAAGGGGCTGCCTCCTAAAAGGGCAAATATGCGGCACTCTCCCCTAATGTTCAGGTCCTTCTCTGTGGGAACAGTACTTCCTGTTTGGAAGGTCAGTATCTCTATCTCTAGGCCTCCTGTCCTTCTGAGGCCACACCACCTAACACCCTGTACTCGGGGAAGATGTTAAAGAGTATATAATGACAAGTATGACATGGCACTGACAGAGCAGACATGGCTGTGAAAAGCTGGTGTGAGACTGTAATGGGGTGTGCCAATGATGTATGCCCATCCTGGCTGTGACTCCTGGTTGTTCCTAGGAAGGTCAGGCACAGGAGCTGAAGAGCAAAGACAGACAAGGAGAGAGACTACAGAGAAAAAAGTTGAGGAGGTGAAGGCAGAGAGCAAGTTCACAGGTCCACCCGAACATCAGCTCATCCCTCATCCCTCCCCCAAACCCTATCATACTGTCAGCTCAGCCTCCTCATCGCCTCTGGGAGTGTCCTTCTCATGCTTTGTCCCCTGAAAAAACAGTCTCTCCACCAGCTGCAGCTGCGTGTTAAAGGCTGAAGAAACAAAGGGGACTTGGTCTGTACTCTGTAACATTATCCCAAACTTGACAATGGGCAGGTGACCACCAGGATGTTGACCCCAATCTGCCTGCAGAATTGGTGCTGTACTAAGCCTGGTAGTCAGAGACCAGGGCTTTATCTCACCCATTCTTGGCTACTGGCTATCAAGTCCCATAGAAAACCCCCAAAGCCTCCTTTCCTCTTTCACTTTCCTTAGATGCCAGCCTAGTTTTGGTCTTTGCCACCATGTACCAGGATTGCTGAGTTAGCCCACTGGCTTCTTCCCTTATCCCCAGCCTCAAGACTGTTGCTTTATTTCCTTATAAAGTTTCCTGATAGCTTAGCAACTGCTAGGAGGGAGTCCCATATTTCAGTTAATAGTTCTTGAGTTGTTATTGAGGGCCTGTCCTTTCCATGAGCACAGGACATTTCCCAATTGAGCAAGAAATACTTATTGAGCACCACTAAGTGCAAGGCATTTCATTAGCTATAGGAATGGGAGGGGCATCAAAGAAGCAGGAAGCATGGCCCCTGCCCTCAAGAAGTCTTGAGTATATCTGTGGAGAGCTAATCTATAAACACAAAAGAGATAACCAATAATACAATACAGCTTCAGTGTGTTAATTGAAGCTTTATTGGGTCTATGAAAAAGCTTGTCACAAAGTTTATAAAGAAAGATGAAATGGAGCCAGTAAAAAAAACTCCAGAATGACAATTAATAGGAGAGCCCTTATCAGATTAGACTTTTACTAGCTGGATTGTTCAGGGCTAGAAAATACAGCAGTATTCTCCAGAAGTTACCCTGAGTTCACTAGGAACAAGTTATGATACATTTATCTTTTTCTGATAAGGTTCTAGAGCTCCATTCTGAGGTATGCCTTAGATTTGGCATATCTCAAATTCCACAAGGCTTCAGCAGAGATCTCATACAGTGTCTTTATAGAAAAGAGGGCAAGATAAGAGCAGGGATTCAAGCTGGTTGAAGGACTGTTCCCTGAGTGTGTTGATGACTAGTCCTTTGGCATTCCCAAATGAAGTAGCTATGTCATCTGGGTCTGTCTATATCTTTGTTGTGGACAACATTTTAAGCCATGATATGGGTAAAGACCATGAGTATATTCTGAACATTTCTGTTAATGACCAAATCTAGGAGAAATATCTTAGAGTCAAGGCTCAAACATATCTTGACCCCTTGTGAGTATGTGTACCAAAGCATTGAAAGAAGAAACATAGATGTTTGTACACCCATGCTCAGAGTAACATCATTCATAATAACCAAAAGGAGGAAGCAACCCAAGTGTCCACTGATGGTGAATGGATAAACAAAATGTATATAAATACAAAAGAATATTATTCAGCCTTAAAAAGAAAGGAGGGGCATCTGGGTGGCTCAGCTAGTTAAGCGACTGCCTTTGGCTCAGGTCATGATCCCGGAGACCGGGAATTGAGTCCCACATCGGGCGCCCTGCTCGACAGTAAGCCTGCTTCTCCCTGTCTCACTTGCCCTGCTTGTGTTCCCTCTCTAGCTGTCTTTCTCTCTGTCAAATAAATAAAATATTAAAAAAAGAAAGGAAATTCTGACACATGCCATGAACCTTAAAGACATTATTTTAAGTGAAATAAGCCAGTCACAAAAGGACAAATGCTATATGATTCTACTCTGATTCTACTCATAGTGCTGCTTAGAGTAGTCAAATTCACAGAGACAGAAAGTAAAGTGGTAGTCACCAGGGGTGCAGGGGAGAGGGAAATGAGAATTTAGTGCTTAATGAGTACAGAGTTTCTGTTCTCCCAGATGAAAACATTATGGAGATACATGGTAGGGATGGTTGTACAGCGGTGTGAATGCACATAATGTTACTGAACTGTACACATAAAATTGGTTAAAATGATCAATTTTGTGTTATGTGGGAAATACAGCAGTATTCTCCAGAGTTACCCTGAGTTCACTAGGAACAAGTTATGATACATTTATCTTTTTCTGATAAGGTTCTAGAGCTCCATTCTGAGGTATGCCTTAGATTTGGCATATCTCAAATTCCACAAGGCTTCAGCAGAGATCTCATACCTGTGATCTCAGACTTGTGATAATAATAGGGAAAAGGGTATAATCCTTCTTATGTTAAAAAAAATTAAAATATACAAATACCGAATGAGGAGAACATGGCTGGGCAGCAGTGTTGTGAGTAAGCTCTCCTGAACCTACCTAGGATCTGAAAGCATGTTTAGGAACAAGTAATGGTCAAGGGTAGATTTAACCCTTTTGGGAAGCCTATGTTCAAGTAATTGGGCTTAATCCATCTAGAAGCTGTGTGGCATCAATGACGAGGCTTGGCCAGTATTTCTTCCCAAGCTGGAGAAGGTTGGATGAGGTTCTCCCAATGGCAAGCTGAAAACTTAGCCTTTTCTGTTACAATGAACACTCAGCTATTGGGTATTCGTGAGTTTTGGTCTCTGGCCAAAGTGGTGTCCTCTGTTCTTGGTTGATATAGAAGAGAGATCTAACCAGATTTCTTTCAGTATTGGCTGAACACTGTTCCAATGATCAGCCCCATATCCTCACTCAGGGTTCACTCTGATGACTCCCCCAGGGTACCTCTCCTTCTAGATAAATGGGTGGTGAACCCATGCCCTATTGATATTTCACATTCATTCAGACATGCTGGGGCACAACAGACTGGACAGAAAACGCTGCGAGTCTCTGAAGACTTCTATCCTCTACTCCCCGAGAGCCATGCCATATAATTAACTTGCTCTCTCCTCTGCTAGCCTACTTCAACCTTCCCCTCTCCACTGGATGAAACCTTTAACCGAGGCCTCTATACATCTCAAAATGAATCTAGTGGCTGAATTGGCCTTGCTGAAAGTGGCTTTGCCAGAGGACAGAGAATAGGAAACCCATCTGTACAATCATGGAGAAAGTGCAGTTCACCTTTGTTACTACCTTCCACCTCTGTTCTCCTGATTGTTCCATGGGGGCATGGAGGGAGAATCTGAAAATGTTTGTGGCAGGAAACACTGGAGGGCATGATTGGGAGGGAATGCCTCCAGGGGGCAGAAGCTGGAGGGAACAGAAAGAAGCTGTGAGAGAAGGGAGGTCGGGCCTGATTGTTGGGTTGAGGGCTCCTAACAGTTGGGCAAAGAAGTAATGGTGACTCAGTGACCACTGTCCCTGCCTACCAGGCTGCCACTGCCTGACCTCTTTGTGCTGTCTGTTCTCCTGCCCAGATCACGATGAGGACCTAGGACTTCTGCCTGCTGACTATCCCTTCGGCCTGGAGTGACCATGGCCCCCCGCAAGAGGAGCTGCCATGGCCTGGGCTTTCTGTGCTGCTTTGGGGGCAGTGGCCTCCCTGAGATCAACCTCCGGGACAACCACCCTTTGCAGTATATGGAGTTTTCAAGTCCTATCCCGAACCCAGAGGAGCTCAATGTCCGCTTTGCAGAGCTGGTGGTCAGTGAGGGGACAGAGAAGCAAGGGTGTTGAAATGAGGGGGGCGGTTCTGGGGCAGACAGAGAAGACAAAGGGCAGGGACCCATGTGCTGGGATCTCTACCTATGAAACTGGTTGGGGCAAGCATGGGCCCCCCAGAACACCTCGGCTGTGAAGGAGAAATGAGTCATTTACTGGGGAGGATACCATGAAATATGTCCCCAGAATGGACCTACCTCTTATCTCCAAGTGATTCTAGACCTCATAGTACAGCAGTTAGGCCATGATAAAAGGAACAGGTCCAGGCTTTTGTGAAATAAGGCAGTGAGGAGCTTCAAAGAATACCACAAACACGTGACACCTTCTTTCTGGAAATTCCATGAGATTCTTTCAACTCAGACAGGAGCAGGAGACAGGGTAGGATTTTGTAGGCAGATACCACATCCTCAAAGCCTGGGATGATTGACTAGAAATATGGAGGTAGAGATGTCTGTATTGTACCTGGTTCAGGCCTGGTTCCTGGCTGGATGATGATAACTTGTGTCTAGCTTATGGCAGGTGGAAGCTCTGTTTTTTACACAGTAACAACTCTTCCTGACTCTGCGATGCCCATTCAGACTAGAGCATCCCTACGCCTTTGTGAGAATCACTCCCAAAACATCTGACCACAAGGAGACAGAACAGGAAAGAAGCACGATTCTTCTTCTTAGAGGTCTTGTGGTGAGACAAAGTCAAGGAGACTCCCAGATCAGGGATGCCAGACCCACACCCAGGACTCAGGGCTGAACCCTGCCTAGAGCAAAAGCACAGGTTCACCTACCATTAGATCCTAGTCATTCATTCTATGGTTCGCTGGTTGTCAAGCCAGCAGAGAAGCAAAGCTATGTGATTTGAAATGGGATTTCATACTTGAAGTTGATAATGAGTGTATTTGATTAAGGCAATCTAGCTCTTTGAATAACCGGACCACTATAAGATAAGACCATGCAGGTTATGCAAAAAATTATCCACCTTCCTCATCACATCAGGCTCAGGGAAACTTGTTGCTGTTCCTGAACTCAGCTTTAGGAAACCCTCATCTTTTCCTCAGGATAGAGCATGGATGGGATAGAACAAAGTATCTGTATTTACTAGTATAGAATGACATTTGAAACCTGATTGGTGTTAGTACTGCTAAGATCTGTTTGTTTGTTTGTTTTACTCAGAATACTGCTGGCAGCAAATATGTGGGTTTTCCACACCAAGCAATTCCCTAGTTCATTGCAGATACCAGTTGGCGTCCTACAACTTAACTTCATGCTGACACTAACTACCAAGGGTTAACACAGACCACACAGAGGAAGGGCTCAGATCCACAAGATGGCCCCTCACCCAGACACCAGTCAGAGGTAGTAGGTCCCTGTATTACCCACAATTCAGAGCGACTTGGCTACAAGTGAGAAGTTCCCATGATCCTCACCTCAGGTTGGATAATCTGCTAGAATGGCTCACAGAATGTAGGGAAAGACTACACTTACTACTATTAGTGCATTATAAAGAATATTCTGAAGAATAGAAACAAACAGCCAGATGAAGGAGTGCATAGGGCAAGGCCCAGAAGGGTGAGGCCCCTGCCTGAGCACAGGTGCTTCTGTCCGTCCTGTGGGGTTTGTGTGCATCATCCCCCTGGCATGTGAACGTGTCACCAACCCAGAGGCCCTCTGAGACCTCATTTAGGGGGTTTTATAGAGGTTTCATCATTTAGGTATGATAGGTTTTTAACTTCACCTTTAGTCTTTCTTCTATCTCCAGAGTTTGAGAAGTGGGGCTGATAATTCTAAGCTTCTCATCAAGGCTTGATCTTTTTCGTGACCAGCCCCATGAAAGTATCTAGGGTCCCACCAAGAGTTGCTTCACCCTCTAGAAGAACAGAATCTCCTGCCACCCAGAAAATTCCAGGGCATTTAGGAGCTCTGTGTCAGGAACAAAAGATGTTCCTGCCAATTTTGTCACTTGTGAAATGCCAAGGGATTTGGCATAACTTCATGCTATGAACTGGAAACAAAGATAAAAAATATATTTCTTATATTATCACAGCATGGAAATTTTCTTGAACAGAGCACATGAGTTTTGAAAGAAGGACAGGATGAAAAAAATATTCCTTTCCTTGGTCCTTTTATTTAGTGAGTATTTATTGAGCATCTTTAGTGGGTAGGACTCCTTACAAAGTACTTTGACAAAAACAAGGATGAGTCACACAAGTCTTGTCTGCAAGGAGACTAACATCAGCAAATGAACTGAGAAAACTAGCACTGAGCCAGTTTTGAGTATTGAGCTAGCATTGAGATCAACATTGAGCAAAAGAAAAACATTCCTCAAGAGTCCACAGTGTGCTGGACCCCATGGGGGTCCCAGGGATTTAATGGTGAACCAAAAGTCACAGTCCCTGCCTCCAAGGACATAAAGTCTGATAGGGAAGACTGATCTTGAACAAGGATGAAAAATGTAGTGAGTGTTTGGAAGGGGAGCATGCATGGGCCTGTGGCAATGCCTAGCAGAGAGTTTAATTCTTGACTAGGATTTGGAATGGTCCCCCAAAGAGTGATATTTCCACTGAGATCCAAAAGCAGAGTGATGGCTAGAGAAGTGAATAGAATTGCAGAACAATGACAGAGGGTTGTCCCCGGTAATATGTGGGAGTCTCCAGTCAGAAAAGAGCTGGGCCTTTAGGTGTTTACCATGGAAGATGAGAGTAATAGGATTTCATACTCAATCTTAAGGGCAACAGGAAGTCACCAAAGCAGGGTGGTCTTCTAAAGGACTATTCAGGGTATTCTACTAAAGAAGGATCATGGGTAGGTCATTAAGAGGGTTTTAGAGCAATCCAAATCAGGGAGAATGGTGACTTGGACTAAATGTCATTAGCGGTGAGTGGAGAGAACATATTGAAGATTGTTTAGGAGGAAATATAGGGCTTGCTGGGCTTGGGGAGTGAGTAGGAGTCAGGGAACACCCACGTTTCTGATGTGAGGACCTGGGTGGATGTTGGGACCCTGTAAAAGACAGGACACGCCAGTCGAAACTCAGGTTTAGGGGACTGAGGTGATGAACTCAGTTTGCATGTTCTCTCTACACATCAATTTCCATATCTGTAAAATGCGTTGTTGGAAGTTCAATGAGTAAACATTAAGCACTTAAAACAGTGCCTGGTATATAGTGATACTACATAAATGTGTGAGGTACTTGAGGGATATCAAAATAGAGAGGCACGGGAGGCAGCTGGGTCTCAGGGTCTGGAGCTCAGCAAACGGAGGGAGGAGAGGTGGGTAGAGGCATAGGTTTGAGAGAGTTTGGGGCAGGCTATTTCCTGTGGCCCATTAACTATTTCTTTTATAAGTCTTGGCATAGTTCATGAATCACAGGAGGTAAATTTTCAATAAGAAAACGTTTTAGAGGCCATCTAGTACAGCCAAACCTACAGTGTCACTCCAAACTTCCTATAGAACAACCCTAAATTTAATGACATCAGAACTACCTAATTCTCCTTGGGGAATGTGGGTTAGCCTAGTGGAGCCCCCACCCTTGTGTGGGCAGAGGAGCTGTGCCTGATAGGCACACCTCCATGGGAAACAGATCAGAACCTCCCTTTCCATGGCATATTCTTCTTGCCTGGAGAGTTGCACAGCTTCTTGTCCTCACCAGCTCTTCTCAGCCTGTGCTGAGACTATGCTAAGGTTGAGGGGAGCCAGAGAATTTCTGGGGGAGAAACCCAAAGGACAGGGAGACTTGCAGGATGGGGCAAAAACTAGACATGTAGACTGAGTGAGTTGTCAGGACTTGACTTTTGATGTTGACAAGCTTAAGAAGGACAAGGGAAAGAAGAGCAGAAATCCAGGGAAAGACGATTAGGAACTAGCAAAACAATGCAGGAAGGAGATGAGCAGGGAACAGGGAGCCTGGAGGAGGAGGCTGGATTTGTAGAGACAAGTAGGAGTGGACAGGAAGTAAGGGAAGCATGAATAGAAGCAGCCCAGACTTGGGTGGATGTAAGGGAATGGGGGTGAGGGTGTAGGGCTATATTTCTAGCAGAAGAAGAATTGCCCTATCATACTTTGATACTCTCTGGAGGGAGACAGTAGGTTGAGAGATAGGCTTGGGGGAATTGAAATTTCCTATAGCACTGAATATTCTAATGTCAACCATCTCTGGGTATCAGACATATTTCTTGTTTTTGCAGGATGAATTGGATCTCACCGACAAGAATCGAGAGGCTGTGTTTGCACTGCCTCCAGAGAAGAAATGGCAGATCTATTGCAGCAAGAAGAAGGTGCCATGTCTGACCCCTTCCACGGCCACTTCAGGCTCCCCAGCATGGGACAGCTCTTGCCTCCATGCTTGCTCGCTCAGTCAACAGATATTAATTATACACCAGCTGCATTGCAGGCGTTGGAGGCAGGGCAATGAATGAATGAGGACAAAAAGTTTCCCGCTTTCATGGAGCTGACCCTCAGGGAAATGGGATTCTGTTTCAAAAATCCTTGGTGTAGGTGCCCACTGGGTTCCAGGAGTGGGGCTGTGTCCAGGAGATACCAAGATGATAACTCTGTACTCACTTTCCATGCCTGCCTGGAGGGTATGTTGTCCTGGGTCGTACCCAAGGGTTGCCTTGTGTTCTAAGGACTCAGTCTGGGGACGGAGTGGCGTCTTCTGGATCTCTGACCCCCACCCATCCCAGACTTGGCCTCAAAGGGCAGCAGGCATATATCAAGGTCACTCAGTAGTCCCCATTTTCCTCACTCTCTCCTTCCTCTCTTCTTCATTAAGAGATATCTTCAGTCTCCTCATTATGGTCCTCCTTAGGAAGGGCTGTGCCAGTCTCTGGTTGGGGTTTCATTAGCTCTTATCTCCTCCCCTCTGCTTCCCTTGGTTTTTCTCCATATCTGCATCTCCCTTACACATCTTTCTGTCCGTATCACTCTTGCACCCCTTCTATTTTATTAGCCTCTCCCTTTCCGGCCCATCTTCCTTGCCTCCCCTCTACCCTCCCATTTTTCAGACTAGCAGCTTGTTCCTTTGACCTTAGAGTATAGGAATTTGGGAGTTAAGACCTAGTTATTCCTGCACCTGAAGCTCGGACCTGCTCCTTGCTGGGAGAAGACAGTCAGGTCTGGGAGGTTCTGAGCCGTTGCCATTCATGTTCCCTGAGCCTTTTTGTTCATGGCTCTTTTCTTCTCTTCAACCAGGGTATTTGTTTCATCTGAAGCTCCATGACCTTATAAAATTGGAGGGTTAAAATGCTATCCCATCCTAGAGTTGGAAGGAACACAGAAGCAATTCAGGCTGGTCCTTTCTTCTGCATATGAAGCGAGGATGGCCTAGGGAGGCAGTGGTCTCACCCCATCGTCCCAATCAGTCATGGCCATTGCTATGGCCAAAGCTGACCATTGCTAGAACCCAGGCCTGTTGGAGTCTGAGAGCCTGTGGCAAGACGTGGGGGCTGTGCACACTAATCTAGTATACTCAGTGCACATTTATTAGGCACCTGCACAATACTAAGCACTGTGTCCAGAACTCTCATTGTGAAAAAGAAGATCTTTAAAAAGTTCAAGTCATAGGAGGGAGGAGAAAGTTAACTTCAGGAGTAGTTTATCATGTCCCAGGGCTTTGGGGGAGTCTCTTTTCCTCTTTTACTGAAGTTACTATTCATCGAGTGCCTACCATGTGCCAAGGACCCGAACCAAATGCTTTACATCAGTGCTTTTCAAACAATCTGAGAAAACTCTAGTTTTTAAAATTCCAAACTGTCAAAAAACCAACACTTTTGTCAAATACAATGAGAATGGTATTAGAAACTAAAACCTGAAGAACCAGATGTATAAAATATAAGCACAATTTTTATTAGGTTCAACAGACATCGTAAGATTATATTTTGTTAAGAAGCAAACAAAGAGGGGAGAGATACAACAGGAAAAAAATTTATTTTTAATTATATATATTGTTCATTGAAAGTGCATATACCTGTGTGATTTCTGACTGTGTCATGGGCTGGTCACGAGAGTCAGTGTGCATTATCTGCATTTTTACCAAAGAAGAAATGGAAACCTGGAGAGATTTTGTAACTTCCTCCAACTTATCCCTGTCTGGGTGGGGCTGACATGGAATGAAGCTCAGGACCTCAGGCCATGGGCCTATCTTGCCAGGTGGTCCATCCAGCCTTTCTTTTTGTTCCAGGAGCAGGAGGACCCCAACAAACTGGCGACCAGCTGGCCTGACTATTACATCGACCGCATCAACTCTATGGCAGCGGTGAGCAATGGCTCCTCCCCTACCCCTGCCCCACCCGGAAAAGCCATGGGACCATGGGGGCAGGTGATCCTCTCGCATCTTTCCCTGCACCTCACACCCCACTCTCTGGGGATCATCAGCTTTCCAGTTATTTCTGAGATTGTTTTTAATCATTACTTCGCCCTGCTCTGTGTGACTCTGGAGGTCCCCAGCCATTTAAACTGTTGTTAACCATTTGTATCTCACACAGTCTTGGAAAACAGGCTGAGCCAATAATTCTTCCCATTCCAGATGAGGAAAGTGAAGTCTGGAACTGGAATCTGGGTCTTCTCAGAATCTGACCCTCTTAGTGAACCATTCCTGAGTCAAGGGTGGCTCATGGGTCACACCTGGGCTCTGGGAGGTGCAGGGAGCTTGGGCTCAGGCAGCCCAGCAGGACCTCTGCCCCTTTCCACCTACCTCAGATGCAGAGTCTGTATGCCTTTGATGAGGAAGAGACGGAGATGAGGAACCAAGTTGTGGAAGACCTGAAGACGGCTCTCCGGACACAGCCCATGAGGTGACTCATTGTGTTTCCCCTTCCCACTTCCTTCCACACCCTTTCACTTGGTGGTCCCCCTCAACCTCTTGAAGTCAATGCTCTGCTCCCATCCCAGTCCCCTTTTGGCTCCACCCTGCGGGCATCCCCTAGAGCCCCCTGCACTCTGCTCCACTTCCTGCCTCCTACAACCCCTCTCTCCGAGGAGAAAGCAGACTGCCAGAGGACGGGCATGGGAGCGGGGGCGGGCCAGAGAGCAGAGCAATGTGGCATAAATCTCAGGTCCTAAGAGCTATCTGAGCAGCAACCGAGGGCAGTCCTTGTTTTTCTTGTAAGAACAGAATGGGAGAGAAGGTGGCCTTATGGACAAAGTGTGTAAGAAAGAGCTCTGAGAATGAGTGTCCCAACCAGAGAGGAAGGCAGTGTGGGCCAGGGATATTCCAACCACTAGGGGGAGATGTGGTGTCTGTGGACGAGATTCCACCACCTAGACCAGGAGTGTTGTAGGCCAGGCAAAGGGGATGATTTTGAGAAGGACCCTCCCAGGCCATACTCCACAAAAGTCCAAAGTGAGCCTGGAGCCACAGCTTCTCCCCGTGCTGGGGAGATGACTGTTAAATTTTCAGCAGTTTTGCAAGCTACTTGTTAAACACACCTATGATTAGAAGTTGTGTAACTTAGAGATGCCTGGGTGGCTCAGTGGGTTAAGCATCTGCCTTCGGGTCAGGTCATGATCCCAGAGACCCGGGATCGAGCCCCGCATCGGAAGGCCTGCTTCTCCCTCTCTCACTCCCCCTGCTTGTGTTCCCTCTCTAGCTGTGTTTCTCTCTGTCAAATAAATAAATAAAATCTTTAAAAAAAAAAAAAAGAAGTTACGTAACTTAAAACTAAATAAATCATACCAAAACCAAAAGTAATAAGTACTTGAAACTTTCACTCCCTAATTACCTAATGATCTTACTCCATTTTAATCTTATGTATGCTTCAAGTGTTATATTATTTATATTATTTATGTTATATTTTTCTATAAGTAAGAACATATAACATAATTCTAATTGTTCTATAAGCATATAATAGAAACAAATAATAACAAATATAAGTGTTATATTTGTCATATATATATATATATATATATATGTGCACACGTGAGTTTATATTCGTTGTATATGCAGAGTGGAAAAACAGCTGACCCTGAACAAGGAGGATGTTAGGAGTGCCAACCCCATGCAGTCAAAATCTGCATATAACTTTGACTCTCCCAAAACTTAACTACTAATGATCTACTGTTGATTAACACATATTTTATATATGTATTATATTTTGTTTTCTTACAACAAGGTAAGCTAGAGAAAAGCAACTGTTAGGAAAATCATAAGGAAAATCTATTCATAGTATTGTACTGTATTTACTGAAAGACTTCCCATATAAGCGGACCTAAGCAATTCAAGCCCATGTTATTCAAGGATCAACTGTACTATAAATGTTGCAGCTCTTCCCAACTCCAAGCTCAGTGATGTCACAATGATAGCTTAGAATCAGCTATGCTGAGAATATTTATACTGTGGAAATCGGCAAACACTACAATTATGTCTTTATTTCTTTCTTCATAGGGCCTGCTGTTAAATGTTTACTAGCATACCGGTCTGCCTGCGTGTGTGTGTGTGTGTGTGTGTGTGTGTGTGTGTGTGTGTGTGTGGTTCGGGCTAAGCTCTCTACTTTTTCTACTTTGGGAGCCTGGAACTAGAGTGTCAGGAGAATGGGAGCACCTTAATCCCATGTGGTTCCGGGTGGGGGCGGCTTGTCCGAAGGAGGTACAGGAAGGATGAGGACATCAAGGAGGAGAGGGGGTGAGGAAAGTTTGCCAGGTTTGTCTCCCGCTTCAATTTACTTTTCTTTCCCTTAATAAAATTCTGATTATAAAAGTTACACATAGTCATGGTGGAAATTCTCAGAATACAGAGAAGCATATAATAGAAACAAATAATACCTGTTTTAATGATTTAATGTGAGAGTATATTCTATTTTGTAGACATGTATATAATAATATGGAAATACACAAATACACTTGGGACCAAATGTATTAACTATATGCAATGGTTCCCTTAGCTCCATTTTTGACATTTCCTTGGATTGTTACTGTTTTATGAAACTGAGTGTTCTAAGCCTCCTTGTGTATGTGTGTGTAAAAGCACGTGTGCCGGGGATGACTTTGGCACCAGATGAAACCCACTGACTGCTTATCAGAATGATGTTTTTAAATAATAAAGTAGATAAGATGAAAAATAAACCAATTAAATTGAAATACAGTTACCAAATATGAAACATTTGTGAGATAGCAATTAATGTGCTTCTTTATGTCTTAAGCAGCAAGACCTAGCAACCACCACCTTTGAAGTGCTGATGAGTAGAAAAGATAGTCGGAGACATCTGCAACAACAATAATTTGATATGGAAATAGCTGATTTCTCCGGGTGATAGTCACAGGTTCTACTAATACCACTCTAGTTTTTCGTCCACATTCATCATAGGAGAAAAGGATACATTTCAGGTAGTGGCTACCAAAGATAAAAGTATAACTTATTTTTCCCATCCACCTTCACGGACCCCTGCAAGTTAGCCATTGACTCCTTAGGGGAACATAGACTCCAGGTTAAGAATCCCTGAACTAAATGGTTTTTAATACTTTTGTTAATGTTCAAGATAACTTAGCTATTTTCTTAAGGAGCCCTTGAAGAGTGCCTTCCCCAGCCTTGTGATTCAGTAACTCTGATGGCCCCCTGTTTAGAAGTCCTCTTTGTCTTCTGACTGTAATTCTTGTAATTCCCATCCTTTCTGGAGATGAATTTTCAAGGTTCAACAGCCATGATAATTATAGTAATAATTGCTGCAATCATCCCCTTCCTGTATATACCGTCACAGCTCCGCAGCGACACTGACCTGCAAAACCACACTGTTTGAGGTGCAAATAAGGCGCAAGTCTCTTGGGGAGGGTGATAGTGTTAATGCCTTAGATAAACTCACTAGATGAACCAAGAGGCTACTGTAGGTGGGACACAGTGTTATGTAGGTACCGGGGTAACTATTTGCAAATGGCATACAGAATAACATGCAAATTCAGGATACCTGTTGTGCTAATGGCGCTGGCCTGGACAGGTTCGTGACACGCTTCATTGAGCTGGAGGGTCTGACCTGTCTGCTGAATTTCCTCCGGAGCATGGACCACGCCACCTGTGAAAGTCGCATCCACACCTCCCTCATCGGTTGCATCAAGGCTCTGATGAACAACTCCCAGGGGCGGGCGCATGTGCTGGCACAGCCCGAGGCCATCAGCACCATTGCGCAGAGTCTGCGCACAGAGAACAGCAAGACTAAGGTGGCGGTGCTGGAGATCCTGGGCGCCGTGTGCTTGGTCCCTGGCGGCCACAAGAAGGTGCTGCAGGCCATGCTGCACTACCAGGTGTATGCAGCTGAGCGGACACGCTTTCAGGTGAGGGGCCTAGCTGAGGGCTTCTGTAAAAAGACCTAAGGGACCTTAAGGGATATGATTTGGCTGGGAAAATGGACTCTTCACTCGATTGTAGGTCCCTTGAGTCTGGATTATTGGTCTATGGCTCTAAACTGAGCCCAGTGCCTGATGAATCACCGTGGTTCAGTCAAAAACGGAACTGAATGCAGTTGCTGGGCCAAGATTTTAAGCCCTGTGCCTGAGCCAGCGCTTACTACGGGGACCCCTAGGACACTGCTGGATACTTATGCTATGTTATTCTCTTTTCTTCCCTCTGACCTGCCCCAGAAAAGTAATGAGATAGTAAGTATAAAGTGTCTTATGTAGAGTAAGTGTCAATAGATCTAAAGTGTCACTACAAACGTTATGGTTTATCTACCAGCATAGGCCATTTGTATATTCTGTCATCAAACATTTTTAAGCACTTACTCTGTGCAGAAAGCAGCCCCTGACCCTTTGCGGAAGAGGTAAAAAGGCAGTGTCCATGCTGTCAGGGAGCTGGGCCGGGAAATTTATGAGCCCTAAGCAGCTGGAGCTGTAAACAGCTCCAAAGTGCTGAAGCAGCATTTTGGCATGGCCCTACAAAATAAAATAAGCCCTGGAGATAAGTGGCGGGATTGAGACAGAGGTGTGGAGAGGTAAAGGACGCTTGTTGGAAAAGCTGAGCTTTTGGGAAGGCCCAGGGTAAGCTACGTAGATTAGGTATTGCAAGCACATGGGGCATGCTAGGCAGTTGGAATGGTGGGAACACAGGCACGGAGGCTGGACTTGTAGAATCCTGAGCCCGCCTTTCCTCTCCTGTCTTGCCTTTCCGTCCAGACACTGCTGAATGAGCTAGACCGAAGTTTGGGCCGGTACCGGGATGAAGTGAATCTGAAAACAGCTATCATGTCCTTCATCAATGCCGTCCTCAATGCTGGAGCTGGAGAGGTGAGGCATCTTCTGGCTCTTACTGTTTCTGGACTTTCTGGCCCCAGGGAAATGTATACAAGTGCCTCCTGGGATGGAGCAGAGGGATGGTGCCATGACCACCAACCGGCCTGGCTACCGCTACCATCATTGTCTTCAGGGTACCTTTATCAACTCTTCCACTTGGGGCTGAGAAAGAATAGGTTATCGTGAACCTTGCTTTCATGAAGTGTTCTTGGGGAGTTTCTTGCATGGGTAGCGTTGTGCATTAGGTGTGTCCTGGACAAAACCCAAGTTGGCTCGCTGATGCTTGCCTAGGGTATTGGGGGGTCATTTATGGGAGGAGGGCAAGTGTAGGCCCTTCTTTCTCGAGTTTTCTAAAGACCTGCTTCTGGACTAGTTTCTGAGGTGGCTGGTCATGCTCTCTTGTACCTTCTGTGAAGAGGTATGGCTTCGGATTGTCCTTACTGTGGGATCAGAATACGGTTCTCAGACTGTAAAAATAGCAACAGTTGAAGGAGAACTTGAAGAGCAGATGAACTCCCCAAATTCTAAGGGAATCAGATGACCCAATCAGGGTCAGTTTGTTGAAGGTCAAAAGGGGCAATTTAATGATCTTTACCTTTCCTTCTTTTCTGCAAGCGCACTTTTCTTGCAACCAGTCCCAATGAGCTAAGTTAGGTGAGATGGGTTGGGAGAACAGTCTGTCCCGGAGATGCTGACGTCACCCCTGTCAATGCTAGCTATACTAATCTCTTCTGATTAGTTGATAACCATACTTCATCAGGTAATTTTTAATATTATATCAATATTCCCCCTGTCAGTAATATCATTCCCATTTTATAAGAAAACTAAGGCTTTCCCCAAATCACAAAACTAGTTAGTATTAGAGCGGGGATTTGAACCAAGATCAGTCTGAAGTCAAAGCTTATGTTCTACATTTTGGTGCCACTCTTTGATGCCCAAAGCTGAGAAAACTGGTAAAGTACTTGAAGGATGTGAGGCAGAACACCTAATGAGAGTAAATAACAAGGTTAAATGTGTCTCCTCCTGCCCTTTCTTGGAATTCTGGACTTGAGGCAGTTCTAGATGGGTTATTGCAGGTGATGTAGTGGGATGATGACTGGACTGGGCCCATTGGAGACTTTTGTGGGAGAGTCACAAGCCAATAAGTCTGGTCCTCCTCTGGTGACCCTCAGGATAATCTGGAGTTCCGCCTTCATCTACGGTATGAGTTCCTGATGCTGGGGATCCAACCTGTGATTGACAAACTCCGGCAGCACGAGAATGCCATCCTGGACAAGTAAGGCCCAAGCCCCCTACGCCCACTACAGATTTATGGGGACAGTGGCTCAGTTGAGGATGATCAGGACTTTCGGGGAGCCTGCCCTTCCCACTGGAGACCACCTTCCATACCCAGTATCAATTCAGAATCAGCTCTGTGGGGGAGGGGGACAGCTCTCACCCCCTGGTCCCAAATACTACCTATGTGCCTGCCTGCCCTCTTTGCTGACCTGCTTGTTTATCGCTGATGTTAGAGGCAGGTGGACGCAGTAATCGTCAACCAAGGCAGTACTTCCCCAGGGTGGGGGGTGTTTGGAAACACATGAGGGTGTTCCTATGGTTTTCAGACTGGCTGGTTGGGGGATACTAACTGGTATTTTTAGAAACCAGGAACTGAACATCCTGCAGGGAATTCCTGCTTAACAAGGAAATTGCCCCACCCCAAATGGAAGCCATCAAGGCCTTTATTGATTAAAGGGCACAATTCAATTCCCATGTCTTCCTTAATTCCAATTAAGTTCCTATCTATCCTTTCTGGTTCTGTCCCATTGGTACAGACTATTTTAGTGCATTGGGTCTTAAAGGAGACAGTATAGGCCCTTTTGAGGTGGAGTTGGGGAATGGATGGGCTGAAAAATGAGAGAGACTGGCTTTGTAGGCTGACATGAGGACAGTATGAGAACCCTGGTAAAGGCAGAACAGTAGTCCTTGACTGGGTGATTTTATCCCCGGGGGACATTTGGCTAAGCCTGGAGACACTTTTGTTGTCCCAACTTGAAAGGTGGGGCCTGCTACTGCTGTCTGGTGGGCAGAGATCAGAAATGCTGTTGAACCTTCAGTGTCTCGCAGATCAGCCTCCCACAACCAAGGAAAATCTAGCCCCAGATATCAGTAGTGCAAAAACCGAGAAAGCCTGATCTAAGGGGTCAGGGACTCTAGGCTGGCCTCCCTGAGGAAGGGGCATGGGAGGAGAGTGCACGCCTACAGACAGTGGCTCCTTTCTGGTTCTGCCTTGGCTGCACCTGAATGAAGCTTTCAGATTTAGCTCACTGGGGAATTGGAGGGGCTAACCTTCGAACGGGGACATCCTAGAAGTAATATCTACTCTCTCTATCCCCCCATCCTATCCAGGCATTTAGACTTCTTTGAGATGGTCCGGAATGAGGATGACCTGGAGCTAGCCAGGAGGTTTGACATGGTGAGAAGCCTATGGGGACGGGGCAACAGCAGCAGGTCCTGGGCGGCCCCATAGACTCTTCTCCAGGTCCCACGTTGTGGTAGGGCCAGCATTGGCTGGCTTCCTTGGTGAGTGGCCCTAGAGTCAGGTCCTATTTCTGGAGCCTGGCAGTGTGTTGACTCTGTGGGGCTTACCTGGCAGGCCTTACCTGGTAGGGCATCTCCTCTGCTGGGAGATTGCCAATTCTTACACGTGATCAGTCCCAAATTCTCTCCTGGGCTACTCCTTCCAGCAATTTCCTGAGTCCCCTCTCCCCATCACTAACCAGATCATGCTTTGCAAACCAGATTGTCTTTTCATTTCAGCCTCAATAATCCTGAAAATACTCAATTCTGATGCTTAAATACTATATTATAAAATCTCTATTCATGTAGAAACCTACTGGTGGTGCTGCAGTCGCCGATCACCATCCCATTATATTGGCCCATAAAACTTGGGTTTACAATAAGGAGACTGAGATTAGCTTGTCTTGTTACACAATGAGAGCGTAGATCTGGGATTTGAACCCAGGTTGTGTGAAACTAGGCTATGCCGTCCTTGAATCGTCTATGCCCCTGCCCCCTTCCCTTAGTTTGAATGAGTAGCTCTCAAGCAGGAGTGTCTTTGCTTCCTCCTTCCCCTGTGGACATTTGCAGTGCCTGGAGACAATTTTTGTTGTTATAACTGGCACAAGGAGCATGTCACTGGGATCTGATAGATGTGGACTAAGGATGCTGCGAACAGCCTGTCCTGAACAGGACAGCTCCCCACGGCAAAGAATGATCTGTTTCAAGATGCCAATAGTGCTGAAGTGGAGAAATCCTGCTTAATATGATTAGAGCATCACCCTCCTCCTTTTCTCTGTCTCTCTTATGAAGCCTGGGCCAGAAGCAGGAGAAGGAACATTGTCCTGGGAAATGGGGCTCAGCAGATGGAAGGAGGGTTTTCTTCCCTCTTCTTCCATGGCTTGCCCCCTCCCCATTCACTGTGTCCTCCACTCTCTCAGGTCCACATTGACACTAAGAGTGCTTCCCAGATGTTTGAGCTGATCCACAAGAAGCTAAAGCACACTGAGGCCTACCCCTGCTTGCTGTCTGTTTTACACCACTGCCTGCAGATGCCCTGTGAGTAGCCCACACCGGCCACTTCCTCAGCTGGCCTTGGCCTGGGGAAGGCTGAGACAAGGTGTCAGGGCCTCCCGGGGCTGGTGAGTCTGACTGTGTCTCCCCATGTCCCCAGGGGGCCTGGCCACAGGACTCAGGCTCTTGTTCTCCCCTCCCTCTTTGGGGTCAGGACTTCCACTGTCACCCATGGGAGAAGCTGTGGGCTTGGCCTTGAAGGACGCTAATGTCCTGGTCTACCAAGCATGAGCACTGTGAAGTCAGATAGCTCTGGCTGTCAGCTTATGACAGGAGAGTGATCAGTCCTTTAGGGGGGCTCCAAAGAGAAGCTTTGTATTTGGGGAAATACCACAGATGTAGGCTGAGCATGCCTTTTCCCAAGGTTGTATCAACTCCTCCATCTAGGTCTTGTGAGCTCCATTTGAACATACTTGCCCTGCCTCTCTCTGCAAATGTCAGATTTCTGCATGTAAGCTCAGCTGGGGCTAAGCTCTTTAAGATCCAGGTGTGCACAGTGACTGAATCAATTACGTCTAATCACTAATAGCCACCTCAGTGTGCAATTTGAAATGAGCTGTATCTGTACCATTTGGTATTTAAGCTCTTCACAAAATCAAATATCTGGAAGACTAGTATGGCCCACCACGGTGGCCATCCTGGATGGACTCTTGCTGGTGGTGATGGTGGTATTGGTTTTTGTGTAATGGTGGCAATGACTACTATTTACCATGCGTGATACAAGGCCGTTTGGGACAGTGTCTCTAAATCTCAAAATGACTTAAGGAGTGTGCATTATTATATCCAATTTATAGTGGATGAACTTGAGGCTGGGCGAGTCTGTACATAGGAAGGAATTTTTGTTTCTTTGGGGTCACAGCCTTAAATGAAACATGTTTTACTTCCGTGAGCCAGTGACCTGGCTTTACCCTATATTCCTGGGTGGAAGGGAAATAGAAAACCATGCCACATTGCAATGCCTGTATCAGTGAAGTGATGGGAAAGGAACCGGACACCGTGACCTAGACCAGGAAGCCATCAGTCCTCCAAAGCTCAGTCCAGAGATCTTCACGGAAGATGTAGAAGTCCCCAAGAAACCCAGTGTCTCCTCTTTCAGGTTCTTGTGTGTGGTGCTCCATGGGCAATGTTAGTGGGTCTCTTCTGTCTCAAAATGGGACTTTGCAGATGACCTTCCACCTTGTAAGCATTATGCTTTGATCTTGAGATCAGCATCATGCTGGCTGACCTCCTGCGCTTGGTCCAAGTACTTGGGATCAAGAACTGAGGAAGAGGGGCTTGTGACTAGCACATGAAAAGAAAGTCCATGTCCCACCAAACCATGATTACAGAGGATGGGAGTGGGGCTCTGTGAGGTCAGGCATCACACACAAGCCTTTGCCTTCACAGTTCAGGGTCACCTTCACTGAGAAATCTGCCTGGATTCCATTAGCACTTCTCCAATCCATTCTGACTCTCTCTCTCAGTGCATACCTGTAATGAGTTTCCATTCATCTTTCACTATAGCGCAACAGCCTAGATAATCTTAAAACCTTTTCTTTTTTTTTAATTTCCCTGGTGACTTCATTATTTAGTAGGTAATATTTTGGAGCAGATTTACTTTCTGAAAGGTGCTCTTTTTTTAGATAATGGAAAAGGCAATTTGCATTCCCAAGGCATAAGCTACTCAGGGTACCTACAGGGAACAAAGACAGCCAGGAAGCACTTCAGGGAGCAGAAAAATGTGTCTAGAGGATTGACACATTCATAGAAAGTCAGCTGTAGATCATCAAGAGATGACCGTATTTGTGAATCTCCATCATGAACGTCAGCATCTGTAACATCATTGCTTCTTCCATTGAACTGGGAGCTTGCCACGGGAGGGAGAGGGCATGCTTCATCAGCCTGGGCCCACACCATGACTCTAGGGCAGAGCCCCAGGGGGCTCCAGGGCTCAGTAAAGTTATGATGCCTGTTGTCCTTGCAGACAAGCGGAACGGTGGCTATTTCCAACAGTGGCAGCTCCTGGACCGCATCCTTCAGCAGATTGTCCTCCAGGACGAGAGGGGTGTGGACCCCGACCTGGCTCCCTTGGAGAACTTCAACGTCAAGAACATTGTCAACATGTGAGCAGTGGCCAGCTCTCACTTGTCTTCCTCCTCCTTCCCTCTCTCTCCCTCCCGCTCCCTCTTTGCTCCCTCTTATAAACCAGATGCCTCCAAATGTACCATAAGGAACATGCCTGGTACAATTCTCTGAGATAATGGAAATGTTCCATATCTGCCCTGTTCAAACCTGGCTGCTGAGCACTTGACATGTGGACAGTGTAACTGAGGAACTGAATATAAAATTTTATTTTATTTAAATTGTGTTTGTTTTTGTTTTTAATATTTTATTAATTTGGCAGAGAAACACAGCTAGAGAGGGAACACAAGCAGGGGGAGTGAGAGAGGAAGCAGGCTTCCTGCCGAGCAGGGAGCCCCATGCAGGGCTCAATCCCAGGACTCTGGGATCATGACCTGAGCCGGAGGCAGACACTTAACAACTGAGCCACCCAGGTGCCCCAATTTTATGTCATTTTAATTAAATTCAGAGAGCCGTATGATGTAGCTAGAGACTCTCATATTGAACAACACAAGTTTATAAGGAGTGTACTCAAATTATTTTTTTAAAGATTTTATTTACTTATTTGAGGGAGAGAGAGTGAGAGCACAAACTGGGGGTGGGGAGAAGAAGAGGGAGAAGCAGAGTCCCCACCGAGCAGGGAGCCTGACGTAGGGTTCAATCCCAGGATCCTGGAATCATAATCCTGAGCCAAAGGCAGACCCTTAACCAGCTGAGCCACTGAGGAGCCTCTGTACTCAGCTTTTAATGATCCATTGCATGGAATGGATAGAGAAGAATTTAAACTTATTAACAATTGTCTATGAGCTAACCAGTCCTCCAGCTTGCTTTTGTATGACCCATGAGCTAAGATAGTTTTTACATTTTAAAAACGTTTTTATTTATTTAAATATTTTATTTATTTATTTATTTGACAGAGAGAAACACAGGGGAGGAAACAGCTAGAGAGGGAACACAAGCAGGGGGAGTGAGAGAGGGAGAAGCAGGCTTCCCCCGAGCAGGGATCCCGAGGCGGGGCTCGATCCCGGGACTCTGGGATCATGACCCGAGCCGAAGGCAGACACTTAAAATGACTGAGCCACCCAGATGCCCTTAAGAGCATTTTTAAAAACAAATGAGAATATGTGACAGAGACAGTACCTGGTATATAAAACCTAAAATATTTATTCTAACCCTTTAGAGAAAGTTTTCTGATCACTGAAATAGAGCATGGCAATTTAACTAAGGCTGTTGGATAAGGATGTCAGAGTCCAAGGTCTTCTGGCTTATCTGACCCTGTGTGCTGAGAAACACAGAACCAAGTTTGAAGTCACATCAATTCATAACCAGATGTTACATTAACATACTAATTTTTAATTTTAAACTTTTACTTAACTTTATTTTTTAAGTTTTTATTTTAATTTCCAGTTGGTTAACATATAGTGTTACTTTAGTTCCAGGTGTGCAATGTCGTGCCTCAACAATGCCATACATCACCCAGTGCGCTTCATGACGGGTGCACTCCTTAATCCCCATCACCTACTTCTTTCGTCCCTCTGCCCCCTCCCCTCTGGTAGCCATCAGTTGTCCTCCTCAGTCTGTTTCATGATTTGTCTCTTTTCCTCTCTCTTTTTTCCCTTTTCTCATTTGATTTGTTTCTTAAATTTCATCTATGAGTGAAATCATATGATATTTGATAGACTTTCTCTGATGGACTTATTTTTTTTTATTTTATTTTTTCAGTGTTCCAAGATTCATTGTTACTGCCCCACACCTAGTGCTCCATGCAATACGTGCCCTCAGTACCCACCACCAGGCTCTCCCATCCCCCCACCCTCTCCCCTCCAAGACTCTCAGTTTGTTTGAGTCCGAAGTCTCTCATGTTTCGTTTTCCTCCCCAAATTACCCTACTTCCCCATTTCCTTTCCTTCTCCCACTGTCCTCTACATTACTCCTTATGCTCCATAAGTAAGTGAAACCATATGATACTTGACTTTCTCTTCTTGACTTATTTCACTCAGTATAATCTCTTCCAATGCGGCCCATGATGCTATAAAAGTTGGGTATTCCATCCTTTCTGTTAGAGGCGTAATATTCCATTGTATATATGGACCACATCTTCTTTATCCATTCATCTGTTGATGGGCACCTTGGCACTTTCCACAGTTTGGTGATTGTGGTCATTGCTGCAATGAACATTGGGGTACATACGGCCCTTCTTTTCACTACATCTGTATCTTTGGGGTAAATACTTAGTAGTGCAATTGCAGGGTCATAGGGTAGCTCTATTTTTAATTTTTTAAGGAATCTCCACACTATTTTCCAAAGCAGCTACACCAACTTGCATTCCCACCAACAGTGTAAGAGGGTTCCCCTTTCTCCACAGCCTCTCCAACACTTGTTGTTTCCTGTCTTGTTAATTTTGGCCATTCTGACTGGTGTAAGGTGGTATCTCTGTGGTTTTCATTTGAATTTCTCTGATGGCTAGTGATGATGAACATTTTTTCATGTGTCTGTTAGCCATTTGTATGTCTTTTATGGAGAAGTGCCTCTTCATGTCTCCTACCCAATTTTTAATGTGGTGAACTTAATTTTGGTTGTTGAGTTTGAAGAGTTCTTTATAGATCTTGGATACCAGCCCTTTGTCTGTAGTGTCATTTGCAAATATCCTCTCTCATTCCGTGGGTTGCCTCTTTGTTTTGTTGACTGTTTCCTTTGCTGTGCAGAAGCTTTTTATTTTGATGAAGTCCCAAAAGTTTATTTTCGCTTTTGTTTCCTTTGCCTTTGGAGATGTGTCTTGAAAGAAGTTGCTGTGGCCGATGTCAAAGAGGTTACTGCCTATGTTCTCCTCTAGGATTTTGATAGATTCCTGTCTCACATTGAGGTCTTTCATCCATTTCGAGTTTGTCTTTGTGTGTGGTGTAAGAGAGTGGTCTAGTTTCATTCTTCTATATGTAGCTGTCCAATTTTCCCAGCACCATTTATTGAAGAGACTGTCTTTTTTCCACTGGATATTTTTTCCTTATTTGTCAAAGATTATTTGACCATAGAGTTGTGGGTCCATATCTGGACTCTCTACTTATTCCATTGGTCTATGTGTCTGTTTTTGTGCCAGTACCATGCTGTCTTGGTAATCACAGCTTTGTAATAAAACTTGAAATCAGGTAACGTGATGCCCCCAGCTTTGTTTTTCTTTTTCAACATTTCCTTAGCAATTTGGGGTCTTTGCTGGTTCCATATAAATTTTAGGATTGTTTGTTCCAACGCTTTGAAGAATGTTGGTGGAATTTTGATCAGAATGGCATTGAAAGTATAGATTGCTCTGGGCAGTATAGACATTTTAACAATGCTATAAATGAAAGTCTGATCCAGCTGCCCTTTAGGGAGAAAAAATGGCTCTCAGTAATCCATGATGTCACATTCCAAAGCCAAATAGAAAATGATTTCTGAACTATTCATGCTATTATTTTCATTTGCACAAGTAGTTGGGTATTGATGTAGTTAATCCTACCTGGTATGCTTGACAAGTGCAACTAGCAAAATAATCAAAATGCATCTTTATTTCTGATTTTTATTTTTGTTTTCTACCAATTCTGTACACTATTCAGTCGGGAAACTTTTCCTCTGCCCTCAGGTCCAATGAAGTTTTTGCTTCTTCTTGGGCAGTGGAAGTCCTAAGATCATTTTAAACCACAAACATAGTCTCAAATCTGCAACTAGAAAGACTAGTCCCAGATGTGAACCATGTGAATTCTAGATTTGATTAGGCCTTACATTTCTCTGTTCCCTGGACTGGGGCTGGAAGGTACAGTGGGAAGGGCGTGTGTAAAGACTGGCTTTCTTTCTCTGTGCTGTTGTTCTTCTAATCCCTTGTACACACATACCCCCTTCTATTAGCTAACCAGTTATCTGATAACTAACAGCTATCAGAGGCAGTGCAGGTGCAGGAAGGAAAAGGGGGAAAGATCTTACTTGATTAGGTAACTTAGTAAACAGGCTTCCTATTCTCTGGCCTTGTCACATGGGTGAAGACATGAATTATTTCTGGGAGCTTCTGAAGTTCTTTGCTGCATGCCTCTCACTATAAAACCCTGGTCACTGGCCATTCAAGGCTTTTTTATCCCCTGGGACTGGTTGGTATCATCCCTTCCATCAGCTCCTGATTCACTAGCAATCTAGTACACCATGGCACAAGGTTCAAGCGTCCAATTTTCTGCTAGGTGGATGTCTTGGACAGGACTTAAAATGGCATCAGCCAGGTTTCTCCATGATGGTTACATCTGGTCTATGAGAAACCCTTGTGCGATCTCTGTACCAACAAAGTCTAGGAGTATTGGATGTCCCAGCACAGCACCATTCTCCTGGTTAATATTTCTTCACTCTTTGGACCTGCCTGGCCCCAGGTTGGACTCCAGTCCACCATGCCTCCTCCCCAACATCAAGGAATGTGGGTCAGACCTTCAGAATAGGGTGGGAACTCTCTGAATGTGGTTCAAAGAAGACAGTGGATGTTGGTGAAGGAGGTAGCACCCCCAAGAAGGACAGAAGTGGCTCTCTCTAAAGAACTCTCTTCACAAATTATGTCCCCTTCCATACTCTGTCCCCTCTTTATAACCTTGATCTGATTGAGGAGGCAAAGATTCATGGATCTAACTCTTCCATGTTTTTAGACTTACAAAACCAAACAAACAAAAAACCCAGTTATTGGGATCTGGGGATTTCATCTCTATTATTCTTTTTGGTGTCTAAGTAATAGCTTAATCCCCATTACAAGAGTTTGACATGAGTGAGGACTTCCTGTGATTTAGATGCAGCCCTTCTTTACCTTCCAAATACTCATTCTGTGTTGCTGAGATGGGTGGTTTCTCTTGCTCTTATATATTGGTCTTTGGAATTCTCTACATAGTAGGGCTAACATTTTGATCTCTCAGTACAAAAAACTTACTTTTACAAAGGTGTACACGTCATCAGACAACTAAAGGAAGCCTGAGACTTAGTCCTAGTTCTACCATTAGTTAAGCTATAGTCTTCATCTCTGCTCTCAAGAGGTTCAACTATATCACAAGGAGTTGGATCATAAGTTATTTAAGGGTCTTTCCAGTTTTCACAGTCCGCAGAGAGACACATGAGAACTGGACAGGGCTGGAGACCTGGAGAGACCTCTGGAGTGTCAAAATCCTAGCCTTCTTGATGTGGCTGGACAGAATAGAGATCACAGAACCAATGTGGGGAATAGGGGGATGATATATCTTCTGGGAAGTTATGAGCCAACAGTGAACAGACCCTTCCCTGTACTCCCCACCAGGCTCATCAATGAGAATGAGGTGAAACAGTGGCGAGACCAGGCAGAGAAGTTCCGAAAAGGTAACAGACTCTGCCTCAATCAACTTGTGCTCCGCACAACCCCTCCCCTGCCCAGCCCAGGACCCATTAGAGGTAGACACACACATATTCATATCATCTCTTCCTGTTTTCTCTCCTGTCCCACCCCTATCCCAGAACACATGGAGCTGGTGAGCAAGCTGGAAAGGAAGGAGCGAGAATGTGAGACAAAGACATTAGAGAAGGAAGAGATGATGCGAACACTGAACAAGATGAAGGACAAGCTGGCCCGGGAGTCCCAGGAGCTGCGCCAGGCTCGGGGACAAGTGACAGAGCTGGTAGCCCAACTGGGTGAAATCTCAGTACGTGTACACCCTCTCTCTTTACATATTGACCTGAGACCTTCAGAATAGGGTGGGAAGAATAGGTGTGAGGAAGGGCTGTGGACCCCAAGAAGTTAGAGGAGGTTAGAGAAATTAGAGGAGGAGCTCAGGCCAAGATAGAGGGGACCCTGTGAGTCTCTAAGGGTTGCTACCTTTGTGTTAATTAGAAAAAACAATGCTCTTTCCCTTGAATGACATTGTCCCAGGAAGCACACCTGGCAGAGCAGAGTGCAAGTCTGATTTTGCACCCCCTCCCTGTGGAGCTGGATGTCCTCGTGCAGGCAGTAGCTCTCTAACCATCTGTATCATATATCCTGATGTTGCATTGTGAGAACCATGACTTTGTCCAGTGTTATATATGTGCTTTACCTGTGTGTATGTGTATGAGGTTGGATATTTGGGATACATGGGGGGCAATGTGTGTGGGAGGTGAGAGCGGGACTGGGGTTCTAGTGTGGATGAAGAGTAAGAATAAGGAAAGGACTAGTGTGGTAGGGATCTGAAAGGCATCTTTGCTGATGGCTTTGGTTTTTTGACTTTTCTGTCTCCCCACAGACAGGACCTGTATCCTCCCCACCTCCCCCTGGGGGCCCACTTACCTTGTCTTCCTCAATGACAACCAATGACCTGCCTCCACCTCCACCCCCTCTCCCATTTGCCTGCTGTCCCCCACCTCCACCACCACCTCTTCCACCTGGTGGGCCTCCCACTCCCCCCGGTGCCCCACCATGCTTCAGCATGGGCCTGCCTCTCCCTCCAGACCCCTGCCCCAGCAGTGATATCCCACTCAGGAAGAAGTGTGTCCCCCAGCCTTCCCATCCACTGAAGTCCTTCAACTGGGTCAAGCTGAATGAGGTAAGTAACAAAAGATCAGTAGGCCCATTCTCCCATAGCCAGTGACAGTCAGCCCCGTGGATTGCCTGCCCATGGTTTGTAGATCTCTCCTTCTGGGTTCCTTCCTTGGGTAGGGGTAAGGGAAGGCACGGTAGATGCAGAAGATGAGATTGCTGGTGCCAGACAGCTCACTGTCGACTGGGAAGAACATCTCTGGGGGGAGAGAGCTTGGCATGTGCAAAGGCTCACATCGACAGAGCCACCTGCAGACAGAATTTGTTTGTGCTGAGGGTTAATGGAGTTATGTTGAAACCAGAGTGTGGGCCAAGCAGGGTCACTTCCTGGACTATACAATGGCTGGGCTAGAATTTTAAGGATAGGGTCCATTTGAGGAAAAGGGTGAATGATATAGGCAAAGAACCTGGGCCAAGGTCTAGAGATGGTAAAGATCAGGGCAGTGTGTCCAAAGGACTGAAATGATGAGGCCGTGGCAAGGGACAGGACAGCACCCTCGCCATGAAGAGTTTCATGTCAAGATGTAGCCATTTTGGCATCCTCTCGGGGAAAGGTAGATACACTGGGTACTTTCCTAGACTGCTTAGCAGTAAGAGGCCCTCGTAAATATTATCCACTAATAATTACTAGTCCCACGTCCACACATGTGTCTTGAGTCCTCTATTGGACTTTCACAAGCATGGAGTGGAGATGCCCTGAGTTGCATTAGACTGCTAGTAATTTAAGGGCTGTTCCAGCTTGGGTCAAGCCCTGCCTCTGGTTCTGTACTCAATCCTATTAGGACTTGTGTACTGAGTTCACCTCACCTGACCCATGCACACACTTGAGCAGCACCCAAGAAGGCATTGTGGAGCTTGGATTAATCAATGCCCTTGAACCCTGTTGTATGAACTTCTTGGTCTAACTCTTGGGGAGTTCATCGCTGTGCCATTCTATCCAAGCTTGAATGAGCTCACATAGAAACTCAGGTGGGAAGAGATGTGGAATTGTGAAATAGATGGGCAGCTGTGTGTTAGCTGCTTCTCGTAATTGCAGACCAGCTAACCAGTCTGAGGCCTGCTTTGTGTAAAGCTTTTTGCTGGGGGTCATAATGGTTAATAATAAAAGGTGAGGTAAACCATTGCCTGTGAGAGCTTTGAATCTGGAAATTAGGAATTTTGTTCAAGGAAACACCTAGAGATTCTGGGGAGGGATTGAAGGGGATGTTCTAACCTCTGACTAAACCGGGTTTGGCTCTAATTAATTGTGCAACCTGCAAAAATCACTCACTTTGTACCTTGGTTTGCTCATCTGTGAGATTTCTAAGATTCTTTCTACCTCTGGTTTTATAACCGAGGTGGAAAGACAAAGCAGGAATATAGCCCATAGTCTCCTGGGCCTCTGATAACATCTCCAATCTAAGTTGGTAAAATTTTAGAGCCACCTGTTAGCAGAATTTTGAGGCCACATGGTTGACATTTGTCATTTGTGACATCTGTGCAGCACAGCTGTGCCCTGTGGGTCCTTCTCCTTGGTCATGAGGCAAGCAGACACGCCGCTCTGCAGAAGAAAGGCAACAGGCTGTGTGGAAACGGTCACTCTTCGTGATCAGAAATAATGTACATACCGCTGTGTGGTTAAAAAAAAAAAAAGATTTCCTGTACTTACAACTTATAACTTAAAGGTGGATTATTTTTTTTTGTTGCTTTCTTTTAAAAGAATGTTTAAATTTTTTTTATTATAGCTGACACAATGTTGCATTCGTTTCGGGTATACACACAGTGATTTTACAACCCTGTATGTTATGCTATGGTACGGTATTTCTGTTTTTTTGTTTTTTTGTTTTTTGTTTTATTTTTTGAGACATCGCTACACTGCCTTCCACAGTGGCGGCATCATTTTGCATTCCCACAACAGCACACAAGGGCTCCCTTTTCTCCACATCCTCACCAACACTTGTTGTTTCTTGCCTTTTTGATTTTAGCTATTCTGGTGGCTGTAAGATGATATCTCATTGTGGTTTTAATTTGTATTTTCCTGATGATGAGTGATGTTGAGATCTTTTCATGTGTCTGTTGGCCACCTCTATGTCTTTTTTTGGAAAAATGTCTATTTAGGTCCTCTGCCCATTTTTAGTTGGATTATTTGAGGTTTTTTTAGTGTTGAATTGTGTAAGTTCTTTATCTGTTTTTTATATTAATCCTTTACTGAATATATCATTTGCAGATATCTTCTCTCATCCAGTAGTTTGCCTTTTTGTATAACTTAAAATTTTTTTTAAGTAACGGAAAGTTGATTGGGCACCTCAACAATTAAGGAAAACAGATAAGGCAACTAATATTTTTGCAACATTTTCATCAACTAGAGCTTTGTACTTAGGGTTTTCTCTGGGGCCCAGTAATAATAAAATCTATACAAACTCCTCAGGGACCCAAAAAGGGCCAGATTGTCATTCCCGGACTGGAAAGTACTAGTCTGAGGGAATGGGTAATGAGGAAGATTCACAGGAGCTGCAGACATTTCTCAGCAGGGGTGAGTGGAGGGGATTGAATGATTTTTGTGGACTTATTAACCCACTCCCAAGCTTTTAATCATGTGACCAGGAGTTATTTAATCATTTGGACTACAGGGTCCCGATCTATTAGATGGGGGGAATTATGACCTCTACATCAAAGGATTGTTGTTAAGAATTAATTGACATATGAAGTACTTGGAACAGTGACTGATACAGAAATTCATAATAGTATTAGGTTGAGTTATTAGTGGCACAAGCATTCCTGCCTCAAGTGTGTTATCTCACCTAATCCTTCAACTCAGAAGGAAAGTGTCACTGAGACTCTGCTTCCTTTTGTGTGAAATGAGGAGAGAGTAACACCCCCCTACTTGCCAATGGGTCCCACGTAGTGATGGGGGGCAAGCTGGCTTGCTCTGCTTGGACCCCAGATGTTCAGTGAGAGAAACACAATGGGAAAGGGTTTTGGAGAAAGATTTCTCTGGCATATGAAGGGTATCTCTAGAAGGCCAGAAGCCCCTCATCAGACTGGAAGTGATGAGGTTTTGGCCAGTGATGCAAAAATTAAAGTCAGGGATCATTCTACATGGTGGGCACATGAGGGCGATTCAGTGAAGCATATGGTGTGGAGAATCCTAGGAAATGGATTATGGCTCCGGAGGTCAGCTTCCCCACCACTAGGGGCTGTGTATGGGGATGGGGTAGCATTTGGCAGGAAGGGCGGGCAAGCAGGGCACTCGGTCTTTTCTCCCCGGGAAACCCTCCCTCGTGTTAACCATCTAGCTCTTGCATTCTGGCCCTTTCTTAGCCTGTTCTTACCAGGAGTAAAGAGCAGCGGCAAGCTTTACCCAAGGAGCCCACCTCCAGCCCAAGTCTAGACTCACATGGGAACCGCTGAGAGCTTTTCCTTCCCTGCTTTCCTGATTTTGTTCCCCTGCCCATCTTCTCTCTGCCTCCCATTTACCCCATTCCTGGGGCCTGGCTCCTTTTCCCAGTCCCCTTCCCCTACTCCACGCTTGCTCCTGTGTGAAAACACACACACACACACACACACACGCACATACACACACACGCACGCACGCACACACACGGAGTGGTTGTTTCTGCCATGAGAAGAATGTGTCTGTGTTGGCTTTGGCCAGTTGCCTGTATCCCTTGCTGCTCTAAGCTTCCCAGCCCGGCATTCCGCAAGAGGGTCCCTGGCCTTAGGAGGGCCACAGGAATGTCCCCACCCCCCTGCTCTGGCCTAGCCTCCCCTTTCCAGAGTTTAAGAAAATAAAAGTGAGTGAAAGGTATGTTTCTCTCCCTAAGCCTTGCTGAGGGGGAGATGGAGGGAGGAAAGGGTAGTGGCCTTAGGAAGGTTCCCCAGCTGCCTCCCTGACAGAGGAAGGTGGGAGAGTCCATTTTAAAGGACAGCAAACCTCAGGATGATGCAAGGACTCCTAGGAGGACAGAAGTGAGCACCCTGGGAGGGACTGTACTCTCTGTCCTCTGAGCCATTGTCAAGGTGCTGTAAGAATACTGGTGTGTGCTCAGCTTTGCTGATGGAACCTCTCCATGGGCTGGGGGTTCAGTGCCAGGGTTCCACACAGAGGTGGGGCAGCACTTAGTGGAGAGATTTTGGAATGTAAACCCTTGGACACATCCCAACCATGAGGGATAGGTCACTTTCTCTGGGTCTGACCAACAGGAAGTTGTGGCAGTCTTGCTGGCCTGAGTGTTTTGCCGGCTACTCTAGGGGCCAGGATGTCCCAGGTTTTGGCATTTGTCCACTTTCTGGGAATCTGGGAAAGTAGGAGGAAGACCCCCTGGGAGAGAAAATGACCACCTCAGATACGGCAAATATAGTGCATACCGAGGATTTGAGGATCTCAAGTATGTGTGGGCACTATTCCTTGCAGTGACTCTAGCCCACACTGACCTTTAGGGAATGTACTCTGAGAATGCTGGTTTGGTTTTGTTTTTCTGGAAGGAGTTTAATACCCTCTTTCCTACTCACCTACCCATCACCCCTGCCTTCCATTTGATTTCTGGCACACACATCTTTGTGGCCCCATGAGAAAGGACAAGAAGGTTGTCTTTGGCCTCTGCCCTGGAACAGAGTATTGAAGGTTTGGAGGAGACGAATTGACCCCTTTCTGATGGCCTGAAAGTCTAACTATTATAGTTTGTGCGGCTGAGAACAGGTGGGGAGATAGGGAGGCATTGGACTGCTCCATCATGAAGGAGTTGAGTCAAACATTGGGTCTTCTCCCTGCCCTGAATCTTAGGAACGTGTCCCTGGCACCGTATGGAATGAGATTGATGACATGCAGGTATTTCGGATTCTGGACCTAGAGGACTTTGAAAAAATGTTTTCAGCTTATCAGAGGCACCAGGTAAGAGCCTTCCCCATCCCCATCTTCTTGGGTCTTGACTTCTAGTTCTGACTTCACCTATGCCCCTGGAACCCAACCCTCAACCTCTCTTCTCTCCCTTCCTCCCATGTATACTGAACGATTTTATTCCTTATCAGGTACCATGCCTTACTAGGTACATGGATCGGAATGAGAGGTATGCCGTACGGTAGGGGAGATACCCTGTTGTATTACAGTTCTGGCACACAATTGCGTGTATTTACACACTGAGTGATGAAAGAGCGTTTTGTCCATTTCTCTTTCATCTTGGAGCACTGGAGGTGGAGTCACAGCCCTGGCCACTGTTGACTGCTGTCCTCCTTCTGACCCTGGGTCTAGAGAATTCACCTAGCCAGCATGACAAATTTCAGACTGCTTTCTCCACCACACTCTCCCAACACCCCCACAAGTCAGTTAGCCGAGGATGTCAATGTCTGCAGGAAGACAGAGCTGCTCCAGATCATGTTAGGTGGTTCAGATTGGGGCTGGGCTGGGCTGGGAGAGCCCTGAGCTTTGCATTGCAGACAGTGCTTACAGGTGGCTGGCCAGTCAGCCTGCTCTTCCAACAACACTAGGGGGAGCGGGAGGGAGGCAGAATGTAGGTATTCCCAAGGCAGCGCGGAGGGGATTGCCAAAAGTGCTGATTCTCACACCTCGTCCTCGCATGAATATGAGTCAGGAGGTGAGCTGGGGCCGAGGAATCTGCACTGTAGCTAGCACATCTGGGGGCCCTCCCCCTCAAGTCCAGTTTGGGCATTTTCCAGCCTTGAGGCTTTAGAGTGCATTCCGAGCGTTGTTTCCTCTCCATGCTGTGCCACTTTCTCCAGTCCCCTCTGCTGAGCCCAGGGGGCTAGCTCTGAGGACACCCTAGGTACCAGTGAGTGGGGTCTGGGTCTTCCTGGGCCCTGGGTAGCAGCTGTGTGTTGTGGCTGGGCTCCCCACTGCGTTCTGCCAAGTTCAGACCTGTAGACAGTCCTTCCTGAGGGCACATGAAACTCCTCTTAGGAGCCTAAGTAGCCGAAGGGACAGAGTTGGGGTGGGGCTCTGATCCTGACTTGGCATTCTAGAAAAACCAGATGATTGTTATTTAATTTAAATGTAGGTACTCAAGGTATCTCATTCTTTACCCTAATTCCAGGCAAAATGTTTAGCCTCTTCCCATATCAGGCTGGCATGGCCACTGGCAGCAGCTGTGGTCTAACAGGAGCGGGAAGGGGGTCTTCTGAGCCCTTGGTGTTCCTGTGCCCAGGTGCTCCCAAGTGGGATGGAGGGGACACGTGCAAAGGGTGTATCAGGCATGGTCAGTCACATACCTCCCCCTAGTTGGAGAGTCTTCCTCTTGGCCAGGGTTCTATGCCAGCCCACCCAGTCTCCAGGCCCCGAGGTGGAGCTAAGATGGGAACCAGTGGGGAAAGAGGAGCTATGGGTTTTAGAACAAACTGAGTTTGGGGCCTTTCAGTTCAGTGACTGGAGAAGTCCCTTTTAGTCCCCTGTCTCCTTTCTTAACCTCCTGTTGCAGGACTGGGCTCACCCAGACTATTGTCACTTAGTGCCTTGCCCAGACTTGAGCTGACTTTACAGCAGCAGAACTGGAAAGATCCCAGAAGCTGTGTGGCTCTGGTCCCTGGTGGCCTCTTCTTCCTATCTTGGGTCCCAGGTTGCATGTTTTGGTGGGGAGGGGAAGGTCCTATGAGCTGTGGTCTTCCCTCTGTGATCTATGCAGCTCCTGAGTTAGTGACTTCAACTCCATTAGGATCTGAAAGGGAGAACTTGGGTGTGGGCCCTACTCCCTTAGCTCCCTTGGAAATCAAAAGACAAAGGGAAAGGGGTGAAATTCAGGAACACCTGCTTTCCTCTGCCTCAATGAATGCAACTTCTGCATGTTTCTGGCCCCTTCTGGTTCTATCTCCTCTTGTATTTAGAAAGTTGAAGTCATCCAGCGGTAGAGAAATGCTCTCTGCTCTCCAGGCAGTTTCCCAACAAAGAAGGAAGAATAGCAGCCAAGTACCGGTGTTGGGAAGCTTGGGGGCCTAGCCTGCCCCACCTGGGAAGTAGTGGTCCCACTGGGCCCAGGGCAGACAGGGGACCTGCCTGCTCCCCATTTAAGTGCATGTCTGCTAGAAGCACCCCCTTTCCAGGGCTAATTGTTGGTCTCCATCTCCAACCATGTGGGCCTCATTGGGATGGGGTGGATAGAGTAAATGCTCAGGGGTCCCCATGTCTCTTCTTACTGTCCCTGGGGTCCCTGAAACTCTTGGCTAATGTTGTGCATGTTTAATTCTCTGTTGGCTGTGGCTGCTACCTGCCTAGGAGCTGATAACTAATCCTTCTCAGCAGGTGAGTCACTCTTGGGGCTCTGGACACTCTAACTTCTAACCACTGTCCTGGGCTGCTGCCCTATACTTATCAAAAGAGAGGGCTTATTTATTCTGCCTTCCACCTTTATGACCCATCCCTATAATCAACACACGAAAGGGTTCCCAAAGAGAAAGTAGAAATGTATGGGAGGGAAGTAATTCAAGCAGACCCTTACCAGCGACGGAGGTGAACGTCAGTGGAGTAGGGAGCGAGCTTCCAGGTCTGTTGTCTTGCCTACCTGGCCCAAGGCAAGGCCATCCTGTAAGACTGCATAGGTTTGGCATTGCACAATCCCAAGGGCGCAGTTCGCAAGGATAATATGTGAGTGGCAGTCTCACACCATTGTGCAATATGGTGCATGTGCTCGGTCAGACCTCCCAGGGTAAAAACTGGTTTCCTGTCTACCTCACCAAGGGCCTAAGAGAAGGGAAGGAATCTGATTTTTGGAGAATCTGCTGCTAGAACCCCAGTGGAGAGAATTCTTTGTGGAACCCTGTCTTAGTTCCCCACCTCTGAACTTGTGGATGCCCTCTACTTTGGGCACTTTTGGCTGTGCTTAGAGTCCCTAGGAGTCCGGGAACTGTAGCACAATGGGGATTTGGAATCTGCTTCCCATCATAAGCTTGGAGAAGCTCTCTGGGTAGGGTGGTGGAGTGGAGGCTGATTCTCTGGGATTCTGGGGATCATATAACATTGCCCAAAACCATAGGGAGCAGTCACTCCCCTTCCACTGGAACAGTTTGCCCAGGAAGGGCTATCTTTAAAAAAGGGGGGCTCTTCATTGCCCCTAACCCATTCTAGCCCATGGTAAAGTTCCAGATGCCTCCTAGTAGAGCTGGTTATTAATCACCTTCTTCTCTCTCCTGTCTTTTTCTTTCCCTGTCTTTCTTCCCCTCACACCAGGAGCATCCCCTGGTTGGTGTGGGAGTGGCTCCTGGGGGGTGGGCAAAGAGGAGCTTGGAGAACACATGCACACCTCAACCTTTTTACTTATGGCTTATTGGTTTCAGAAAGAGCTGGGCTCCACAGAAGACATCTACCTGGCCTCCCGCAAAGTCAAAGAGCTGTCAGTCATTGATGGCCGAAGGGCACAGAACTGTATCATCCTTCTTTCCAAGTATGTTCTTGTCCTGCCTCTTCAGCCCTTATTGGGAGGGATGGACCCATCCAAAAAAGTAGATCCCTGGGAGGGCACTTTCATTAAGTGAAACCGAATGCCTGGGGGATGGGGTGCAGAGGAATGTGGTGACAGCAGTCTTTCTGCTTCCCCTGTCCCTGCTGTCCCTTGGGAATGGTAGGAAACCACTGATCTAGAACTCTGTCTTGGGAGCCCATGTTCAGTAGCAGTGTGGGGCTCTGTAGACAGGAAACTGTCACAAGGTCCCTGACCAGCCTGGTCATCATCTGGCAGCAGAATTGCTCTAAGCCCGCAGAGGGCCCCACTAGGCTTCAGCCACAGAGCAGCATGATCTCAGCCCCCAAGCATTTCCCGTGGCTGCAGAACAAGCAGGGCAGTATCTGCACTAACAGCACAGCTTCTGTGTGGGGCCTCCCGCCTGAGCCAGGGCCAGAGGGCACCGCCCCCCATACTATTCTTAGTGCTGCCCCAGCCATCTCTGGGACATCCATGCCCCTTTCTTCCCACAGGCCCCAGGCCTCAGTTTCTCCCTCTTGAAGATGAGGGAGAGTTCTGCATCTCCAGAGCTCCAAGTGGTGTGCATGTGGAAGGGATAGGGAAGGACTGTGTGTGTGTGTGTGGCGGGGGGGTGGCTTGTCCTGCACGCAGACAGCAAGATGTATGGGAATAGTTGTGTGGGAATCGAGGCACTGTAAGAAGACTGAGAGCTACTCTGTCTTCTGACAGTGAAGGAAGCCAGAAACAACCCCTTTGTGTCCTCTTGATATTCGCATCCTCCTATGGAGATGCAGCAGGTATTTTAGGCATAAGGAGAAGGAGGATCAGAAAACTTTTGCCCTCTTTGTCTACACTAAAGACGGCCCTTTTACTCCCAAATGTCCCTATTATGACAGAGACTCAAGCAAGACACCAGATTCAAGTTTATCCTTAGAGACCAAAATCTCTCATTACTGAGTTTATGGAGTGAACCATATGAGTTTGTTAGAGAAGGCTTTGCAGAGCAGGTAAGTGGGGAGCATTAAGGGATATATCCCTATGTTCGTGTGAGCTAGAGAATGCAGGGGACGAGAAGGGCTGGGGTTTGTCCTGAGCAGGGGGGCCAAGCCAGGCTGCTTAAGGGGCAGGGTTTTGCCTTAGGTTGAAGCTTTCTAATGAGGAGATCCGGCAGGCCATCTTGAAGATGGATGAACAGGAGGACCTCGCTAAGGACATGCTGGAGCAGGTGAGGTCCCTAGTGGGGAGGGGATGGGAGCTGAAACTAGGGGGCAGCTGAACCCCTTCCTGTCCCCAGAGAGGCCAGGACTCTTAATAAGAAGAAATCAGGCTGGAGGATGAGAAGTTAGGGAGAGGTTTATGGATACTCCCTGGACCAGCCTTTCTGAGGGGAGGCTGGGAAAGGCTGCATCTTTTCTAGGGAATTGAGGTCCTTGAAAGGAGATATGATCTATGATCCCCCCTGGGTCTCAAGGCAAAGTCAGAGTGACCCACAGTCCTATATTCCCCCCAATCTCTTCCACCTCATTTTATTGGCTCCTCCAAGAGAAACCTAGAAGTCACCAACAAAACCACCATCATTTGGCCCTCATTAGAATTAAGAACTCTGTTCAGGCACCTGGGTGGCTCGGTGGGTTGGGGCCTCTGCCTTCGGCTCAGGTCATGGTCTCAGGGTCCTGGGATCGAGGCCCACGTCGGGCTCTCTGCTCAGCGGGGAGCCTGTTTCCTCCACTCTCTCTGCCTGCCTCTCTGCCTACTTGTGATCTCTCTGTCAGATAAATAAATAAAATCTTTAGAAAAAAAAAGAATTAAGAACTCTGTTCATCAGAGGGTACTAGAGTGAAAAGACAAGCTAAGCTTGAGAAGACATTTGCTTAATGTACATCTAGCAAAGATTTCCTCTTCCAAATAAAGAACTCTACAAATCTGAGAGAGAAAATAACAAACAGCTCTGCTTGAAAATAGCAGAAGCCTTAAATATGTACTTCATGAAAGAGAATTTCCAAGTGGCTCGACACCCTTAGTCATCAGAGAAATACAGTAAATCATAGTGAGGGAGAACAACACACCCACCGGAAGAGCTAAAATTGAAAAGATTGACAGTGCCAAATGTTGGCAAGGACATGAAGCAACTAGAATTCTTACTGGGTGCAACAGTTTGGAAAACAGTTTGGTAGGACACAGAAAGGCTAAACTTACCCTATGGCCCAACAGTCCCACTGCTAGGTACAGAGAAATGAGTGCAGACATTGACTATAAAAGACATATGCAAGAACATTCATAACAGTTTTATTCATGGAACAACCCAACTGTCCATCAATAAGAAAGTGAATCAGTATATTATGGTATATTCTTACAATAGAATATTGTTCAGCAATGTATAAAAAGCAAACTACCAATACTTACAGTATGGGTGAGTCTCAGACATTATGTTCTGCAAAAGAAGCCAGAGGCCAAAGGAAACACAGCATGAATCCATTTACACAAAGTTCAAGCATAGGCAAATCTAATCTAAGGTGATAGAATTCAGTTGAGAGGCTATAATGGGGAGGGGGATGGTTTGGCTTATTGAAGCAATATGAGAGAACTTTCTGGGGGACTGAAATCTATATCTTAATCTGGATGGGAGTTCAGTGGGTGGTTTTGTCAAAACTCATTGAATTACACACTTAAGGTGGATGCATTTGGGGGAACCTGGAGGGCTTAGTTGTTTAAGATCTGACTCTTGATTTCAGCTCGGGTCATGATCTCAGGATCCTGGGATTGAGCCCCATGTGGGACTCTGCGCTCAGCACAGAGTCTGCTTGGGATTTTTCCTCTCCCTCTGCCCCTCCCCCAGCTTGTGTGCATGCTCTCTCTAAGATCAATAAATAAAATCTTTTTTTTTAAAGGTGGATGCATTTTATATAAATTATAACTCAACAAACTTGGGTTTAAAAGAAAAAAGCCATTGAGCTGTGCACTTAAGAACAGTATACTTTACTATATATAAGGTGCATCTCAGTTTTTAAAAAGTGAAAAAAGAAAAGTCTAGAGCAGGTGCTTGGTGGCCCCCTTTTGGCAGATGAAGCATAAAGCCATCACATGAGGATGCCTCTCTCTTTTAAGGACCCCTCCCCGTCTTGAGCATGGTCAGTGTATGGACCTCTGTGCATTGCAGCTCCTTGTTAGCTTCTCACGTTTCCTGTCTGACATTCGTCTGATGCTCTTTGCAGCTCCTCAAGTTCATCCCGGAGAAAAGTGACATCGACCTCCTTGAGGAGCACAAGCATGAGATAGAGCGGATGGCCCGCGCTGACCGCTTCCTCTATGAAATGAGCAGGTCAGGACAGGAGGCCTAAGGGAGGGGCTACAGCTAGGTCTGGGGCTGGAGGGGGCTGCCTCATGATGTGGCTGACCCTGTCTACAGGATCGACCACTACCAGCAGCGACTGCAGGCCTTGTTCTTCAAGAAGAAGTTCCAGGAGCGGCTGGCTGAGGCCAAGCCCAAAGTGGAAGGTATGGCTGAGGGGGTGGGGAGGCCTAGAGTGGAGAGGCATCTGGGAGGGCCCAGGGTGAAAATCAATGAACAAGAATGGAAGGAGACTTTCTCATTCTCAACCCCTTCCCCTGTCCCCCCCCCAAATAAAACCCCAAAGCCAAGGACAAACTTAAAACTATGATTATTGTTGATATACTCACTTGTTTATATTAGCACACATGCCAAACATGTGATGTTTCCTGTGCCTCAGCCTGCGTCCTCTCCAGGCTGGGGGGTCTGTTGACATTTGCCTCGGCATGGGACGGAAATGCTGAACAGATGATAATAGCAAGTTCCTAGAACAGGGCCTGGCATGTGTTGAGCTCATCAATCTTTACCCTGCTCGAGAGGGACTAAGTTCAGAGAAGACCTCTGGATACATTATTTTAAGTGTGAGCTATTCAGAAAAGTGGGAAATTAGCAAGGTAATCCCTGGAGGCATCTGGTTTTCTGGATTAAGGAACCCTTCCTATGCAGCCTTGTCCAGATGGGCACTTTAATTCAGTGAGAACCAGATAGGTAGCAAGAACTGCATGGAACATTCCACATGGATGGTTTCGTTGGTCCTCACAACCGCCTTGTGGGTGCATCTGTTCTCTTAGGTCTAAAGTGGGGACATGCTGCCTGAGCCTGTGTTCAGGGAATGGTGGAGCCAGGATTGGAACCCTGATCTCGTTCTTCAGAATTCATCCCTCACTCTTGTTCTGTAGTACTTCACGGACGATGGCAGAGGAGGAAGCGAGTTGGGGGAAAACACAGACTGGTCCATGAAGACCTCTGAGCAGAGAAGTAGGAGAGGCTGTGAGGCTCACTTGTGGGGAGGACAGGACATGGGCCCCCTCTGCTGGACACCAGGGCTGGCCAGCACTCCCTGGGATGCCCAGTCCAGAGAATGGCCCTTCGTGGAGCTTCTTCAGGGAGGTTTGGGGGCGGGGGTAGCGGAGTGTGACAGAGCTGGAGGCAGACATTTTCTGCAGTCTGCCCCCCCCCACACACACACTTGTGCATTCACACACACAAGGGAACTGCAGACTGGGTGTAATCCTAATCATTGATTGTTCTGAGTGGGAAGAGTCAAGATGAGCAGTGACTCTGCAGGTCTGAGGTATGGCAGGACCGGCTGTCCTGGTTATGGATGAACCCCTCCCTTCATACAGCCTGCTCTGTCTTACTGCAGACTGCCTTTGGGGCATGAGGCATGGATAAAGGGATCAGCCAAGACATTTGCTCAACCACTTGTGTGTCTTGGGTCAGTGGAGCGAATGTGAGCAACTGCCATTCGAAGTTGTGGAACCAGAGTGGCGTCGCCACTGGGTAGGGTTGGTCTCGGATAGTCTCAGAGCTCGCTCCAAAACCCTCCCTAAGAGTTAGTCTCCAAATGCTCAGGAGTCTCCCTTTAATATCAAGCTCTGCAGAGCAAGTCATGTTTTGGATGACCTCTTGGGGAAAGTAAGAATTGCTCGGCTGTAGCAATGACTGCTAGCTGTTCTAGAATGGTCTGGATGTCTCTTCCTCTGAGAGTCAGAAGGAGGTGCCTGAAGTTGTGTCTTACAGAATCAGGCCAGTGGCTTGACTAGGGGTGGAGATAAGAGGATTGTGCAGGAGTTGGAATTCATATTTTTCCTTCCAGTTCTAGGAAACATTCCTGGTAAGCTAATATTTGGCTCTCCAGCTAGTGATGGCCTACTGACACCCTGCCCTCCTCACTTTCCAGCAGGGCCTCTGTTTGCCAAAAGCCAATTCACCAAATTTGGAAGGTTTACCAATTCTATGAATATATTCATGAAACATATTTTCTTGAATATATTCTTATGAATATGTTCATTGCTGAACGTACCAAATTTACTGATTCTCATTTTGAATACTTTGCTGAATATAGTCAAGATGAATATGGTTTCAAATGTAAACATTCTTATGAATATATTCAAGAATATATTATTCTTATGACTTTATCTAAAATGTCTGCATTGCAGTGGGAGTTTTCCCATTTTATACTGATTTCCTTTGAACTTTTGTCAATTTCTGTTTTGCCAACATTTTAGCATTTTTAGGAGGATTCTTTTGCAAATTTCTCAAATAGCATATCAACCTTAGAAAAACTATCCCAACCACCATGAATTGCCAAAAACTTTTAAAAACTACTTACAAAAGTAAACTTTTATTCAAATATGCATATAGAAATGTACATAAATCACAAGCATCCTACTTGATGAATTATAAAGTGAACTCACCTGTGAAATTAACACCCAAGTCATGAACTGGAATATTGCCAGCCCTAAACAGCCCTTCCTCATGTCCCCTCTCAAACATTACCCCCTGCAACCATTGTTCTATCTTCTTTAAATGTTTTGTCTGTCTTGAACTTTATATAAATGGTATACTGTGATACAGATAATTTTATTCTAGTTCCTTTTGCTCAGCATTGTGCTTGTAAGTTACCCTTTTATTATGTGTAGCAGTGAGTTATTTATTTTCAGTGTTGCGTTTTATTCCATTAGGTGAATGCCATAATTTATTTAACCAGTCTGTTTGTAATTTAAGGGAAAAATGACTAGAAACCACTGCCACTATTAGGTCATAGAATATGTACTGACAGGGGCACGTGCGCCCAAATGTTCATAGCAGCAATGCCCACGATAGCCAAACTATGGAAAACTATATATAAAGATATATATATCTTCTTTATCCATTCATCTGTTGATGGATATCTATATGGATATATACGTGGAATACTACGTAGAATACTACGTGGAATACTACGTAGCCACCAAAAAACTGAAATCTTGCCATTTGGAATGACATGGCAGGAACTAGAGGGTATTATGCTAAGTGAGATAAGTCAATCAGAGAAATTATATGACCTCACTGATATAGGAATTTGTGAAACAAGACAGAGGATCATAGGGGAAGGGAGGGAAAAATGAAACAAGATGAAACCAGAGAGGGAGACAAACCATAAGAGACTCTTAATCTCAGGAAACAAACTGAGGGTTGCTAGAGGGGAGAGGGGTGGAAGGGATGAGGTGGCTGGGTGATGCACATTGGGGAGGGTATGTGCTATGGTGAGAAAAAAAAATGTTAATTATATCAGAATGGCAGGACTGAGAAGGGAAGGGACAAGAATGTCATACATCTCAAAAAAATATGTACCAACAAAACTTACTCAATTTTATAGCTTTTTTTTTTCAGTTTAAACTTATACTTTTATTTTGTGGCTCATTTTTTTTAACTTTAAATTTATTTTATTTTTTCCAGTGTTCCAAGATTCATTGTTTATGCCCCACACCCAGTGCTCCATGCAATATGTGCCTTCATTACCCACCACCAGGCTCACCCATCCCTCCCTTCCCTCCAAGTCCCTCAGTTTGTTTCTGTGTCCAAAGTCTCTCATGTTTCATTTATCTCCCCGAATTACCCTACTTCCCATTTCCTCTCCTTCTCCTACTGTCTTCTATATTACCCCTTATGCACTGCAAGTAAGTGAAACCATGTGATACTTGACTTTCTCTACTTGGCTTATTTCACTCAGTATAATCTCTTCCAATCCAGTCCATGTTGCTACAAAAGTTGAATATGCATCCTTTCTGATGGAGGCATAGTATTCCATTGTATATATGTACCACATCTTCTTTATCCATTCATCTGTTGAAGGGCACCTTGGCTCTTTCCACAGTTTGGTGATTGTGGCCATTGCTGCAATGAACATTGGGGTACATATGGCCCTTCTTTTCACTACATCTGTATCTTTGGAGTAAATACCCAGTAGTGCAATTGTAGGGTAATAGGGTAGTTCTATTTTTAATTTTTTAAGGAATCTACACACTGTTTTCCAAAGCAGCCAATTTCATGATGTGTATATAGAGTATAGTTGATACACAATGTTATATCAGTTTCAGATGTAAAGTATAGAGGTTGGACAAGCTGTCTATTATGCTACGTCCACCACAAGTACAGCTACACCATATACGGCTATTATAATACCACTGACCATGTTCCCCATGTTGTACATTTTATCTCCATGATTTGTTTATTCTATTACTGCAAGTCTGTATCTATCACTTCCCTTCACTCATTCTGCCCATCCTCTCACCTCCCCCCCTTCTGGAAACCATCAATTTTTTCTCCGTATTTATGCGTCTGTGTCTGGTTTTTACTTGTTAATTTTGTTTTTTTTTTATTTTATCATTAGTTTTTGATGCAATGTTCAAAGATTCATTAGTTGTGTATAACACCCAGTGCTCATCACATTACATGCCCTCCTTAATGCCCATCATCTAGTTGGGCATTACCCACCCTACCCACCTCCCTTTCTGCAACCCTCATTTTGTTTTTTAGATTCCAGATATAAGTAATATCGTATGGTGTTTGCCTTTCTCTGATTTATTTCACTTTAGCATTATACTGCCTAGATCCACCCATGTTGTCACAAATTGTTAAGATCTCATTAATTTTTATGGATTAATAATATTCCATTGTGTTTATCTTCTTTCTTTGTTGGTATACTGAAAAATTTCCCCCAGCTTTATTGAGCTATGACTGATAAAAAATTGTATATATTTGAGGTGTTCAAGTGTAATACTTAAGATTCACAATTGCATATATTTAAGGCAGTGGCTTTTAATTTTTTTAATTCCAGGATAATTAACATACAAGGTTATATTCATTTTAGGTGTACAGTGTAAGGATTCAACAATTCTATACACTACTCTGTGCTCATCACAATAAGTGTATTCTTAATCCCCTTCACCTGTTTTACCCATCCCCCAACTATCTCCCCTCTGGAAACCACCAGCTTGTTCTTTATATTTGAGTCTGTTTTTGGTTTGTCTCTTTTTTTTCTTTGTTCCCATGGTACTGGCACAAAAATAGACACATAGATCAATGGAACACAATAGAGAGCCCAGAAATAAACCCACAATTATATGGACAAATTAATCTATAAGGCGGACAAGAATATGCAATGAGAAAAAACTGTTTCTTCAACAAATGGTGCTGGGAAACTGGACAGTTACATGTAAAAGAGTGAAACTGGACAACTTTCTTACATCATACACAAAAATAAACTCAAAATGGATTAAAGACCTAAATATGAGACCTGAAACCTTAAAAGTGCTAGAGGAGAACCTTGGCAATAATGTCTTTAACATCAGCCTTAAGCAACATTCTCCTAGATATGTCTCCTTTGGTAGGGGGAACAAAAGCAAAAATAAATTATTGAGACTGTACCAAAATAAAAAGCATTTGCACAACTCTATCTTCTTTACCCATTCATATATTAGTAGATACTGAGGCTGCTTCCATATCTTGGCTACTGTAAATGATGATGCAGTAAACATAGGAGTATAGATATCTTTTTGAATTACTGTTTACATTTTCTTTGGGTAAATATTCAGTGGAATTATTGGATCATGTAGTATTTCTATTTTTAATTTTTGAGAAATCACCATACTATTTTCCACAGTGGCTATACCAATTTACATTCTCACCAACAGTGCACAAGAGTTCCTCATTCTCTACATCCTTGACAATAGTTAATATTATCTTTTTGATTTTAGCCATTCTGATACATGTAAGGTGATCTCTCATTTTGATTTTGATTTGCATTTCCTTCATGGTCAGTGATGTTGAGCAGATGTGTCTGTTGACCATCTGGATGTCTTCTTTGGACAAATGCCTACTCAGGTCCTCTGCCCATTTCTAAATTGGATTGTTTTTTGATGTTTAGTTATATAAGTTCTTTATATATTTGGGATATTAACCCCTTATCAGATGTCATTTATTAATATCTTCTCCCATTCAGTAGGTTGCCTTTTTGTTCTGTCAAATGTTTCTTTAGCTATGCAAAAGATTTTTATTTTGGAGTAGTCCCAATAGCTTATATTTGCTTTTGTTCCCCTTGGTTAAGGAGACATATCTAAGAAAATGTTGCTAAAACCAAATTCAAAGAGATTCCTGCCTATGTTTTCTTCTAGGTCTTTTATGCTTTCAGATCTCACAGTTAGGTCTTTAATCCATTTTCAGTTTATTTTTGTGTATGGTTTAAGAAAGTCATCCAGTTTCCCGAGCATTATTTGTAATCTTTTCTCCATTGTAAATACTTGTCTCCTTTATCATAGATTGACCATTTAATTGTCGGTTTATTTCTGGGCTCTCTATACTATTCTATTGACCTATAGATCTATTTTTGTGCCAGTTTCATACTGTTTTGATTACTATAGCTTTGTAGGATATCTTGAAATCTGTAGTTGTGATACTTCCATCTATGTTCCTCTTTCTCAAGACTGTTTTTGCTCCTTAGAGTCTTTTGTGGTTTGATACAAATTTTAGGGTTTGTTGTTCTACTTCTGTGAAAAATGCTATTAGTACTTTGATAGGGATTGCACTGAATCTGTAGGTTTCTTTGCGTATTACAGATATTTTAATAATATTAATTCTTCCAATCCACAAGTGTGGAATATCTTTCCATTTGTTTTATTTTCAATTTATTTCAGCAGTGTTTTATAGTTTTCAGAATATAGTTCTTTTACCTCTTTATTCCCAGGTCTTTTGGGTATAATTGTAAATGGAATTATTTTCTTAATTTCTCTTTCTGCCTCATCATTAGTGTATAGAAATGTAACCAATTTGTGTGTATTAATTTTGAATCCTGCTACTTTACTGAATTCATTTATTCTAATAGATTTTTAGTAGAGTCTTTAGGGTTTTCTCCATATAGTATCATGTCATCTTCAAGTAGTGATAGTTTAACTTCTTATCAATTTGGATACCTCTTATTTCTTGTTTGATTGCTGTAGCTAGGACTTCTATTACTATGTTAAATAGAAGTGAGAGTGGATATCCTTCTCTTATTCCTGATCTTAAAGGAAAAACTTTGTTTTTCACCATAGAGTACGATGATAGTTGTGGGTCTTTCTTATATGATCTTTATTATGTTGAAGCATGTTCTCTCTATAACTACTTTGTTGAGAGTTTTTATCATGAACAGATGTTGAATTTTGTCAAATGGTTTTTCTGCATCTGCTGAAATGAACATGTTTTTTATCCTTTCTCTTGTTGATATGATGTGTCATGTTGATTTATAAATATTGAACCATCCTTGCATCCCTGGAATGAAATCTACTTGCTTGTGAATGATTTTTTTAATGTATTGTTGAATGTAGTTTGCTAATATTTTGTTGAGGATTTTTACATTTGTGTTCATCAGGGATATCGGTCTGTAGGGTTTTTTGCTTTGTTATGTTTTTGTCTTTTGTAGTATCTTTGTCTGCTTTTGGTATCTGGGTAATGCTGTCTTCATAGAATGTATTTGGAAGATTTTCTCCCTCTTCTATTTTTTGAAAGAGCTTGAGAATGGGTATTAACCCTTCCTTAAATGGTTAAGAGAATTTACCTGTGACTCAGTCTGTTCCTGGACTTTTGTTTATTGGGGAGTTTTTGGATTATTCAATTTTGTTACTAGTAGTTGGTCTGTTCAGATTTTTTATTCCCTTCTGATTCAATATTAGAAGATTATATGTTCTTAGGGTTTTATTCATTTCTTTTAGGTTGTTCAATTTGTTGGTATATAATTTTTCATAGTATTCTCATAATCCTTGGTGTTTCTATGGTGTCAGTTGTCACTTCTTTCTGATTTTATTCATTTGTGTTATTTTTTTTCCTTGATGAATAGGACTAAAGGCTATCACTTTTGCCTGTCTTTTAAAAAAAACCAGCTGTTGGTTTCATTGATCTTTTCCATTTTTTTAAAGGCTCTATTTCATTTATTTCTGCTCTTTTATTTTCTTCCTTCTATTCATCCTGGACTTTTTTTTCTAGTTCTTTTAGGCATAAGGTTAGATTGAGGTTTTTTTAAAATTTGAAGTAGATCTGTACTGCTATAAATTTCCCTTTTGGAACTGCTTTTGCTGAGTCCCAAAGATTTTAGATGATTGTGGTTTCATTTTCACTTGTCTCTACGTATTTTTTGGTTTCCTATGATTTCTTATTGACCCATTGGCTTTTTAGTACATGTTGTTAATTTCCATATGGTTGTGTTTTTCCAGTTTTTTTTGTGATTGATTTCTAGTTCCATACTATGGTGTTCAGAAAAGATGTAAGATATGATTTCAATCTTGAATTTATTAAGACTGTTTTGTGATGTAACATGTGATCTATCTGGAAAATGTTCTTTATGCACTTATAAAGTGCACTCTGTCATTTTGGGATGCAATGTTCTGTGTATATCTAAGTCCACCTAGTCTGATGTATCACTGAGCAACACTATTTCCTTATTGATTTTTCTTCTTGGATTATGTATCTGTTGGTGTAAGTGGGACATTAAAGTCCCTACTATTATTATTGTCAATTTCTCTCTTCATGTCTGTTAATACTTGCTTTATGTATTTAGGTGTTTCAGTGTTGGGTGCATAGATATTTACAATTATTATATCCTTTCATTGTATCGACACTTTTATCATTATGTAATGCCCTTCTTTGTCTCTTATTGCAGTCTTTGGTTTAAGGTCATTTTGTGTTAAGTATTACTACCCTGGCTTTTTTTATTTTCTTCCATTTCATGGAATATATTTTATTCTATCTTTTCACTTTTAATCTGTATCTCTTGTGTCTGAGGTGAATCTCTCATAGGCAGTTTATAGAGGATTTTTTTTAATCCATCATGTCACTCTAGAGCCATTTACACCATTTGCATTTAAAGAAATTATCAAAAGTTATATACTTATTGCCATTTTGTTATCTGTTTTCTGGTTGTAGTAGTTCTCTGTTCCTTTCTTTTCTTGTTCTCTTTCCTTGTGATTAGTGACTTCCTTTAGTGTTAATCTTGGCTTTATTTTTTTTGTGTGTATCTATTACAGGTTTTACATTTGTGGTTACCATGAGGTTCGTATATAACATCCTAAGTATATAGCAGTTTATATTAAATTGATGGTCACTTAAGTTTGAAACATTCTAAAATGATTTTTTACTCCCTTCTCCACATTTTATGTATATGGTGTCATATTTTACATCTTTTTATTCATATGTCTCTATAAGAATATATGAAGTGTATATAGATATACACTTCATATGTATATTTCACAAATATATTATATATAATACATATATTACTTCTAGTAATGGCCCTTTTTCTTCCACTTAAATCTCTTTAAAATTTCTTGTAAGGATGGTTTAGTGGAATGAACATCTTTAATTTTTGTTTGCTTGGGAAACTCTTTTCTCTCTCCTTCAATCCTGAATGATAATCTTGTTGGGAAAAGTATTCTTGGTTATAGATTTTTCCCTTTCAGCACTGTGAATATATCCTGACACTCCCTTCTGGCCTGCAAAGTCATTGCTGAAAATCAGCTAACAGTCTTATGGGGGTTTCCCTTGTATGTAACTTTCCTTCTGTTTTGCTGCTTTTAAAATTCTCTATCTCTAACCTTTGACATTTTAGTTCCCATGTGTCATGATGTAGACCTCCTTCGGCTCATCTAATTTGTAACTTTTTGTGATTCCTGAACCTGGATGTTTGTTTCCTTCCCCAGGTTAAGGAAGTTTGGGCTATTATTTCTTCAAGTAAGTTTTCTGCCCCTTTTTCTCTTTTTCTGGGACCCCTCTAATATGAATATTTGTTTACTTGATGTTGTCCAAGAGATCCCTTAACCAGTTCTCATTTAAAACCTTTTCTTCTCTTGTCCATCTTGGTGGTTTTCCATTACCCTGTCTTCTAGATTGCTGATCTCTTCTTCATCTGCTAATCTGTTGATTCCCTCTAGTGTATTTTTCATTTATGTTCTTAAACTCTGAACTTTTTTTGTATTTTCCCTTTGTTAATTTTATCAGGAATAGTGCTGGAGATGAAATGGTTGCAGGTCAGGGTGGTCCTAGAGATCTCTGCACAGAGAGTGTCCTGAAAGGATAGCTGAGGCTGAAGTGGGTACAAGTTGAGAGGTCGTGGGGATCTCTACATCACAGCCTTCCCCCCACACACACTCATTTAACTGCTTGTGAGGATTTCTGCAAACCTTTGTTGGTCAGGTGGTTCTCATTTTAGATCCATAGCAGCATCTTAAGGAATGTTCAATTTGGCATAAGCTAAAAATCATGGGATGGTTTAGTGTTCCTATCACCACACTTAATAATCGGAAATCATATTCCATAACCTGTAGCCAAAATTTCAATGTAGGATTTGTATCCCAATTTTGTGTGTCTGCCATAAGTGCCTGATAGCTGAGGAGGGGTCAGAGCTCAGAGCATCCACACTGGAATGGGATACCGACGTTTCAGTTACCATTAACCTTAGTTCATATTTCTAGCAAATTTAAGGCATTGGGAAGAAACTGTTAAAATTCCTAAAAGTTAGGAAATATTTAAATGATATTCAACAAGATGCCAAGTAAACTATTAAATCAAAGACAGCATCAACGACAAGGCATATCATTATCTTACAGAACAAAAATATGGGAATATTGGTGATAAGTAATAATTTAATTGACAGGAGTTTTTCTTTCAAAAAAACCCTGGCATTTCAAAAGAGGCAGAAAAAGTCCCATACTATGTAAAATGCTGAAATTTAAAATATTAATCACTAAGTTTAAAAAAGTGAAAGTATTATATTTTTGTGTATATCCATGGAAAGAAGTATTAAGCTTTGGATATATGCAAGAAAAGATATTCTTAAGTATATTAAGAATTGGCACTTTCTGAGAACAAGTTATTTGTTGAATTGGCTTTTGGCAAATTTACCTGCTTCCTTGGAAATGGGTGGGTATGGAGTAGATCAATCTGTTGAGGTATGGGTATAGTCATAGCCATATGACTATGGGTATAGTATAGTCTCAGCCCCTCTGAGAGTTGAAGACTGGACTTTGTGGTGGCATCATCCTGGTGTTCAAGGGGACCAGTTGCTGTGGTGCAGTCTCTGTAGGGCTCTGACCTGCCCCTCCTCTCCTAGCCATCCTGCTGGCCTCCCGGGAGCTGATCCGCAGCAAGCGTCTAAGGCAGATGCTTGAAGTCGTCCTGGCCATTGGCAACTTCATGAATAAAGGGCAGCGTGGGGGTGCCTACGGGTTCCGGGTGGCCAGCCTCAACAAGATTGCAGATACCAAGTCCAGCATTGACAGGTGGGACCTTGTCTGCTTCCTTATCTTCCATCTCACCCCACCCTCGCCTCTCCCCTCCTCCTCCCTTTTTCAACCCTAACTCCTTGCCTTTTCCCCTGACCTCTCCCTCTAGTTTCTTCCTGGCCTTCATTCCTTTACCCCTGACCTTTCTTCCACAGAAACATCTCTCTGCTCCATTACCTGATCATGATCCTGGAGAAGCACTTCCCTGACATCCTGAACATGCCCTCAGAGCTACAGCATCTTCCAGAAGCTGCCAAAGTCAAGTGAGTGGCCCTTCCAAGACTTCTTTCTCCCTGTGATCACAGCACTCTTGTCTAAATTTCCTCTCATTGCTGCTGTGGGATGACTAGGAGTGGGAAGTGTCTCAGGGCCCTGCTTTTAGGACAAACAAATGAAGACGGCTACTTGCTCTCCAATTCTTATTTCGGAGATGCTCCTAAGAAACACTGTGGGGAAGTGAGCCAGAGGTGGGAGCCAACACTAATAATGGAAGTATTAAGCCAGCTACCCCTGGGACATCCCTCCAGGGAAGTCAGTGAGACAGCACAGGACACCTAACTTATCCCACATGAGAGGTGAGGGAGCTAGGATATCATACCCCATCTCCTGTAAGTCATTGGCTGAGTGTCTCTGCGCAGGGCAGGACTCTGGCCATAGGTACAGGCAAAGGGAGCTCTGGGATACAGAGAAAGTGCTCGCATCACTGGAAATCAGGATTGTGCACTACAATGGATGGTCCAAGGAGATATGGATGTGGCACCAGTGAAATCTGCCACAGGCAAGAAGTCAGACATGAAGAGCCATAGGCTGACAGAAGCATCTCCAACAGAAGCAGAAATGCAGTGGAAAATCGTTAATAAGCAACAACTGCAGGCAACCATGTTAAGAGTTTTATGTATCACTTGCTGGTATTAAAAATAGTTCTAGTCGGAAGCCATGTGTTAGAAACCTAATATTCAACATAACATTTCTGATCCGGAAGGATCTTGAGAACATAAATTTTACCCTGTTATCTTATAGAAGCACAGACAGAGCACAGAGGGGAGGTGATTGAGCTGGAGCATGGGCCCACTGCCTCAAGGCCATTGTGTTTTGCACTGCCAGGTGTCTGAACAACGCTCAGTAATCCCCCCCTCCTGTGTGTCTCCCCACAGCCTGGCAGAGCTGGAGAAGGAGGTGGGCAACCTCAGGAGGGGCCTCCGAGCAGTCGAGGTGGTGAGTACATCATCTGCGCCTGCCTGGGTTGGAGGGGCTGCTGCCTGTGTCTGTGCTGAAGGCCATCCTGGGCCATTGACTCTAGCGCCCCAGACAGGAACTTTGGGACACACGAATGCATCAGATGAGGTCTTACATCTGGGGGCCTACTATCTGGGGAGCCTGTCATTTGACCAAGTGACAGGCAGCAACAGAGCGAGCCCTCAAGAAAGGATAACTGGATTATTTAGGGTTTAAATTATACTGTCAATGAGGGGACATCTGAGACTGGCCAGGTCACGGTCCAGCCTGCCTGCTGAGCACTAGAGGAGAATGAATCATAAGTTGGCCCCTTGCTTAAGTCCAATTCAAGTGGACAGGAAAGAGTATCTGCATCTCTTGGAAGCCAGTTAGGCACAGGTAGCACATAGTGTGTGACACGGGCCACACCTGTCTCCAGAAATTCCTGCCTAATGGCTCTTCCCCCTGGGTCACCCATGTGTCTAGTCTTCACCAGTCCTGCTCTGATGGCTCCTCAGATGATATGGTCTCTGGCCCTAAGCTAGGCTAGTCCCCTACAGCAACGGCCCCAGGCCTTTGTCCTCACATTTAGGAACTCAGACCCATCCCATCTTCACCGGGGGAAGTGGGTGGTAGGCAGGTAAGGGGAGAGTTAGAGAATGAAGGTAAATATGAAAAAGAACTTTTCATTGCCACTATGGTGGGGGGGGGGCAATTTCCAATTTATAGCCCTTTAAAGTGCTATAAATGACTGGGAACCAAGAGCATCCCTATCAACGAGCAGATTTAGAAATGCATCTCACACTTGAATCTGCACATGCACCACTTACAGGTCTTACTAAAATGCAGATTCTGATTCCCTAGGTCTGTGTTCAGCTGTCCCAGACCACCGTGGCAAGCAAGGATCTAGGGAAAAGAAAGATGGCAGTGGCACATGAGGGACAGCTCTCACAATCTTTGCCACCCTTAAAATTATGTGAGACTAGGCAGGAAGGGTGGGAGATGGGGTGACCGTCAGAATTCCTGACTTCTGTGTTGGTGCCCATCTAACCAGCACGTCCCTCTCCCTCCTCAGGAGCTGGAATATCAGAAGCGCCAGGCACGGGAACCAAATGACAAGTTTGTCCCAGTCATGAGTGACTTCATCACTGTCTCTAGCTTTAGCTTCTCAGAGCTGGAAGACCAGCTGAATGAGGCCAGGGACAAGGTAGGTGGGACCTACGCTCCCAGTCCAACCCTCATCCTAACCCTCCCCCTCCTTTCAAGTAGGCACAGCTCCTTCACCCATTTGTACCTTGGATGGCCCAGAGGGGCAAACCCAGAGTCACAGAGCTTTGAGGAAAAACACTTCCCTTCCTCCCTTAAGAAAAGCAATAGCAAGTCTATTGCAAAGATCATAATCTATTTAGTAGGGGCTTCCTAAAAGATTATTACCCCATCATACAAGTACCTACACTCAGATTGAGAGGTTAAGAAACTTGCCCAAGGTTTCCCAGCTGTGGTGGACAGACCTGGGTTAGAATCCTGACTCTGGAGCTCGGTTTTGGTCACAGTCGCTATTGCCTCTTCCTGGCTTCGCACATGAACATCCCCATGGACCCCACTGGTAGGCGTCCTCCCTCAGGTCTGAGATGGGCTTGAGATGCCTGTGCTGGTCCAGGCAGCACACTCGGGCCTGAAGTAGAGATGGTAACTGTTGATAAATGCCACAGCAGAGTCTGACACATATAATTAGAGCTAATGCTTCATGTCTATTAACTCATCTCAACCTCACCTCTTGTCCCCGTTTTACAGCTGAGGAAACTGAGGCACAAAGGAGTTAAATCAGCCCATAACTATATGATCTCTAGGTCATTTTGCGCGTGTGACCTTCGGAAGTACTTCCCAAGGTCTATCGCTCCTGATCCCATGCCTACACCATAACAGACCCAGTGGTAGCTCTGGGCAGCCTCCGTCAGCCGGCCTGGATCCCCCACCTCCCCTTGGTGTCAGCCTTAAGATTTTCCTTCAGCCTTATCCCTGCCCCAAGGCTAGCAGGCCTCTCCCTGTCTCCGGCCCTGCTCCCCTCTGTCCGAGGTTCCCGACCTTGGACTGGAACCCAGCTCACTAGAGGGGCCGAGACCACTGTGCTTGGGGGTGAGGGTAGACCCTCACCACCCCTTTCCCCCTCACAGTTCTCCAAGGCCCTGATGCATTTCGGGGAGCAGGACAGCAAGATGCAGCCAGACGAATTCTTTGGAATCTTCGATACCTTCCTGCAGGCCTTCTCAGAGGCCCGGCAGGACCTGGAGGCCATGAGGAGGAAGAAAGAGGAGGAAGAAAGGCGGGCACGCATGGAAGCCATGGTGAGAGGGCAGGGCTGAGTGGGGTGCTACTTGGGGAGAGCAGGCGGCAGCGGGGAGCACAGGGTATCTGAGGGAGGAGCAAAGTGGGGCCAGTTGGTCAACACTGGCCTCCAGGCGCACAGGGGAGTTACTGCCTGCTGGGAAGCCACTGGTTGGACGGTTGGACTGTGGGTGACTGCTCCGGCCTCAGCCGCCCTCACTCTTCCCCCTCCTCCAGCTGAAGGAGCAGAGGGAGCGGGAGCGGTGGCAGCGGCAGCGGAAGGCCCATGCGGGCAGCGCACTGGAGGAAGGCGGAGAGTTCGATGACCTGGTGTCAGCCCTGCGCTCCGGAGAAGTGTTTGACAAGGACTTATGCAAGCTGAAACGCAGTCGCAAGCGGTCAGGGAGCCAGGCCCTGGAAGTCACCCGGGAACGGGCGATAAGCAGGCTAAATTATTGACCCGGGGACTGGCCACAGCAGGAGGCGGGAGACAGGGTGGGCCGCGGGGCTGAGCGGATGCGGCTGGATCCTTAGACAATTTGGTGCTCAGTTTAAATGGGCCTGGGCTGGGCCCTGGGGTGGGGGCAGAGTGTGGCAGGACAAGGGTCCCCACACTTACCTGAAGGGGCTCCTCACATCTCCTGTTATTCTTTCTGTATCCCAGCCGCCCCCCCACACACACACCTGCCAGGGTCACTCCAAGGCAGACTTGGACATCCCTGGCAGGCCCTCCTGAAGGAGCCCTGCCCCCCCGTGCCCCCCCAGCAAGGGCACGTACATGTTGGCACACGACTGTTCCAGATATAGACTGGACAGATCCATGGGCCTTGTCTGGATTTCATGTGCAGTAGGGAGTTCATGGTGGGGTGGGCCCCCTGAGAGCCAGGGTGAGAGAATGCAGGCCCCCATCCCCCAAGAGGAGTCTGAATAGGACATGGATCTGGGGGCAAACTGTCCTCTTGGATGGAAAAGGAAGAGGCATTAGATAGTCTAGCTAGATAGGTTTCAGAAAAAGTGTTGGGAGGACGATGCAGGGACCAAGTCATGAGGACACAGAGTAGCAGTGCCTATTTCCTACATCACAAGTCCTTTGGTCCCTCTCTCACATGTAAGTCTCTCTCTCTCCATTCCCTACTGCCATCTCCCTATCTACTAATCCTGAATCCCAGAACACTCACCTTTGAGTTCCCACAGCTATGGCTCACGATCAGGTACTTGATGAATCTGGTAAGGGAAGTGCCTTGGGCCTAGGGCCCCTGGAACAAAACCCTCCTCACCCCTCCTCTGTACCCAACCATTCCTTGTCTTGAAGGGGGACTGCGACCACCACCTTGGCTGGGAATTCTGATCGCCCCTCACTGAAGGGCAGCACTTGAACACCTAGCTAGCTCCATTCTGGGGTCTGATGAACATGAAGTGGTAGACCAGGGAGCACCAAACTTCCTCTAAGGTCTGCCTCAGAGCAGAAGCCCTGGGGACCTCCCCCTCTGTCTAGCCTGCAGAAGACCACGTGCACCCAACTAAGGCTGGCCCTGTGCTGTCCGTTCCTGAGCCGGTCCCAAGGGCCAGAGCCACCCTCTGCATTTACGTGCGCTGAGGCATTCAGACGGGGAGCCAGAGCAGGCAGGGGAAGTGAGGGAGATGGAATATGGAAGGAAAAGGCCAATTCCCCTGGGGGTGCACTGCCTGAAGGAACCAAGAGCAGAAGGTGGAGTACCAGGGATGGGGGCTGGGACCCACCTCTCGATTCATTTCTTCAGTCTTTCAAGGGATCCATTCTGGTCCTCCCCTCCACTCCCATCTTCCATTCTGTCCATATTGAGCTGTCCTTCGTTGCGGGGGATGGGGGGAAAAACAAGGGCTGTGTCTAAACAAAATTTCTATCTTCTGAAAGAAGGAAGGAGAGGTCAATTCTATCAAGGTTCTTCTTTTCAGTCCATTTCTTCCCCTTAGAGTTGACCTATCATCCTCAAGAGTCCAGCCTTCCTGACCCATCAACCGGCTCCTTGCCATTCTATCTCCAGCTCTTCTGTTTCTCACCTTTCAACCTACTCCTCCAGCTCAGGGTTATTGCCAGTGGCCACACTGGTGGGCTCAGCCCACTCTTCAGCTGCTTATCTCATCCTTTCCCTACATCATTCTCGTGGGATAGGGCCGGAGTAGCTGTGGGGCAGGAGAGTGGGGAGAAACATAGGGTTGGTGAGCCCAGCATGTGTGTTGGTTTGAGGGGGTTGGGATGTGAACAAATGCAAACCTGGCCAGACTAGAGAGGAAGAGGCCGTCCTGGAGTCCAGGTGAAGGCAAGATGAGGCTTTGAGGAAGAAGAGCTGCCGAGGGCTTTGTTACACCCATCTGTCTACCGGACAGCCCCCGCCAGAAGCTGGCATTGGGATGATGGGAAGGTCATGGGTGGAGGGGTCTCCGAAGGTCCTCTCCCACACTGGCTGGGCCGAGGTCAACCTCCCCAGCAAGGGGGGGGGGGGTGTCGGGAGGGCTCTGCTTCTATCACCAGCATGTCCAAACTCTGGCCTTACCACTCACCATGGAAGACTGGATCCACACCAGGAAAGACAAGGAATATAGAAGTTGTTCAAGGTATTTTAGAGCCACAGAAAAGCACACTTTGGTTTAACTGTTTACAGAGGACACATACCTTATTCCAGGGCTCAGGCTTCTCACCCCGAGAGATTTTTTTTTTTCTTCTCTATTTATTATTTTCTAGCTCTGGCCAGTAGCATAGCCAGATCTACAACCGTGCCTTGGACCATCCACCATCCCAGCTGCCTCAGCAAGGAGGGGCTGGTGCCCCACGGAGATGGTGGAGTTGGTCCTGGAAATGCTAAATGTTTACGCCTGTTATATTTGTCCTTTAGTCTTTCCCTGGTGTCCTTCTCACCCCTCCTGCTCCCTTCAGGTAAATTTCTCCAGCTGTCTAATTCTATGTCCAGTGTAAAATTCAGTTAACCTAACCCAACGTGTCCCCTTCTCAGCAGCAGCACCCACTCCCCGGTGAGGGAAGTCAGGTGTGTCTCGGGCAGCAGGAGGAAACAAAATCCTCCAGGTGGAGAGGGAGAAGTCTGGTCCAGGCTCTTCCCACCCCCATCCCACTTTTACCAGCCTCTACCAGGGATGCCCCAGGCCATGGCTGCTGTCACCAAGCTCAGACAGTGAGGCTAATGTACAAAATCAGCAGCGTCCTTTTTACCTGCACCATTTTTATAAGAATATATTCGTAATACTAAAAAATATTAAATCTGTACCACCCCCATCCAGCCTGCCATGAAACCTGTTCCTTCTTCCTGTGCGCGGACGTGAGGTGTGCTCGGGAACGGTCGTGGCTGGTAGGGGGTTGCAGCCTGCTCCCATCCACTCTGACAGCGCCAATCACCACATTTCCAAAAAGTTTTGCCAGCCCGTTCATATCATATGCATAGCCTGAAATTTGGGTTTTTCTTTTCCCGAGAGCTGGCTGTCCAACACTCGCCAGCTCCTGTGGGTGTAGCGCAGAGGGGAGGCGGGCGGGCAGGCGAGGGTGCCACTGAGGATAAACCCAAAGATACCGAGCCACAGCAGCGAACCCAGTGAACCAGTCCAGGGGGTCCTGCTCTGCACCTCCTCAAAGTCAGTGCAGCCCCGATCTCTAACAGCCAGCAAAACCCGTGATGAGCTTTAGACACCCCACTAGACACTTACTGCATGCGGTGCCTTTCTTGGCCTCCCACCAATGGGCCTCCCAATGGAAGACAGGGGATCCACAGAGAATGTGACCTTTGGCTATGATAGCATCCTTCCTGCTCCTCTTTTCCCCAGGGGCGAGGGCGTGGGCATGAATTCATGGCAGCTCAGAAAGTCCTCATTCTTGCATCTCCAAAGTTGCATTGTGGCTTTATTTTGTGCGCTGTGAGGGTGAAGGCAGTCTTCAAACTCTCTTCTTTCCCTGATATGTTCCAGAACAAAGGGGTATGGGCAGGGGTTGGAAGAGCGTGCACAGGGCCAGGCATGGGTGCGTGCTTGGGGTGGGAGTCCCCAGGGCTGCTGCCCGTGTGTCCCGCTCAGGAGGAGCAGGCCCAGGAAAGGGAGCTGCTAGCAGGATGAGTGTAATGGTGAAGCAAAAACCCTGCAAGTTTGATGGGACAGATGCAGGTGAAAGGAGGGGAGACCTGGCCCTTTCAGAGGGATGCTGGGTGTACGGCTCCCCAAACCTGGGAAGGCAAAACTGCTTTAGAGAAGTAGTGCAACATTCTTAATGCAAACCGTGCTCTTCCCTCCTCAAAGTGGGTTCCCTCTGCTTCATGAGCCCTTATTCTCTCCCAAGGAAGGAGAACAGAAAACCCAAAATGAGGAGTGGAAGTTATGGACCAGGCATCTGAAACTGCATGTGTTCTCTGGGGACTATTGCAGACCGTGTGATTTCTCGGTTCTCTAGCGCGGCTCATGGCGACCCCTCCCATGACCCAAGTGTCCAGGAGGGCTGACAGGAGGCCGTGCAGCTCACTAGAGATCGTGCAGTGGTAAAGGGGGGTGGCTGACCTTGGGCTCCTGCTGCAGAGATAAAGGAACTTGCAGGACGGAACTGAATCCCATCTTGACCGGGCCGGGGGTGAGAGGCCAGAGCGCTAAGTCCGCTGGAAGTCCCCCCGCTGACCCCCGGTCTTGCTCAGGAGCTTGATCTCCCCCAACACGATGTCTCTGCTGACAGCCTTGCACATGTCGTACACGGTGAGGGCGGCCACGGCGGCGGCGGTCAGGGCTTCCATCTCCACCCCGGTGGGGCCCCGAGCCCGGCAAGACGCCCGGATCCCCACCGCATGGCGTGTGCCGTCCAGCTCCAGCTGCACCTGGACGTGGCTCAGGGCCACGTGGTGGCACAGAGGAATCAGCTGGCTGGTCAGCTTGGCCGCCTGCACTCCAGCCAGCTGGGCCACGGCCAGGGCATCCCCCTTCTTTAGCTGGTTCTCCTGGACGAGTCTGAAGGCCACAGGCCCCAGGAGGACCACGGCTGAGGCCACAGCCACCCGCTCCGTGTCTGGCTTCCCGCCCACATCTACCATAGCTGCCCGTCCTTCTGTGTCCACGTGCGTTAGTTGGTCCGAGGTTGGCAGGGGTCCTGAGGGGGTGGCAGGAGCCTGGGCCGCTGTGCTAAGGCACTTTGGGTTGGCATCCAAGTCGAGGTGGGAACTGTAGTGTCTCTGAGGGCAGCTGGACTCCAGCCGCCGCTGGGCAAGGAGAGGGGTCCGAGGGACCTGGCGTCCTTTCCACAGAGTCACGTTCTGGTTGGAGAAACTCACTCTGTATCTTATACCCTGAACATGAAAGGGGTCCTGGGAGGAAATGCTTGGGGCGGCTGGTGGGGAATCTCGGGGCATCAAAAGTAACTCTGGAAAGCAAGAAGGAAAAAGAAGAAAGACTAAACCCAAAAGGGAAGTTTTTTCCCCCACCGCTTCTCCCACCCCTTCCCTGCCCACCTTGAGTTTGCACTTCCACGGTGGGGAGAGAGGTGTGAAGAGCACAGCGAAGAGACAGAAAGCAGAAGGTATGCAGACGCAGGGCCCCAGAATACAGGTCTGCAGGCACAGCCCCCAGCGCCTCTGGGCCCTCAGGAGGGCGAGGGCACTCCTGGACTCCCCTCCACACCAACTTCCTTGCTGCCGAAGTTCTCTTCAGGAGCAGCTAAGCTCTGAAGACTGTAGCCCCATCACGTGACCTCTCCGTCCCTGCATTTTTCTAGAAACTATAGTGAGGTCTCAGCCTGAACAACCAATCACAGTTCCTCTCCTCTTCATATTCTCTATGAAGAGTTAATAGTAATTATTATGGTTTATAGAGAAAATCGAGAAATATTGTGCTTATTTCAGCAATGTCTCTGAAACCTCCTCAAGGCCATCAGAAGAACCCACAGCATGACAAGCTGATCTAAAGGGTACCACGGGCCTTGGGCGACTTGCAGGCTCTTGTTACACAAAGGGTGACTGGGTGCAGAGCCCCAGCCCAGGTCTCCTAACCCCGACTCTGCAATGATAAGCTCCCCGAGCAATTCACGCGCATGTGCACGCGCACATCGGAGGCTGTGTTCCAGGCTACTCCTGGTCTTACAGAGACCAGACCGGCTTATTACTCTACGTCCTTGGGAGGAATAATATACATCGTGAAGCAAGCAGGCCTACCAATTTGCAGCTTCCCAGCTCTGGGCCCCTTACCTGGTCAATACCAGAGGTACACCCTCCTTCCCAGGGCAGCCATGAAGGCACGCCCCCACTCCTTGCCATCAGGGTGTGTCAGCATGGGTCAAGACCCGACTGTAGGACTGTGATGCCAGAAGTGAGGGAAGAAGAGAAATGGTCAAGTTTTCTTCCCAGGGGTGCACTTTGGTGAGCTGCTGTCCTTGTTCTGGGACACTGGTCTGAGAGGTAGTCCTTGGGCTGTCTCTGGTCCGTGCCAGCCTATTTTCCTCTGTGCCCCTGCACTCTCTAGGCTCCAACGCCTGGAGAAGAGTATCCCTTCTCCTAGTTTTTCTCACTGCTTTCTCTTGCCTGCTGGTGCAGTTCAGAGGCCCAGATCTGGCTGTGGCCAAGGGAGCAAGGCCTGCCCTGCTCTCATCTGGGCATTTGGCAGAAGGGCTACAGCATCCCTAAAGCTCCTCATGGAGCAGCCAGTTCCCCAGAGAACACACAGGACTTTATGCACATAAGCTCCCAGGAGTTAAGGAATTAGGCAGTTGAAATCTTGGCTGCTTCCTCCCTGAAAAGATCAAGAACATTTTTAGCTGGCTGCCCCAAGCTCTGCCCAGCTCATGCAATGGCATTTAGGCTGGGGGGTTCTATAGCCAAGGATGGGGTCTCTGTGTTAACCAGGAGTTCCAGGTTCGCAGCACAACTTCAGTGATCATAAATCTGGAGGACCCCCTGCCTCAGTTTCCAGTGAGACAGAATGATGATTTCAGTGGTACACAGAGAGGGGAGCGACGGCCAGGGGAAAGACACAGGGAAGCTGGAGCGGTGAGAGTAGATAGAGGAGCAGCAGAAGGAACACAAAGATGTGAACGTCAGGGTAAAATGCAGGTTTCAGAGAGTGCCTTAGGGCAAGGGCCCCAGCCCGTGGGATCCCCCAGGGACAGGGGTGAGTGGTTACGTACTGATGGGTCACCCACCGATGAGGATCATGGGCCGGTTCTTCATCTGGGCAATACTGAACATGCCTGGGGCAAGGGAAAGATGGGGAGGGGGAGGAAAGCAGGAAAGGGACGAGGGAAGGGCAGGGAAAGGAGAGTTCACTAAAACCAGGACAGACAACCCGGGGACATGCACTCACCTAGGCGCACCCTGACACAAAGCCCCCGCTGCACCCCACCCAGGTCACCCATGACACAGCCAGAATGGGTGCCCTTGCGGGACACCGTGGATGCCTGCGACCCCGCCCTCCCACCAGAAGGCAATGTGTGCGATGAGAGCGGTGCGGTGCCCCCACCACTTCCCCTCTGCCTGATAAAACAGCCTAAGAGAATTCAGGGCTCTGCTGTACCCACACCCTCAGGGGAGGAGAACCATCACCCTACCCCTGGTCTACAAGCGCTGCAGGAGCGACCGGGCGCCAGGATGGGCACGGAGTCCCGCTGGCTTCCTGCCAACTTTGCTCTGTCCCCTTGGCCCCTCTGGCCCACCCGGCAGCCAGCCCGGCCTTCCCTGTGCCCACCCCTTACCTGCGTGCTGCCGCTTCTTCCTGCCCACAGCGGCCCCGATGATGCTCAGCAGCTCCTCCTCGGAGGCTCCTGCCCGCAGGTGATCCCGTAGAGACACCTCTGAGTTCCCGAAAAGGCAGACCTGTGGGGACCACCACGGGGGTCAGGAGAACACGGTGTCTAGAGTCCCCCATGGGCGGAGCACCAGCATCCAGGCCCTCTGTGGTGGGGCCATACTCAAGGCAGGACTTCCTGCTGTGAGGGACAGAAGGTGGTGCCGGATGGGGAAGTCAGAGAGGCCAGAAGGGAAGGGAGCAAAGACACCCCAAAGCCTGTATCTGATTGGCAATCATGTTACCTTCAGCTTAGAGAACATACCACACAAAATTACACAGCACGTAGAAATCTAGGTCCATACCTTCTCCTGAGACATTCCACAGAGTAGCCTCTTTATGGCCTTGGGAACCAACCCCGGTGAGCTGAGTCCCGGCAGTGGCCCCCAGATGCGGCATGAACATCCCATTTCACTGCTGGTCTCTCCTGGTCCCTACACGCACGGACATTACCCTGCTGCCCCCACACCCACTCCAGCTCGTGACCTGGACTGATGACTGAACAGCACGGGCCGGGTGGAGGGGGCATCCTGAGGCCATTCAAACTCGATGCTCCCTGGCTTCCAGGAGAGGCTGAATGCTGTGGGGGCTCAGGGCTCGGCGAGACAGTCCCAGCAAGCGAGATCCCTACCCTTCTCCCACAGAACTTTATAAAACACCTACTACATACCTGCAGAGGACGGGGGGATGTCTGAGAAGCCTCTGAGGGCAGAGAGCACTGGAGAAGCTAGGGACAGAATCTACATAGAAGGTCTACGTACGTCCCCAGGCTGCTAGTCCCCATCCCTCGCTCCCCCACTAGGCCCCAGGATCCACGCTCTACCCCCGGGGGCTCTGCCTTCTGAGATCCCCTCCAGCTGGCTTCTGCCTCAGTTGGCTGGTGGGATACTGGAGTGAGTAGAAAGAAAGATTGGGCATTTCTGCCCTGCTTCTCCCAGGCTCTGCATCTCAGGCAGTGACCGCCCCCCTCCACAGCTGCCGCACCAACCAGACGGCCACTCCGCCAGACTACAGCTCTCCGTGGGCCCCGGGGACACCGCTTCCCCCCACCCCCAGGTGGTTCGGTCTCTAAGTCCCCTTCACCCCGCACTACAGCGAGCCTCCCTTCAGTGTCCTGCAGGGGCCCCAACAAGACACATGCCACCCACACTTCATGGCAATCCCACGTCTCCAGCCCAGAAAAACCCCCTGGCTTCTGGCCAAGTGCTGGACCGTCCCTTCTGGATGTCCCCCTCAATGCATCTGGCCTCCGATCACCCTCCTCCCCAGGCCCCTTCAGTCTTCCTTCCTGTTCTCGCCTCACATTCTTACCTACATGGAACACTGTTAAATGACCATCTGACAAGTCTTCCTGTTTCCACACCCAACCAGTGGGTTATTCTTCCTCAAACATGAATGGAGTCATGCCTTCCCTTGTCCAGAAACTACGCAGCACCCTACTGTCTACAGAACACGCTGTACCTTTCACCTGGGCGTTCAGGCCCTCCAGATGGTTGGCATCTGGCATTAACCTGCCCTCAACACTCCAGACAAGTGTCGCCCTCCCTTCTCCCCCTTCAAGATCACAGGTGCCCATAACTCTCTCGCTCCATGTCCACCACCCTTACGGTCTGTCTGGGCACTCATCTGACGCAGAATTACGCATTGCCACACATCAGCCCTTTGTTCAGTCTTACTCATGAGACGTTACCTCTAAAGGGAATGGTAGATCTATACCTCTCGGGCCTTCCCCACAGGGCTGAGGACACAGTATGTGCCGATCTGGTATGAGTAACAGAAGCTGCTCTCAGAGCGGAGCCCCTGACCTGGAATGGGGCCTGTCGGGGTTGGGGCTAGGGCCCAGGGCACGCTGACTCTTCACCTCTCCCCGCCCACCATGGTAACATCGAGTCCTGGCAGGTGGCTCTGAGTCAACCGGAAGCTACTGCAGGAACCCCAGGAAGGAAGGCCATGGGTTCACTTTCACCTTCTGTCCCCACGCTCCCCCCAACATGGACCCCATTTCACCAACCACACCATGAATCCTGCTACTGCTAGTCTCCCCTCCGGCCGGGGCACAAGTGGGAAGAGAGATTCACAACACAGGGAGGGCAAGGAGGCCCCTGTGGGGGAAGGGCCGCTTACCTTGAGGCTCCCGTCAGCCGTGATTCTCAGGCGGTTACAAGTTCCACAGAAGTGCTCAGACATGGACGTGATGAAGCTGAGCTGGCCTCGGAAACCAGGGATTTTAAAGGCCTGGATGAGCAGGGAAGGGCAGTGAAGGGCTTGGCGCTGGATGGGCCAGCGAGGGCACCAGAGACTCCCATCCACAGCCCTCTCTGGAGGAGCCCCATGGAAGGGAGCACCCCAGCCCCCAGGGAATAGGAGACTGCCACAGTGCATGACCTATGAGCTCTCCGCCTGCACTGGGCTTGCCTGACAGCCAATGTGCTACATATTTGGAGGCCCACACACCACATGGCCAGAGCACCTGCCCAGCGCTCAATGAAGTACAGCCCAAGACCTAAGAGGTACTTAGGGCCGTCCCATGCCCCATCCCAGCCTGCTGCCCGGCAGCAGCTGCGAAGGCATGGTCATGCCTCCCGCTGCATGGTAGTGCCCTCCCTCCAGGCATTCTGACCTCAGCGCCCACTGTCCCATGCCCCTCCTCCCAACCTGGCCCCAGCCTCCTGCCCCCAACCTTGGCTGTGCTGGATTCCTCCTCAGGCAGCTTCTCCAGCTCTGGCCACTGCTGCCGGAGGGTGTCCAGCATCTCCTTGTAGCTCACCATCTTCTTGAAGTTCCACCTGTTACCTGTGTTGGGGGTTTGGAAGCCCCTGAGTCATGGAGTTGTGGGGCCCGGGGTCTCCAGGTCCATCCTCCCAGAGGGCCCAGGAATCAGTCCCGCCCCTTGGATGGGAGGGTAGGAGGCCCGGCCTAACCTAGGCGGGCCAAACCATACTAATGTGGAACCTGGAGATGCCTCTGGTGCCCAGCATAGCCCTCGCCCTGGCACCTGCCCAGCATCCCTGGACAAATTCCTATGTACATATCAGGTCCCAGGGCCATTAGCACCCACAGGGTCAGCCAGACCTGGTCCACCCCACCCAACCCTTCCCAAGGTCCTCAGCATCCACGCACTACACTTTCAGCACTGGGCTGGACCAGCTCTGCCACCAGCCCCAGGTCACTGACCATCGAAGGGCATGTACTCTATGAAGCGCACGTCCAGAGGGAGGCCCTCGGTCAAGGCCACGAAGTCCAGGAGCTCGTCCTCATTCAGGCCGCGCATCACCACACAGTTTACCTGGCCAGGGACAAGGGGATCACAAGGGCTGTTCCCCCTGCATTCTTTTCCAAGACTGACCTTTGGGGGTCCAGTGCCTGCCTCGGCTCTCCACTGGAGGGCCCATTTCTTGCCTCTCTCCCCCAGTTTTAAAGTTGAGGATTCCAAGGGGGTCACTGGTTTTCTCCCCTCCCTTACAGGGGCCCACTGGATGCAGGGGGCAAGGGAGTGGGAGCCACATAGGCCAGGGTGGGGGGCTGCCCTGGGCCCAGATGCTGGCAGTGGAAGGCCCAGCCGGGGAGAGGGGCAGAAGGCAGAGGTCAAAAGCAGCAGCACGCACTCACCTTCACAGGGCTGTAGCCTAGCTCGATGGCCTTGTGGATGCCCTCCATGACCTTGTGGAAGCCTGCAAGGAGGGACAGAAGGGTCTGGAAACTTTCTCCTTCTCCCCAACCTTCCTTACACCCAGAGGAAGCAGCTGAGCAGTAAGAAGCTTCAGAGACTGCCGCATCCAGGAGCCAGATAGTAAATATTTTAGGTTTTGTAGGCCAAGAGGTGAAATTGAGGGTATCAACTAGGTACTTACAATCCTGTAAAGACTATACTAATTTCAGAATCTGATAATCCAGTACCATTTTTTATAACATAACTCTACAAATATAGTGGAGGAATGGAATTCTTTTTGCTGGGAGAATATTTTGCTTAACTAGGGGTTCATAGTTAATGTTCTCTATCATTAAGTTGATTACAAATATTATCCATAAAATTCCTTCTTGGCTCCCAGGCTATAAAATTTAAAAAAAAAGAAAAAAAAAGCAGGGGGCTGGATTTGGCTGGTGGACTATAGTATGCCAACCCTGATCTGGGTGACCCCTCTCACTGTCCTGATGGGGAAACCTAGGCCCTAGGGAGAGGCAGCACCCTGCTGGAGGGATGCAGGTTTCTAGACTCCCTTGTCAGTGCTTTACAAGTCTGTCCATGCATGCACTCTGGCGACTCTCACTGTGCACTGACTCTCTGCAGGGGCTGTCCCGGTGCCAGTGAGCAATTAGTATGCATGTGGGCCTCCCATCTCTGTGGGCTGAGCCCCTGTACCTGCCATCCCAGCTTAGTTTCTCCTCACTGTCCAGCTCACTCCCTGCTCACTCGTGCGTCCAAACATTTGAGCGCCTCCTGCATACTGGCCCCTACCCCACGCTGCCCAGACTGGTGGTGATGTGTGATTCACAGATGGGTCATCCCACTAGGGGAGGGTTTCCCTGCAGCATTTTTTGATAGGATGAGAAAGGGAGGAACGTGCAGCTTTCATAGAAAATGCTGTTATGATCATCTAGAAGTTTCTTCCATTGTAAAGCACTCTACCTCCAAAAGGAGGTGGTGGACACAGGAGCATAAATGGGAAGGCAGATCTAATGACAGGATCTACTGTCTCCAATCCTCATTCTAGGGAATGAGACAAGGAGACAGGGGAGAGGTGGATGTTGGGTTAGGGGGGTGAACCCCACAAATACACTTTCCACTTTCTCACCTCAGAGCCCCTGCAGGTTCCCAACTTACATTCCCCTTCAAAGTAAGCTCCCTTGATCCAACTCCTCTCTCCACTCCCCATTCCCCAAGGCCCAGAGTAAAGGCCTCCTCCTCCGCATAGCCCTCCAGGTCTTCCCAGCTACAATTCTCTCTCCTTCGCTGTAGCAATTTAAACGATGCCACAAGACAAACAAAGGTAATCTAGTAGCATCACCCATTTTGGCCTTAAGGCAGAGCAATGTCCTGTGTGTCTGTTCCCTCCACAGCACCTGGAACAGCCTCCTCCAGAGGGCAAGGACTCCACGAGCCCCTCAGCGCAAGGCTGGTGTAAATAGGGCGTCGCTGCATGGGGCAGGGGAAAGAGGAAGTGGAGCTGGGAGCACGAAGCTGTTTCCAGAGAAGGGGGAGGATTGCTGGGTCTCTGATCCCACACAGAAGTCTCAGTCGCGGAGCACCCTCCCCAAATCAAGGGCATCCGGCCCTGGATGCTTCTTACCCCAAACCGAAGCCCACAGCCCGACAGATATCATGTGCTGGTCTAATGAGACCTGGGGCTTGGGGTGGCTCTACCTCGTCACCTGTGCCCTCCCTGATGAGGCCTGGTAGGGGAAGGCCCACGGCAGTGCTGGTCCTGACCCTGGAGCCTCGAGGTGGCTGCTTCCACCCTGGGCTGCCCCACATTTCCTCAGAGCTCACTGTAGGGCAATCAGCGTGTCCCATCTGCCAGCGATTCCCTTGGTTTTAAAATGGAGAGGCCTGCACTCGGGCAACCCTCGCAGTCTGGGCACATGGGGGCAGGGCAGAAGGAGACCAGTCAGCACAGGTCTTAGATCGGATCCTGCAAGTCTCCCAAGGGTGTGGCCACAGAGACAGAAGACATCTGGTAAAGCTGGGGGTTTAAATGGGGGGAAAAAAAGCTGGGGGAATAAATGGCCAGGTTTATCTGCGGCCAGCACACCCAAAGGGAGCAGGCAGGCCCCCTGCTGCCGTGGCTCGTCCGCCACGTGGGCCCTCGGAGCGCCGCTCTCCACCCCAAACCGGCTCGGCTCACCCTTCCTGCGAACGATGAACTCAAATTTGGCTGGCACCAGCGTATCCAGGCTGATGTTGATGGCACTGAGACCCGCTTTCTGCAGCTGAGGGAGCAGCCGGGCCAGGTTGATGCCGTTGGTGGTGATGCCAATGGTCGCCAGCCCTTCCAGCTGGTGGAGCTGAGCTGGAGAGAGAGCAGGAGGGGGGAGTCAGTCTGTTTACTCCTGGGGAGGCCGGGAGAAGGGCTGGAAGAAGAAACTCCCAAGTCCAAATAAGATGGATGGCAAAGGGGTTCTCTGCACTCCTCTATTAACTGGGCTTGGCTTATTAAAGAAAAAAAAAACAGAAAAATAAAAACTCCGATAAAACTAACCAAAAGATTAAACACTGTGTGCTCACTCTGTTAGAGACCCTGCCGAGGGCTTTGTGTGCCTTAGCTCACTGAAGCCTCACAACAAGGATCAACCCCATTCACTAGGTAATACAAGAGAGACTTGGGGAGATTAAACAGCTGGTAAGAACGGCTGAGATTCAAATCTCTGCGCACTTGACTCTAAGACTACACTCTCAGTTAACCGACTCATATGGGCTCATACCAGAAACAAAGAAGTGTTTGGACTATGCTTAACTGCTTCCTCCATTCCATGCCAAGTCCCTAGACGTAAGAGAAGGATGAAAAGAGTCCACAATAGCATCGGAAGGCAAGAAAGAATGGCTTCAATGGCTCAGACAAGTGAAGAAATCCTGAAAGACCGAAAGCAGATGGGTTCATGTGGAAGAAACCACAGCCCAAAGCACATCCAGAAGGTTCTGTAGAAAGTAGGAGGGGGACCATATACCCCGAGTCTAGCAGTCACCCTACACAGAGAGTAAGAAGGACCCTGGGCATGTCAAGGAAATTACCAGTCTGGGGAAGTGTATGGGTCTGAGCTGGGTAAGTTGGTCCCCCTCCACTCCTGCGTGCTTGTACCCAAGGCTAGCTAGAGTACTTAAGCTAGCTGAATGGGGTGATGGCGTGGAGGAAGCTGGCAGCCAGGCCGACAGAAGCCTTGAGCGCTGGGATGAGGACAGAGCCAAGAGTCAGCAACATTTAAGGAGAAAGTTGCAAAAGAAAGATAAATTCCACAAACAGAAGAATAAAGAGGAAGGAAAAGTGACAGAAGTAACAGAAGAGGATTCCTTTTAAAAATCAAGAATTAGGGCGCCTGGGTGGCTCAGTGGGTTAAGCCTCTGCCTTCGGCTCAGGTCATCATCTCAGGGTCCTGGGATGGAGGCCTGGCCCGAGTCCTCTGCTCAGCGGGGAGCCTGCTTCCTCCTCTCTCTCTGCCTGACTCTCTGCCTACCTGTGATGATCTCTGTCAAATAAATAAATAAAATCTTAAAAAAAAAAAATCAAGAGTTAGTGCCCATTATCCTAATTTACTGAACACTACACCTGAAATGAATAATGTACCATCAGTTGACTACTTGAGCTAAAAAAAAAAAAAAAAAAAAAAAAAAAAAAAAAAAAAAAAAAAAAAAAAAAATCAGTTAGATGAACACAGATGCAAAGTCCCCAACAAACTATTGCAAAAGCAAACCATATTCCACAACATACTAAAAGAATCATACATCATGACCAAATGGAATTTACTCCAGGGATGCAAGAAGGGTTCAACATTCACAAAATCAATGTGATATATGCCACGTAAACAAAAGGAAGGATAAAAATCAGATGACCATCTCATTAGATGCAGAAAAAAACATGTGACCAAATCTGATACCCTTTCATGACAAAAACTGAAAAAAAACCAAAAGTGGGTATAGAAGGAACATTCCTCAACATAAAAGAAGCCATATACAACAGGCCTACAACTAACATCTTAGTGCATGGTAAAAGGCTGGAAGCTTTTCCTCTAAGATCAGGAACAGGGATATTTGTTCCTGCCACTCTTATTCAACATAGTATTGGAGGTCTTATTAGCTAGACCTTGGCGGGGTGGGGGAAGAGATACAAGGCATCAAACTAGAAGGGAAAAAGTAGAGCTGTCACTATTTGCAGATGACATATAGAGAAAACCCTAAAGAAGCCACCAAAACACCGTCAGAACTAATAAATGAATTTAGTATAGTTATAGGTACAAATATCAATATACAAAACTTATTACATTTCTACATAGTAATAACAAATTATCAGAAAGAGAAATAAAGAAAACAATCCCATTTATAATTGTATCCACAAGAACAAAATACCTAGAAAGTAATTTAACCAAGGAGGTGAAAGACCTCTACACTGAAAACTTGAAGACACAAATAAATGGAAAGATATTTTGTGCTCATGAACTGGAAAAATTAATACTATTAAAATTTCATACTACCCAAAGCAATCTACACATTCAAAGCAACCTCTATCAAAATTCTGGCATTTTTCACAGACATAGAACAATATAAAATATGTATAGAACGACAAAAGGCTCTAAATAGACAAAGCTATCTTGAGAAAATAAGAACAAAGCTGAGATATCACATCACATCTCCTGACTTCAAACTAAATTGCATAGCGATAGTAATCAAAACGGTATGGTATTGGACAATAACAGACACGTTCGTAGATCGATGGAAGTGAATACAGAACCCATAAGTAAACCCAAGCATACATAGCCAACTAATTTATGACAAAGGAGCCAAGAATATGCAAAGGGGAAAGGAGAGTCTCTTCAACACATGGTGTTGGGAAACAGGATAGCCACATGCAGAAGAATGAAACTGGACCACTACCTTACACCAGGAGCAAAAATTAACTCAACATGGATTAAAGACTAGATCTGAAACCATAAAACTCCTAGGAGAAAATAGGGTGGCAAGCTCCTTGACATCAGTGTTGGTGATGATTTTTTGGCGTTGACACCAAAAGCAAAGGTAAAAATAAATGAGTGGCATAAACAATGAATTTTGGAACACTGAAAAAAATAAAACAATGATATAATAAAAAAATAGAATTTAAACAAAAAAAAATTAAAAATAAAAAAGGAAGTAAAAATAAAAGAAAGTAAAATAAAAAAATAAACAAACAAGTGGGAAAACCTCAAACTAAAAAGCTTCTGTTTATAAAGGAAACAATCAACAAAATAAAAAAGGAACCTACTGAATGGAAGAAGATATTTGCAAGTCATATGTGCGATAAAGGGTTAATATCCAAAATACATAAAGAACCCATACAACTTGATAGCAAAAACCCAACAATTCAATTTAAAATAGGCAGAGGATCTGAACATTTTTTTTCAAAAAACGTTATACAAGATGCCCAACAGAAATATGACAAGATGCTCAACGTTACTCATCATTGGGGAATTGCAAATCAAAACCACAGTGAGATATCACCTCACAGCTCTTTAGAAGGCTATGATCAAAAAGATAAGAAATACCGTGTTGGTAAGGATGTGGAGAAAAGAGAACCCTTGTACAGTGTTGGTGGAAATATAAACTGATGCAGTCACTATGGAAAACAGTATAGAGGTTCCTCAAAGACGTAAAATTATTACGATCATATGATCCAACAATTCCATTTCTGGGTATATTTATCTGGAAAAAAAACACAACAAAAACACTCACTTGAAAAGATATATGCACCCCCAATTATTTACAAAAACCAAGACATGGAAACAATCTAAATGTACTCTGATGACGAATGGATACAAAATAATGTGATGTATATTTGTATGCATATATACACAACGGGACGTTATTTCACCATAAAAAAGGAAGTCCCGCCATCTGTAACAACACGGATGGACCTTGAAGGCATATGCTTAATGGAGTAAGTCAGACAGAGAAAGACAAATACTAGTGAGCTCACTTGTATGTAGAATCTAAAACCAAAGAAAACTGAATTCACTGATAAAGAGAACAGCCTGGTGGTTGCCAGAGGTGAGGGACAGGGAGTGAGCAAAAGGGGTGAAGGGGGCCAAAAGGTACACACGTCAGTTACAAAATAAGTTAGAGGGATGAAATGCACAGCATGGTGACTACAGTTAATAATACCATATTGTACATTTCACAGTTAAGACAGCAGATCTTAAAGGTTCTCATAACACGGAAAATAATCACAATTACATGCAGTGATAGATGTTAACCAGATTTATCGCATTCATTTTGCAATATATACAAATACGGAATCACTGTGTTGTACACCTGACATTAACAATGTTATATGTGAATTATAGGTCAAAAAATCAGAGTTAGTATCCTCAGGAGGATAAATATTGCATCCTGAAAATAAGAACAAGAACTAATTAGAACTCTGGAAAATAAAAGTATAGTTATAGAAACGGGGGGGAGGGGACTAGGGAGCCTCGGTCGCTCAATCGACTAGTTGAGTATCTAACTCTTGATTTCAGCTCAGGTCATGATCTGAGGGTCCTGGATCAAGCCCCAAGTTGAGCTCCATGCTCAGCAGGCCATCTGCTTGAGATACTCTCTCTCTCTCCCTCTCCTGCTTGTGCACTCACTCTCTCAAAATAAATCTTTAAAAAGAAAAAAAAAGAAAAAATCTAGATGGAAAAACAGGATGGACCCCTATGAAGAGCAAAGGAGCAAGCTGGAATTGAGCAAAAGATATTCCCATAATTATATACAAAGTAACAATAGAATGGGACCAAAAAAAAAAAAAACCCAAAAACGAAACTCAGGGTTTATATTTAAATCTAGAAAAAAGATACTGTGTAAAAATGTCCACAGTAGTTCTCTTTTTGTACCCACTTATTCAGAGGTTAAATTTATTTCAAACTACCTGAGTGCATGAATCTTAGCTCTACATGAGTACAGAAACCAGAAGTAAAGTGCCCAAGACAGCTGGACTGAAGACAACAGCAGCTCAAAAAGTTAACACCCAGGTTAGGTAGGAGTGTGTGAAATTGCACATGCTCATGATGGAAGAGTACAATTATGTAACCTTTCTGGAGATAAGCTCTGAATCTGGAGACTAGTGTGTGGAACCTTATAAGGCCTATGACCTGAAATTTCACTTCTAAGAATTTAACCTAAGGAAATAATTAAGGGCATGAACAATATTTATCTATAAGAATGTTTATTAGAGGGACACCTGGGTGGCTCAGTTGGTTAAGCGACTGCCTTTGGCTCAGGTCATGATCCCAGAGACCTGGGATCGAGCCCCACATCGGACTCCCTGCTTGGCGGGAAGCCTGCTTCTCCCTCTCTCACTCCCCCTGCTTCTGTTCCCTCTTTAGCTGTGTTTCTCTCTGTCAAATAAATAAATAAAATCTTAAAAAAAAAAAAGAATGTTTATTAGAGAACAATATGTAATAAAAGGAAGAGGGAACTCACCCAGATAGCCAACAACAGAAAACCAGCTAAATTATGCTTTGTCTGGATGATGGAATATTATGTAACCAAAAAAAAAAAAAGACTATAAAATCATGTTGGGTATGTTGGGAAATATACATGTTATATTCAAGTCCGGGCTGAAAACAGTGGTTAGGAACCAGATGCAAAGCAAAATGACAGGCAGGTCACCGAACCACAATGTTGACAGTTGTAACAGGGCAGTAGTGATATTCTTTGTGCTTATCTGAAATAAACACGCACTATTCTTGTAACAAGAAAATGAAAATTTCAAAATAAAAGCTCTTTTAAAAAAAAGGTGAAAATTAATCATGGGAAACCCCATGATTCACTAAAATGAAGTTGGGAGGTTTCCGCCAGGGGAGCTCTCTAGCTCTACCACTCAGAGTCACTTGCACACCCAACAGGGCGAGAGGGACTAGACCTTGCAAAAGGATACTACTTGACTTTTCCAGCTGGAGGAAAAAACACTTTCCTTTTCCCCTGGCAACAGCTCAGCCAATGAGAAGCCACTATACTTCCAACTCCCTGTTGATTCTAATGTGTTTTTCATTCATAGCAGCCTTCTTTTCTCCATACAAAGCCTACCTCTCCTTTTGTTTTCCAGATTCACCTTTGGTTTTGCCACAGCTTGTGTGTCCCAGATTGCAATTCTCTCTCATCCTCAAATAAACTCACTTCTGCTGGTGAATAACTGGAAGTTTTTATTTTTAATGTTAAAAAAAAGAAAGAAAGAGAAGAGCCTGACTGTGGGAAAGTAAAATATGGAAAATTAGCAGCAATTGGCTCCCTTTAGCAAATTAACTCTGAAGAAACACGGAGTCACAGAACTTTTACAAAATGAAAATCCTGAAGAACACTGGAAGGAGAGTGCTTTTGAATAGGTGTAGGGGAGGGTGTTTGTGCCTGGGATTGAAGGCAACAGGCAGAGAAATTAAGTTGCTCAAGGAAAATAAAGCAGTTCAAGCTGGATTCTTGCCCTCACCCAGAACAGTCATCGTGTGTCCCTTCATTGAAGAAATCAGTGTCAACCATCCCAGAGCTCTAGCTGGGGAACCCACGGTTTACTGAAGGTAAACTCTGGGAATCTGCCAGGACGCTTCTGGAAGAGGAGTTGAACATAAGCCTTAGGCATTCATTCCTCCATCCACCTCCTCCAAAGCCTCAGAACTGGTGGATTAAAATCAAGGGTAACTGCCTCCTTCCAAACCTGCTTCTCGCTGAGGATTTGAAGGTGAAGAAGCAGGGCTACCGTATTACATAAAGGTGGGAAGTATCATTATCATCATCTAGATGAACAGTCACTCCCAGGGTTATGTAGTCTGACTCACGCAGTCTGTCCATGGCAAGGCCAGCTGTTTGGTGGGGAGATTACAAATATGAGTGGGTAATTGTCATATTCTCACTTCTTTAGCCCCACGGGCCCATCAGAGACTAAGATCTGGCCCTAAATCTTTTTCCATTAAGTAGTACCATACAGAATAGTGGTATCCTCAGGGGAACAAATTTACCTAGCTAAACTAAGGAGACACTTGAGAAGGACATCTAGGATCCCTGCACCCCCCCCCCAACAAAACCCTCTAAAACATATACGAATAGAAGGAAAATTATTAAAACAGACTGATGTAAGAGAAATATGATCAATACAGTAAAAGAAGTAACAAAGGATATTAATAAGATGAAACAACTTTCACCATAAAAAAACAAGGATAAAGATGTAGTAGGCAAAGGTATAATCATGAAATAAAGAACACAAGAAAATTAGATATACAGTAATATGGTGAGTTAGAAGATAAGATTTAGGGCTTTCCCAGGAAAAGGAGGGAGAGTGGGGTGCCTGGGTGGCTCAGTGGGTTAAGCACCCGACTCTTGACTTCAGCTCAGGTCATGATCTCAGGGTCATGAGATCGAACACCGAGTCAGGCTCTGCACTCAACGTGGAGTCTGTTTGACATTCTCTCCTTCTCCCTCTGTCCCTAGCCCTGCTTGCTTGCTCTCTAAAATAACATAAATAAATGCAATCTTTGAAAAAAGGAAAAAGAAGAGAATAAGAAATCAAAATATATTGGGCGCCTGGGTGGCTCAGTGGGTTAAAGCCTCTCCCTTCGGCTCAGGTCATGATCTCAGGGTCCCGGGATCGAGGCCCGCATCTCAGGGTCCCGGGATCGAGGCCCTGAGGAAGCTGAGCAGGGAGCCTGCGTCCTCCTCTCTCTCTGCCTGCCTCTCTGCCTACTTGTGATCTCTCTCTGTGTGTCAAATAAATAAATTAAATCTTTAAAAAAAAAAAGAAATCAAAATATAATTTAAAAACTGTGGAGGCTATAAGTAGAAGGGGCAATATTTTAACAGAGATCCTGGGGGGTGGGGGGGAGAATTAAGCTGGCAAGGAGGAACTACCTGAAGAAATAATGGAGAGAATTTCCCCAAATTTAAAACAAGTGGCTTTAGTACCTAAAGAACAATTTCACTGAATGTCAACAGAACAAATGAGGAAGAGCCTAGTCTTGGGATATTATAGTCAAATTTAAGAAAATCAGATACAAAAAAAAACACTCTTAATAACTTCCAGAGAGAAAGAACATAGCATCCACCAGGAGCAGCACCAGACTGACATCAGTTTTCCCAACAGCAGTACCGGCTGTCGGGAGACAATGTAGTGACATTCTTAACAGAACAAGGGAATGCAACTCGAACTTAAAATTTTATATGCATTCAGATAACATTATAAAACTACTCAACTACTAAAAAACATTGTAAAAACAACCTGCCAGATTTAATTAGATCCACCACCAAAATTAAATTCACCATTAGATACACAAATAAGATGAGAAACAAATTCAGCAGATGCTGCAGGAATTACAGAACATGGGGTGATCAAATATCTTTAGTAATTCCTTAAAAAAAAAAAAAGAAAATCCACTTTTTTTTTTTTTTTTTTTTAAAGAAAAGCCAAAGGGAAGGGATCCTGCTCAGATGACCCACAGGGGAACTCTGCTCTTGATTAGGGTGGCCAGGCCTGAGGAAGCAGAGTAGTAACTGCTGGGATAGACCAGTGTGAGACCTTGTGGGGGAACTGGGAAGCCTGGCGTATTAGGGGGGAGCCACGACATTGGGGTTCAGCTATGGCCGGCACAAGCCACACCCTCCCATCTCCTAGGAACTGAACATTAGGGGAAAAAGAGAAACAGGCAAACCACAACACAGTCAGGAAGCACTGGAAGGATTTTACCAAACAGTATTACATAACTTCCCCAGGCCCCATGAGTGTCAGTGTCCACTTGGGTTTGTTATCTCAAAGGATAGAGAGTGCTTACAGGAGACACAGAATGGGGCACCTGGGTGGCTCAGTCTGTTAAGCATCCAACTCTTGATTTCAGCTCAGGTCGTGATCTCAGGGCCATGAGATCAAGCCCCACATCAGGCTCCATGCTCAGTGTGGAGTCAGCTTCTCCCTGTCCCTCTATTCCTCCCACTTGTGCTCTCTCTCCTCCAATAAAATTGCTAAAAAAAAATTCTTAAAGGGCCATGCCTGGGCGGTTCCCTTCAGTAGGTTTCTGCCTTTGGCTCAGGTCATGATCCAAGGGTCCTGGGACTGAGTCCCCACATTGGGCTCCCTGCACAGTGAGGAGTCTGCCCTCCCTCTGCCCCTTTCCCCGACTTGTGCTTGCTCTTTCTCAAAAATAAATACAATCTTTAAAATTTTCTTTTAATTAAAAAAAAGAGAGAGACACAGACAGGAAGCCTAGTCCTAATAACTTAGAGATAAAATTCTAGTAAATATCAGTGGTGAGGGTGGGGTGAGAGGTGACAAAAATCAAGGACCTGAGAGTATGCTCAAGTTCTTGTCTTGTTAGGTAGAAGAAGGAGGGAACATTTATTTAAAAGCCAAAAGAGAGTAAAAATAAAACAGAAAAAGTATGACACATAGATTACAGAAACAAGCCCAAATATTTCAATAGTTACAATAAAATTACCTAGAATCAACTCACTCGTTAAGTCAGAGATTGTCAAATTTAGTAAAAGAAACATGAGTAATAGCTATGGGCTGTTATTACAAACAGATCTAAAGCATAAGAACATAAGGTTTAAAATAAAAAGTGAAACCAGATACAATGGTCTTACTAAAGCCCAAAGCAAGCTGATATAACTTTAGTAAAATACAATACATAGACTTAAAGACCCAAACTATCATTATAGAGAGCTACTACATAGTGATAAAAGATTCAATTCATGAAGAAGACATAACAATTCTAATCACATGTGAACCTAATAAAATCGCCTCTACCAGATATAAAATAAAAAGAAATGGGAACTCTGGGAGAAATTAACATGTCTACCCACTTATTTATTATTAGCAGACCAAACAGGTAGAAAGCCAGCAAATGGAGATAACCAAAGGTTTGAGCAATAAAATTAACAAGTTGGATCCAAGGAACAAATATAGATGTCTCCATTCAATAATTAAATAACCATTCTCTGCAAGCACACACAGAACATTTATAAAAACCGCCAATATACTAGGTAATAAAGCCTCAATAAATTTTAAAGAATAATTTTCATATAGATCAGATATCTGACTACTACATAATTAAATTATAATTTAATAAAATATAAATGAACAATCCTCAAATATTTAGAAATTAAAAACAGTACATAAATGTCATAGATAAAAGAACAAATCAGAATAAAAATTAAATACTTATGATTAAATGTTATGCAAGCAATAGGCTACACCAGGATGGAAGGCGGAAGTAATAAAACACAATACAAATACACAGTAAGACTCAGCAAATCCAGATGCTGGTTTGTTGCAGACTAGCACAACAGACGAACCTCGGGCAAGATTTATCAAGAAACAGAAAAGAGATAAGGTACAAATAAAACACAGTAAGATTAACAAAACCAGAACTGCAAGTCAAACAGATTAAAAAATAAGAAAATACTATCAATAATTTCATACCAATAAATTTGAAATCAGAAATAATGACAAATATCTAAAAAAAAGGACAGAACTATCAAAACTGACTCTAAAAGAAGCCAAGAATTTGACTAGTGCAATAATTACTAACGGAATTAAAGCATCAGTTAAAAATCTCCCTGCAAAGAATATACCAGGCACAATTTTACAGGTGAGATCAAATTTTCAAAGAAGTGATTATCACAGATTAACACAAACTCTTGCAGATGAAAGAATTAGAGGGAATACTCTGTGCTATGGTTATATGTCTGTCCCCTGGTCCCCACCCCCCCCTCAAATTCACATGTTGAATCCTAATGCTCAATGTGATGGGGTTAGGTGTGCCCTTTGGAGCTAATTAGGTCTTGAGGGTGGAAGGATTAGTGCTCTGATAAGAGAAATCCCACAGAACTCCTTCTGCCATGTGACCCTACAATGGTAACTCTGCCCCAGAACAGGGCTCTCACCTGATCCTGCTGGCACCTTGATTTTGGATTTCCAGCTTCCAGAACTATGAGAAATAAATGTTTGCTGCTTATAAACTACCTAATCTGTATTTTGTTAGAGCAGGCCGAATGGACTAACACGCTACCCAACTCATTCTTTGAAACCCAGTATCACAATCAGTTAAGGCTGGCAAGAGGAAGGCAATTATGTGCTCATTTCACTCACAGATATAGATGCAAAAGCTTAAAAGTATCAATAAACTGATCCTAATAGTAGATAAAAGCAGTTTACTATGACGAGGTTGGATGTACTAGAGGAGAAATATAAGAAAAGCCATAATGTCATTGAGAGTAATGGCACACAGAAAAAAAAAATCATAGTTCATCCTAACATATATAAAAAAGTATGTATCTTAAAAAATACTTTAGGAAGGGAACTTCATTACTTGATTAAAGTTACTTGTGGAAAAAAATAAGAACTATCATTCTAAATGGGGAAATATCAGGAGCATTATCTTATTACTACTACTATTCAAAATTACACCTGAGATCTTAGCTATTGCAATAGGACAAGAGGAAATTAAAGCAGCTGATAAGAGGGAAAATGCAGATGATACGGTTGCTAGTATAGAAAACTTCAAAGAATCTAAACAGACATTTCCCTAAGGTTCCTATCAATGCTATAGTATATCAAAAACAATTAGAAAATGTAATTTTAAAAAAATGACACTGTCCATCAGGATGCCAGCATAAAATAGAATTAATCCCAATGGTTAAACTGAAGACTTTAATGAAAGGACTACTTGCCCTGGTATGGACAGAATTAAGGACTCCAAGAATGAATAGTACAGCACTCAGACTAGCAACATTGGGGATCCATTACCATACCTAGGGCCAAAGGCACATGGAGGAGAAATTAAGTTAGGAATACAACGAAGGCACCACGGAAGCAAGGATACCCTGTGGGAGTTTTAGCTCTGCAGGGAATTCAGCTACTGTCAAAAACCCAGTGTAGAAAACTAAATACATCAGAAACCATAGGCAAGGACACCCCGGGTGACCCCAGGTGTCAGCCACCTAGAGCAAAGAAAAGGGCAAAGGAAGTAGACGGCTATGAGAAGATGGGGGTATGAACAAAAAAGATGTCAATTCTCACCAATTTGATATATAGGTTTAATGGCATTAAAATCCCAAGGGATACACAAGCAATGAATCCTCTTAAAAGAAAATTACAAAAACAATTTAATTTACAATATCCAAAGGGATTAAAAAAAACTTTCGAATTAACTTAACCAAGGAGGTGAAAGGTTTCTACAACAACAACAACAAAACATTGCTGAAAGAAATTAATGTTAAATGGCCACGCATGATGACTGGAAGACTTAATATTGTTAACATGACAATACTACCTAAAAAAATCTAAGGAGTCACTGCAATATCTACCAAAAGCCAATGACCTCTTAACATTTTTTATGAAAACAGAAAAAAACCACCCTAAAATTCATATGGAATCTCAAGAAAGTCCAAATAGTCAAAACGATCTTGAAAAAGAACAAATAAGAGTGTCACATTTCCCTGGTTTCAAAACTATCATGAACCTACAGTAATCAACACAGGGTGGTATGGGCATAGGCATAGAAACCAATGAAATACCGTCTAGAAATAAATCCCTGCATATATGGTCAAATGATTTTAAGGGTATCTTGACCATTCAAAGGGGAAAGGACAGTGTTTTCAACAAATGGTGCTAGGAAAATTGGATACTTACATGCCAAAGAATGAAGCTGGACCTTTACCAAACATCTTATTCAAAAATTAACTTGAAATAGCTCAAGGACCAAAATATAAGTCCTCAAACAATAATACTCTTGAAAAATTCATAACACTGGATTTGGCACTGATTTCTTGTATGTGACATCAAAGGCACAGGCAACAAAAAAATAGACAAACTGGACTTCAAGAATATTTAAAAATTTTGTACATCAAAAAACACTATCTGGGCACCTGGGTGGCTCAGGGGTTAAAGCCTCTGCCTCCGGCACAGGTCATGATCTCAGGGTTCTGGGATTGAGGCCTGCATTGCATGGGGCTCTCTGCTCAGCAGGGAGCCTGCTTCCTCCTCTCTCTCTGCCTGCCTCTCTGCCTACTTGCGATCTCTTTCTGTCAAGTAAATAAATAAAATCTTAAAAAAAAAAAAAAAAAGACATTATCTACAGAGCAGCCATGAATGGGAGAAAATATTTCTAAATCATGTATCTGATAAAGGGTTAATATCTAGAATATAAGAGACTTCTTAAAATTCAGCAACAACAAAACAACCCAATTCAAAAGTGGGTAAAGGATTTAAAAAAACATTTCTCCAAAGAAAATATATGAATGTCCAATAAGCATATGAAAAGACACTCAACATCATTGGTTATCAGGAAAATGCAAATTGAAATTATAGTGTAATACCAACGCATAGCCTACAACCAAAAAACAAAACAAAACAAAAACAGAAAAACAGAAAAAACAAGTGTTAGTGAGGATGTGGAGAAAGAAGAACATTGTGCACCACTGGTGTGGATGTAAAATGGTACAGCTGCTGTGGAAAACAGTATGGGTGTTTCCACAAAAATTAAAAATAGAATTACCATCTGACCCAGCAATTCCACTTCCACAATCTCCTTGAAAGCAGAATTTCAAAACGATATTTCTACACCCATGTTCACAGCAGCATTATGAAGCAACCCAAGTTGACCAATGAATAGATTATCAAAACATGGTATATATATTAATATTATTCAGCTTTAAAAGGAAATGCTGCAATATGCTCTAACATGAATGAAGAGGACATTATGCTAAATGAAATGAGTCAGAGACAAAAAGATAAATCCTGCATGATTCCACTTACATGAAATTCTTAGGGTAGCCCAACTTATAAAGACAAAGCATAATGGTGTTTGCCAGGGGCTGGGGAGAGTGGAGAATGGGGAATTATTTTTTAATAGTTACAGAGTTTCAGACTTACAGGATGAAAAGTTATGGGTATGGATGGTGGGAATAGTGCACACAGTATGAATGTACTTACTACCACTGAACTGTTTACTTAAAAATGGTTAAATTGAGGCGCCTGAGTTACTCCGTAGGTTAAGCATCCAACCCTTGATTTCGGCTCAGGTCACGATCTCAGGGTCATGAGATCAAGCCCCCCATGAGGCTCTGCACTGGATGTGGGGCCTGCTTAAGATTCTCTCTCCCTGGGGTGCCTGGGTGGCTCAGTTGGTTAAGCGACTGCCTTTGGCTCAGGTCATGATCCTGGAGACCCAGGATCGAGCCCCACATTGTGCTCCCTGTTTGGCGGGAAGCCTGCCTCTCCCTCTCTCACTCCCCCCTGCTTGTGTTCCCTCTCTGGCTGTGTTTCTCTCTGTCAAATAAATAAAATCTTAAAAAAAAAAAAAAAAAGATTCTTCTCTCTCCCTCTCCCTCGGCCTCACCCTGCCTACTCACCTGTGCTCATGCAGCCTGTGTGCACTTTTGCTCTCAAAAAAAAAAAAAAAAGGTTAAGATGGTAGATTTTACTCTATGTATATTTGTGTATTTATGCTATGTATATTTTAACTCAACTTAAAAAAGAAAAAAGAATCCAAACAGAATCTTCCATGGAACTTGCTAAGCTGATCCTAAAATGTCCATGGCCAAAGCATAGTTAAAACACTGTTAAAGAATAAAAAGAATTTGGGGCGCCTGGGTGGCTCAGTCATTGGGTGTCTGCCTTTGGCTCAGGTCGTGATCCCAGAGTCCTGGGATCAAGCCCGCATGGGCTTCCCTGCTCAGCAGGAAGCCTGCTTCTCCCTCTCTCACTCCCCCTGCTTGTGTTCCCTCTCTGTGTTTCTGTCAAATAAATTTTAAAAATCTTTTTTTTTTTATTGTTACTTAAATTTTTTTTTCCAGTGTTCCAAGATTCATTCCCCATTCCCCACACCCAGTGCTCCACGCTTTAGGTGTCCCCAGTACCCACCACCAGGCTCTCCCATCCCTCCATCCCCCTCCCTTCAAGTCCCTCAGTTTGTTTGTGTCCAAAGTCTCTGTTGTTTCATTTTTAAAAAAGAAGAATAAAAAGAATTTTATTATTTATATTATTTTATTTTATTATTTTATTAATTTATTATTATTATTATTTTATCAAAAAGACAGTGGCCTATCCGTGAAGCCACGGTGATTACGGCTATCTGACATTGGCACTGAGACGGACAAGCTCACCAAGAGAACAGCACCCAACGCACAAATGCACACGGGGCAGATTTAGCAAGGAAGCAGGCTTCAGTGAGAAGGTACAGGCACACATCTAGAGAAAATGATCATCCCATTGGGGGAAAAAAGAAATTGGATTCCCAAAAACTAGCCACAGATGAACTAAGGACTTAAATCTGCAAAAGGCCAAATTTTAACTGTTTTAGTGGAAACAGAGGGAGCTACTCTGACCCTGGGTAAGGTGATTCCTTAAAAAGACATAAAAAACACCGACCATAAAGGACAGCACGGATCCACTGAAGAGCCCCAGTTGATCAAAAGAATTCTTATACAAAATGTTGCTTATTTTTTCAAACTACGAAGAGGCATTTGCAACACAAGTGTAGAGCTTTACCACACCAATATGAAAGAACAAATAAAAATAGAAAGAAGGGAAACGGGCAGAAGACAGGAGGTGATACTACAAAGGAAAAAAAAAAGATTATCTGGGGCTGATAAACACATTGAGAGATGCTTGACTTCACTCTTAAACAGGGAAATGCAAATTGAGACCAAATAAAATACCATTTCATCCTCATTCAGCGGGCAGAATTCCTGAGTGCTGAGGGGGACTTGGGTCAGAGGAAGCTGGAACAAATGCTTTGTAAGCTGACACCAAATTGTTTTCCAAAGTTAAACATTCACACATTCTACCAGGCAACAAATCCACTCCTACAGGAAGTGCACTCCAGGACACATGAACAACAATAAAAGTGTTCTAAACAGTGCTACTCGAAACAGGAACACTCTGGAAACAGCCCAAATGCTCCCTAGCAGGACAAAGAGTGCCATCTTCACATAAGGGAACAGCAGAGAAAAGGAAAGGATTGCCACTCGGGAGGACGAGTGCAAAATTCGGTTGCATCAAGAGAGGAAGCCTTAAAAGACACAGGGCAGGAGCCTCAAGTCCCAAAACACTGTCTCTCATTTTTAAAAAACAAGCTATGAAATGATAAATGCAAAAATCCCAAACCTTCACTGTTTGACCTGACGGCCGTTGGCCACATGTTGTAATTTCAGTTAATTAAGATGTAATGAAATTTTATCAATTCGGTTAGGATTCAATTTCAGCCACACGCCAGGCTGCGCGTGAACACTAGCTACCCAGTCACCCGGCACTGACAGCGAACACTGCCTCCAGCCAGAAGAGTTCTGGAGGGCAGTCCTGCTCCAGACAGCTCCGCTGAAAAAGAAGAGGTAGAGGAACTCGTGCACACACAAGCCAGGTGGAAGAAGCGCTGGGGACTCTGGATTAGCCCAGAGGGATCGTGGTAATGGCAGATGGCCGCGCAGTCTTCCCCGAGGAGTTCTGCAGCACAAGGCCCAAGGCTGACAATGCTTCAGGCAGGGGCCCTGAGTGCCCGGGACAGCAGGCTTCCACAAACCGACAATGCTTTCGCTCTGTCCCCCTGGGTGGAGCCCCTTGCTACTCCCACCTGGGAGGGTGGGGACAAGGGTTGGGGGGCACCCCAGCTGGGAATGCTATTCCCTCCCCTCCTCTCAGCCCTACTTCCCCACTAGCACCTATCTGCCCTGCCCCTCAGCGCCTCTGGGGAAGACCAAGGAGCTAGGCTGGGAGATGTCCCACAGCCGTCCACGGCCTAGCAGCTGTCATCCTTTGTAGCACTGTGGGGAAGGGGAGAGCTGTCTTTTCCCATTAACTGGCGCTCTTGGGGGTGGGAGGTAAATCCTCCTTACAGGTCACTTTGGCCAGGGCCTTGTCCTACCTAACATCGATGTGCTGATCAACTCTTACTGCTCAGCCGGGACCCGTAACCATGCACCGTCACAGCAGGAGAGGCCCCTGCAGCGGCCAGTGCAGAGGAGGACACGGAGCGTCAGAATGGGGAGGGAACCTATACAAGCCCCCCGGCTGGGCAGTGGCAGAGTGGGAACGGGGCTGCCAACTTTCCTGGCTTCCATTCCTGCCCCTAGGCAGGTCAGCAGCTACCATGGAAAGGCCCGTGTCCTCGTGTCTGTAGTCAGTCCTCCCTCTGACCAGTGGTGATCCCCACCCGCTCTGCTCTCCCACAGGCCCTGGCATGGAACGCAGGGGTTTAAGACGGACCCCAAGCCAGAGGGCAGATGATAAGGCCTGAATCAGGGGGCTGGGCCTGGCAGTCAGCCAGGCCCAGCAGGTTCAGCTCTTTCCTGGGACCCAGGCTGCTTTCAGCTCTGAGGGGCCATCTGGAACAGGGGCTCAGCTCCCTTGGGCCAGCCTCTCCAGCACAGGAATGATGCAGGATCCCAGGTCACGTAACGGGTGACAGCTGGAGTCAGCTAGCCACGGGGAAGGAGGGAAGAAAAGGCTGTCAGGGGCACCTCTTCTGGGCCCCCACGGCATCTGGGCTCCCCCTTGCTCAGTCCTTACCAGACAGCTGGCCCTGGGGACTGCTTCCACCAATGGGCTGGCGGTCGTCAGTGACTGGGCCTGCAACTCACTCACCTTTGGGCCCCCAGCACAGTACCAGTCATGTAAGAAGCCTCCAGAGAACATTCACTGAACCGGTGAATGAAGCAGAGAATGGAGGCCTGGGAGATCCCACCCAGAGCAGCAGGGATGGGGGGCTAAGGACCAAGAACTCTGAGGCTAATTTTCCTGATTTCACCATCTATAACTATAGAAGCTAAAGTTTCTTTCTGCCTGACCTTGGGGCTTAGAAGCAAGGCATGGTAAGAAGCCCTCCAGGGTGACCCCTTACAGAGCGCTTTGACCTGTGCTGGGCATTTCCTGCTCATTTCCTGCCTAAGTAAACTCTATCTCTGCCTGGAGGCTTAGAACGGACTTCAAAAAAGTTGCACAGGGGCACATGAATTGCTGCTGTCAGTTAAGGGTCTGCCTCGGGCTCAGGTCCTAATCTCAGGGTCCTGGGACTGCCCCCCTGCAGGCTCTCTGCTCCACGGGGAGTCTGCTTCTCCCTTTCCCTCTGCCATTCCTGCCTCCGCTCCTGCTTGTGCTCATGCTTTCTCTCTCTCTCTCTCTCTCTCATAAATAAATAAATAAATAAATAAATAAATAAATAAATATCTTTTAAAAAAAGTTGCCCTCAGGTATCTGCTAGTAAGAGGCACAGCTGACACGCACACGCAGAAGGTCGTACTTGAGAGAGCACACTTCAAAAGGACAAGTCTCAGTGAGCACCAGCTGCGTGTCAGCCATGTGCCCACATGCTGGGAACATGCCTGGGAACCAAAGCTGCCTCAGCTCTGAGAGCTTTCATGCCAGTTAATGGAAGGGAGAGACAGAACAAAGGAAACAAACATACAACCAAGTCACATAACCGTGGATAAGACAGAGGCTATGAAGAAAAAATAAGGAAGAACAAGGGGATAGTGTCACCATACTTTTTCTGCAAAAGGCCAGATAGTAATTACTTCAGCTTTGCTGGCCACATGGTCTTTGTGGCAACTGTTCAACTCTGCAGAAACAGCCCTGGGAAATATGTAAATAGGCAGGCACAGCTATGTTCCAATAAAACTTTATTAGCGAACAGTGAATTTCTAATATCATATGATTTTCATGTGTCACAAAATGTTATTTTCTTTTGATTTCTTTTTTTTAGCCATTTAGCAATATCAAAACCATTCTTAGCCTGCAGGCCATATAAAAATAGGTGGTGGCCCAGATTAAGCCTGTGGGCTCCAGCTTCTCAACTTCTGGGACAGAAAGTGGCTGGGGTATAGATGTGGGGATGTACTGTGGAGTGGTCAAGGAGGCCTCCTCAGGGAGAGGACGTATGTGCAGAGACCCAAACACAGCAGGCAGTGTGCCCTGTGCTCCCAGCAAGGGGAAGAGCAAGTCCAAAGGTCTGGTGGTGTGCGTGGAGGGGTGGGACCAAGGCAGAGGGGCAGGTGAGAGGTCTCCAAGGTCAGCAAGAGCCAGACCACGTGGGCCTCAAGGCCCCGGTGAGGACTTTAGTCTAAATGTGAGGCCAAGCCACTAGGCTGGCACTTACCAGTTTTGTGACCTTGAGCAAGTGACTGAACTTCTGTGCTTCATTTCCTAACAAGATGGGGATAATAGTTTCAGAGGGTGGTAGGGCCAAGTGAGCGTTGTGATGTCAGCCACTGGTGAGAATCTGAAGCCCAGCTGGGTGCGGTGGGAGTTGGGAGAAGTGGCCACAGCTTTGGTCTAACTTACCCACAATGTCCACTACGTCCGGCCGGATGAGCGGCTCTCCCCCTGTAAGCCGGATCTTGTCAATACCTTCCTTCACAAAGAGCTGTGCAAGGGTGAGGATCTCTTTTGTGGTCAACAGGTCGGCCTTGGGAGTCAGTCGGACGCCCTCCTCGGGCATGCAGTACTGACCTGAGGAAGGGAGGGGATAGGTCGTGACCATAGCACTGGGGCCCACGGTGCCTCCAGACCCCCACGCCCCCACCGGGCCGGAAGTCTCTCCTGAGTCCCACCTGGATGGTGAGGAATGAACTCGCCAAATCTGAGCTGGTATAAACATTAGACTCTCACCAGGCCTCACCTGTCTCATCTATGACCCGTGTACTCTGCCTCTTCCCTCAGAGGGGAGGCTAAAGGAACAGGTTAAAGAGGATGAATCAGGCAGAGAGCAGAGCCCAGCCTGACATAGGGGATGTCAAAATGCCGATTCCCTCAGTGCATGGGGCGGCTAAGCAGGGGCTGCCTGACAGGCCTGGGCCCTTGGCCCATTCCTTCTGGCACTGGTCACCCTTTCATTTCATCTGGTGTGGCAAACAGTAACCCCAATGTGTTTGGGTCATGAGGCCAGGAGGTACTCTATGACCTGTGAAAAGTCACCGTCCTCTGTAGTGATAACTGTCCTCATGTCCAGCCTATTTCAGGTTATCGGTCCCATTTCACAGGTTGGGAAAATTGAGGTACTACTTGTTCAGGGGGAGGTAGCAGAATGAGGCAAATAAGGGGAGCTCTGGCAGGTAAGGGGCACCACACTGTCCCATCATTCCTATGGGACTTTATCAAGGACTGGGTCAAGATTTAGTAGACGGTCATTTAGTCAAATTAGTAATAGGTCCAGAATTGTCTTTTAAGATAGAATAGAATCACTAAAGAACATCAGAACATCAGAACCGCATACAGTGAATATTGTTTGGTTAGACATTTACTGTACACACGCACGTCTTTACTGGGGCCATGAAGTGAATATGTTTCCTATTGGAAGCAACCAAGGAGAGACGGAGAGAGACAAGCACTGGAAGTACCCTCCAGCAGCGGCTATACTTCTAATTATGAAATGAATACTCGGTGTATCAGCGTCAGCCCAAGCAACTTCTGGGGTGCCTCACCAGGCCTGGGGCGTCCCAGTGGCTGGCAGGGCCGGCCACGGGCACTGCTGTGGCACCTCATGTGTTCGTGGTGTCCAGCACCCCGACGCCTGCCCCTGGCCAGGTCCTGAACGCTGGGAACCAAGTGAGACAGGAGGGAGGAAGGAAGGAAGAGCCCTGAAGACTGACATTTAGATCTAATCCCCGTTGTAATTCTGTTCTCAAATCTAGTTCCAAGTAGAACCCAGCTCCCAAGGCCCTAAAACTCAACCTTGACCCTTATCTTGACCCACCATCTGGCAAGCATGGAAGAAGGGTGGGAAGAGACGCTGGGAAGAGAATGGGGAGGGCGAGGAGGCTTCCTGGGCGTGGGGAGATTTCAGAAGCTGCCTCAGCAAGGGGACAGGGGCCCAGGAAGGGGACTCACATCTGAGGTTGCATTTCTCGGTGAGGGAGATCCGTAGGTAGCTGTGTTGCCGGCCGAAGCTGTCTGTGAGGAAGGCGGAGAAGGGGGCCGCATGCTCCCGCAGGAACTGTCTCCTCCTGGACACCTCCTGGAATGCCGGGCAGAGGACACGTGGGCCTCTGGGCCCTGGCTGGGGGAGAGGGGCATGGAAATCCCACTACTTCTAAGATGTGAGCCCCCTCCCAACAGGCCATCCCCTCCCCTACTCTCATGTCTGTAGTCCTGGGGGAGCTGGGATTCTCCCTCTCATTCACAGACTGGGAAACAGGCCTATGGGTTGGGACCTGTCCCCAAGGTCCCAGCTCAGCCCCAAGGAGCAAGACCTCTACAGGGACACACCTGCCCCCCCCATCAGCCCCTTTCCCCATCACCATCCTACTGTCCACCCCCTTATCCTTCAAAGGAAGCCTATCCAGGAACAAACATCTTCAGTGTTTCTTGGATGGGTCAGTGGGATAGAACGTGCCACTCAGCACTGGGCAACTGTGGCAGCTGGCAAGCGTGTCCACAGAGGAAGAGAGAGAAAGCAGATAACTGAGCGGGTCGGTGGTTGCCTGGGACACTGTGAGCTACTTCTCCAACCCAAACCTCCCATTCCCTCCCTTTATGACAGCAGACAGAAGGAGCTCAAAGCCAACTCAGTAACTCTGGGGAGTGAGCCACACAAGCTGCCTCCCCATATCTACTGCCCGGTCAGCTAGGCTCCCTGGGGCCTCAGCTCAGCCCAGGAATACCCAACAAGCTATGAGGAGCAGCTGGGAACTACACCAAGCCGGGGAGGGCTCCCCCTCATGCAGGCTTTTGGGGCAAGGACAGCAAAACTAGAGGGAACCTGCAGAAGGAATGAGGCCACCAGCCTCTTGGAAGGCAGAAGGGAGGGGCCAGGATGATCGCCCACTAACTGCCTGCAAAGATTACTCTAGTCTTCATCCTTCACCCCACCTATTGCTGGGAAGAAGGATTAAGTACCCAGTGTCTGGAGACTCCCTGCGTGACCCACCCAAACTCCTCCTGGGGAGAGAAAGGAGGCAGCCGACCTCAGCATTTTCCCAAGTCTGATCTAGTCTGATCTCCTGCCTTGAGCGTACAACCCTCAGTCACGACAGATGCCAATGAGATAACTGCTCCACAGAAGCACCATTTACAAAACACCTTTAAGCTTCCAAAGAATGTTCTCTGTTCCATTCCCACACCTAATCCATAAGGGATTATCGTAACTAAAGCTTGGATGGGGTTCAAGAATAGCACTGGCAGAACGAGGATTCAAATCCAGGTCTTCTGAGTCCAAGGTCTAAATTCTTCCCTCTAACTGCAAAAGGCGAATCCAAGAAGGTACACGGGATGGTGCACAGGGTGGGGGAGAAGTCCTTTCTTTAGAATCTTTATAACAAAGAAATCACGAGATCCATTATGAGGTCGTTCATGAGGTCTCGGGACAGGGCTCTGGACTGGGTACTGGGCCAGGGGTGACCTGACACCCTGAGAAATCTCCCTGACTTCTCCAGCCCTGTCTTCCAGGTTGTAAAACATGAACAACAGCTATGGCCTCGGGTAAGCGAAAGGAAGATGGTCAGGGAGCTGGCAAGGAAACACCTAGGATTATCATGATCTTGCAAGCCTAAGAGAGCAGAAGGCCTCAGGACCCTCCTGAGGCCCAGGGTAAGCGTTCCCCTGCCCTCAGTAGGAAGATTTACTTCAGTGACTTCCTCGGATCGGGCTGCACATCAGAACCACCTGGCAGCTTAAGAAAAAACTTCCACTGGAGAGCAACTGAATTAGAATCTCTGAGCATTGGCATTTTAAGCCTGTCTGGGTCATTCTAAGGTACAGCCAGGGCCGAGGGCCACTGACTCAGGAGATAGAAGGGATAGAAGTGAACATATGTGCGGGTGCTTCCAGGATTTTCCTCCGTGCATAAAAGTGACCTCACTTGGGGTGCCTGGGGGCTCAATCGTTAAGCGTCTGCCTTCAGCTCAGGTCATGGTCCTGGAGCCCTGGGATCGAGCCCCACATCTGGCTTCCTGATCAGCAGGAAGCCTGCTTCTCCTTCTCTCATTCCCCCTGCTTGTGTTCCCTTTCTCGCCGTGTCTCTGTGAAATAAATAAAATCTTAAAAAAAAAAAAGTGACCTCATTCTGCTCACTGCAACATGCAAGACCAGTGTCCCCACCACCCCCCCATATCCTCCAAGAAACCCTGCTTAAGGTCCCGTGACAAGCAAGCAGCAGTCACTTCTTGGAATTGCTATCTGTTACAATCCTAACAGTGCTTCCTACCTCACTGCTCATCCCCACTGCCTTTCCACCAGTAGCCTTGGGGGTGCGGCAGAGGACGCAAGAGACCTACTGGCCACAGGGCGCCTGGGTGGCTCAGTCATTAAGCATCTACCTTGGGCTCAGGTCATGATTCCTGAGTACCAGGTTCAAGCCCCACATCAGGCTCCCTGCTCAGCATGAAGCCTGCTTCTCCCTCTCTCATTCCCCCTGCTTGTGTTCCCTCTCTAGCTGTGTTTTGCTCTGGCAAATAAATAAATAAAATATTAAAAAAAAAAAAAAAGAGAGAGAGAGAGAGAGAGACCTACTGGCCACCACAGCCCAAGAAATCAGATACCTGGAAGTCTGAATTTCTAGCAGAGTTGTACGCAATCCTTCAACAGCTCTTTGCAACTTAGGAATCTGTTAGTCACTCCAGATCCCAGCCCCTCAGCAGTCGCCTTCACCCTAATCTAAACATAAAGGGGTTGTTGGCCAGGTGAGGGAGGAGTCAAAGTGCACCAATTGGGAGCAAGTGAGAGGACCAAGGAGCATGACTCAGCAGAAATGAGGGAGCAATCCGAGTAATCTGCAAGGGAGAAAGCGATCAGACTCTCTGCTGGGGCCCTGGGTAGGGGTGTGCGCGGGCAGGCAGGATTTCTCTGCTGAGACCTGAAGTGACTTGATCTAGATTCATCCAGACTCTGCATGGCGCAACCACACAAAGGCGCACACACCGTCTCTCACCCCCCCCAACCTAGCAAACTCCTGTGATGTTAACAAGCCTCATCCCTGCCTCTTCTCTCCTCCAGCACCGCATGTCCTACTTTCATTATTCCATCTCTCCTTTTCCTTTAAACCCCCCTGGAGGAAAAAATATCAGCCCCAGCCAGGAGAGCCCTGGGCCCAGAGGGCATGACTGGGCAGGGTGGACAGCAATGCCTCTCACCCGAGAAGGGCTGGGACATGTCAGAAGTAGCTCATAGCCTGGCCTGGACCAGGCTATTAACAACTCCCCCCTACACACACACAACTTCCTACCCTCCGGTATGGGAGGCCCTCTTGCCTGATTCAAAATCTCTGCATCTACAGGATACGTCATGATGTCAATGGACTAATCGGAAGAGAAAGGTGGTGTGCAAAACCACTCAACTGGGGTCATCATTCATTTCCAGGGCGGTCTCTATTGCCAAAATGGTTTCTCCTAGAACAATGGCTCTCAAAGGGTTGCACATCAAAACCACCAGCAGTGTTTCTAAGAAGTGCTGAGGCCCAAGAGCCTCAGTCCAAAGATTCTGACTCCATTGCTCTGGGATGGGGTCCTGCCACCCGCACCATGTCTCAGCTCTTCACTCTGCAGCTCGGCTGAGAACCACTGGCCCAGTGACACTAGGATCAGGAGCCATTTTAATGCAGGGCTAATTGTTGTGGTTCACAGCATCAGCTCTGGAAGTCGGTAAACCTGAATTTCAAGCCCGGCTGTATTACTAACTAGCTGTAGAGCAAATCACCCAAATTCTTTAAGCTTTAGTTTCCTCATCCATAAAGGGTGGAAAGTAACTCTCCCACACTGAGCTGGAGGAGTTACTGGCACATAGCAGGTATTCAGTAAGTGATCCCTGCCATTTTCTTAACAGAATTCCTATTTACATCTATCGATTTATTAAATACATATTCGTGTTCCTGCTCTTGCCAGCTCCCCCAGTCAGTTCCGCAAAGCCCAGCCCTATTTAATGGCAGAACAGCCAAGGCTGGCGTTTCAGACCTGCTGTCACACCCCCCAAAGCAGGACAAGTGGAGTCTGAGCTCCCCCAGGACCATGGATGACTAGGCACAGGGCAGCCTCCCATCGCTACCCATTGTATCCTGTCTACCTGTCCAGTGAGGACGGGGTGGGGGTGGGGAAGGGTGGTGCAAAGGATTTAGTTAAGGGGAGGATGCTGCCCTCCAAGTAGTCACTAACGCTGGGCATTTGGTTTGAATGATAAAGGCCAGCCCCCAAATAGCTGGAGTATAATAAATAGGGTTATTCAGGAGAAAAAGAACACATTCCAAACTCAGATATCAGGGGCTCTGATTTGGGATCCTTGCTATTTGGAAGGACATATACCAGGGGTGCCTCAAAAATAATCTCAATAGACTCAGCAAGATGCCGAGCCCCAGGACTGGATCCCCCTCTCCCTCCATCCCTCCCTGGGTATGGGGTTCTGGCACGGGAAGTCACACTTCACTGAAGCAAAGATTCCGAAGGGAAGATTGCAGCTTCTTTCCTTTCGTTTGTCACTGTAGGCCTACTGTCCTCTCCTACCTTCTCCTATACCCACTTCTGTCCTGTGTAACACCCTCTCTCCCACATTTGTTCACTGTGACCCCCTGAATACTGGGTGCCTCTGTCCTACAAAAAGTCACTCTCTCTCTCCCCTGCCCCTGTCCAGGCAGCAGGCCCAGGACCTGAGGCTAGCCCTCTGTGGTCCCAGCAAAGCCTGCATGAATCCTGGGGAAAAGAAAGAGTGGTGTCATGCTTCTGGGCTGGGGGAAACCCTGCAGAGTAGTTAAGCAGGCTACCCTAATCAGGACAGCAGGTACCTATGTCTCCCCAACCCACCTCCCCACTTAAGCCACACCCCACCACCTCCCCTTTCCACCTGTAGAAGCCGCTCAACTGTCCTCGGCCCAAGCCCAAGGCCCGCTTTCCACTGTCCTCCCAGCCAGCTCCCATTCCACACCTCACCTCTCTATCACACCCACACCCTGACACAGGAACAGATAACACTCCGTCTCTCCAAGCACCGCCCAGGGTGGAGAGAAAGGAACTCTGTAGGAAGGGAGGCGGGGACAGGGCTTCCCAATGCCCCACACCTGCTCCTGCCAACTGCCAAGTCCTGTAAGCTGACCATAGACATCTCTAAATTTGCCTCACCTCAGGAGATTTTCTTTTTTTTTTTTTTTTTAAGATTTTATTTATTTGACAGAGAGAAACACACTCAGAGAGGGAACACAAGCAGACACAAGCAGGGGGAGTGAGAGAGGGAGAAGCAGGCTTCCCGCCCAGCAGGGAGCCTGATGTGGGACTCGATCCAGGGTCTCCTGGATCATGACCTGAGCTGAAGGCAGTCGCTTACCCAACTGAGCTACCCAGGCGCCCCCTCAGGAGATTTTCTTAAAGTCATTCTGTGCCCTCCCCGATGGTGTAAAGATGGATGGGTCCAACCCTCTGGCTGGAGAGAGGGAAAGTGACAGCCCCAGGAGCCAAGTGAAATGGAGAAAGAGTGAAGGTGAAAACCTGAGGCACCCCGTGCAATGCTCTACCATTCCACATGTCTCCCTTACCAGCTGAGTTTCAAACAGCCAAAAATATCTGCTGACTCCACTGCCTGTAGAGTACCAAGGTCAGCACCTTGCAGATATACCTGGAGAGCACCCAGCACTCGAGGAGCGACCTGGCTACTGGGATAACTCTAGCAGGGAACATCAAGCATAAGAGGTCTAGGACCAAAAAGCTGACATAATGGCCATCCTGAGTGTCCAGTGGGAGGGGACCAGTGGGACAAGGCACGTGTCAGTGGTCGCAAGGCTGACAGTAATTCCAACAAATCAAGCTTTGTTCTAAGTGCATATATCAACATATTCTAACTCTCAGTCTCTACAACTATGAAGCAGACACTTGTTCCCATTTTACAGATGAGAAGACTGAGGCACTGGGAGGCAGAGGAACTTGAAGTTCACATACCTACTCAGTGGTAGAACTGGGCTTCCAGTGCTGACATCCTGCTCCAGAGTCTGTGTTCTTACCTGCTAGTTACACCTCCTCTCACAGGGTAAAGGAAAGGGCAGGACAGCCTCTCATCCTACTCTCCTTGACAGGAAGAAGCAGGAGCACAGGTACTAGAGTTTGAGTTCCTGCTCCATTACTTTCAGCTCTGTGACTCCAGAAGTTAACTTCAATGAACCCCCTCACCTGAAAATACAAACTCTTGACCTCACGTGGTTTACTGTGAGGACTAAAAGAGACCAAGTATGGGGACACCTGGGTGGCTCAGTTGGTTAAGCCGCTGCCTTCGGCTTGGGTCATGATCCCAGCCGGGGTCCTGGGATCAAGTCCTGCATCAAGCTCCCTGCTCAGTGAGGAGCCTGCTTCTCCCTCTGCCTGACACTCCCCCTGTCTGTGCTCTCTAGCTGACAAAAAAAAAAGAAATCTTTTTAAAAAGAGAGAGAGAGAGATCTGTCATTTGGCACAGATCCCTTCCTAAAGGAAATTAAGGGCGAGGAGGAGGAAGAAACTTCCTTTTTCCTGAATTCTTTAAAGCTCTCTCACCAAACCTTGCATTCCTATTTTTCCCCTGGGTAGGAGACAGTGGGGACAAGATCTGATGATTCCCAGAGTGTGAAGCCTTGTGCTAAAAAGTGGGGAAAGAATGACCGGGTGGGTCTAGAAAAGAGGTTTCACCAAATGAAAAAGAGATGCTTCTCCCAAAATTATGACAAAAGAACATGACCACATGACAAAAGAACTCCAAACTTAAAACTTGTTATGACATGAATCACTCTGTAGGGCAATGTCAAGGACTGAAGGGGCCTATCCCAAACCTTAAGGAAAACTGGGATTCCTAATCCGGACGGGGATCCTGCTCCCTTCTGCTCATGAATGAGGCTGAGCCTTCTTAAGGGACATGAAGATGAAACTGAAAGAATGAAGGACAAGTCATGAGCCCTGGAACTACAGACAAGACCAGTGACTACTGCTGGCACCAAGCTGGCATTTTTAACCAGTGTCACACTATGAAGCAGGGTGTCACAAGAACACATAGACACCCTCCACTGTGGGGAAGAGAGGAAAATGCTCCAGAAACAGGGTGGGTGAGGCAAGGATGAGAAGGGCACAGTCAACAACTCACTGGACCCAGAGTCCTACCTCCCTGCTCCCCCATCTCTCCTAGTCACTGGCCCCTGGAAGAGGGTTGCATGGCTGGGTGCGCGGGGAGGTGGTTGGTTAAGCAGCACCCCAAGGAGCTCCCGTCCCTTGGGGTATCAGGTGAGACTGGGCAGCTTAGACAGCATCCCCCCACTCCTTTCCCACCCCCAAGGAAGCTCTGAGGGGTCCCTCGCAGAAGCGGCCGTCGCAGCCGGGCCTGGGTGCGTCTCGGCGTGAGGGTCAGCTGGCCGGCAGCCCCTTCCCGGGGAAGGTGTGGGTGCGGGTGTGGGTGGGCTCACCTCCGCAGCAGTTTGGGAGGGCTCCCCGGGGCGCTGCTGCGTCACTGGAGCCCCCGAGCTGCAGCTCCGGACGCCGGACCTCAGCACCCGCTGCAGCATCCGGGACACCGGCCTCGCCGCCATGAAGTCTGCTGGCCGAGCGAGACTCCACGGGGTAGCCAGCTTCCGCAGCACACTCGCCCTGGGCTCGCCGCCCTGGAGCCTCGCGGTAGGGGCGGGGCGGGACGGGGGTGGGGCCCGCACAGCCAATGTGGCAAGGGCGCTGGGCCGCGCGGCCTTCTGGAACTCGTAGTCCACTGCTTCGGCTCCTGCCCTGGCCAGAATGCGTTCCAGGGCTTGGGGAATACTAGCTCAAAGTCTGCTGAAGATCCTGGGTCTCTCCTCCAGCCTTCTCCGCCTGCGCTTTGTAGTGCTGTAGACAGGGCAGGACTAGAGCGGGATGAATGGAGCGTTGGGCACAAAATTGAAAGGGGTGCCAAAAAAGTAGGTTATCAAGATAAATAAAACTTAATGCAGTATTTTTAAAATTCAGGATCAATGCAAAAAAAAAAAGCCCATGATGAACAAAATATCAATATTTTATATAAAAACAAGATCTGGCCCTACACATTTATGACTTTTCTCACTCCTTTGGAGGTAGTCTAGGCCCTGGCTGAAGGCTGGTCAGTTCCCTATTTACAGATACACTCCCAATGGTGTTCCCAAAGGATATTAACACACTTACCCTCTCTGTTTAAAAAAAAAAAAAAAAAAAAAAAAAAAAGGAGTATATGGGGAGAAGTCATAGAATAAACGGATATCATTTTTGGAACACTTCTTACACGCCATGCCCTGTGCCAATACTTACAATGATCTTGTGATTGATAGAATGTGAACTTTGCGACTAAACAAATAGAGTGTTAGACAGGTTACTTTTCTCAAAGGCATACAGTTGAGAGGTGGCAAAACTGGGGTTTAAATCTAGGACAATCTTGGGGCGCCTCGGTGGCTCAGTCGTTGCCCATCTGCCTTCGGCTCTGGTCATGGTCCGGGAATCCTGGAAGCGGGCCCCATGTCAGGCTCCCTACTTAGCAGGAGGCCTGCTTCTCCCTCTCTCACTCCCCCCTGCTTGTCTTCCCTGTCTTGCTGTGTTTCTCTCTGCCAAATAAATCAATAAAATCTTAAAAAAAAAAAAAAGAACTACCTGAAGAATAAAGACATCCCTTTTATAAAAATCAATCAATCTACGACAATCTCATCCTCCTCCCCTTCAGCAACCCTCTGTTTCCTATAGTTAAGAGTCAGTTATGGCTTGTCTCCCTCTCTGATTTCATCTTATTTTTCCCTCCCTCCCTCTATGGTCCTGTTTTATTTCTTAAATTTCACATATGAGTGAAATCACAAGATAATGGTCTTTCCCTGACTGACTTATTTCACTTAGCATAATATCTTCCAATTCCATCCACATCGTTGCAAATGGTAAGATTTCGTTGTTTTTGATGTCTGAGTAATATTCCATTGTGTGTATATATCTTCTTCATCCATTTATCTGTCGATACACATCTGGGCTCTTTCCATAGTTTGGTTATTGTGGGCATTGTGTTATAGGGTGCACTCAGTGAATCACCACCGACACCATTAAGGGTTAAACAATGAGAGGTTTATTATAGCTGGCCAGTGACCACTCCTTAGAGTCTGGGCTCTGCAAGGGCCCCGACCCTAGGGTGCTCTGGGTTTTTAAAGAGATGAAACCTGCCCTGGTGACCATGTTTCCAAAGAAATGAAACAAACCCTGGTGGGTATGTCTCCAAAGAAACAAAACATGTCCAGGTGGACATGTCGCCAAAGGAACAGGACATATCCAGGTGGACATGTCTCCATTCAATAGCAAAGCGACAGCAGTAAGCTTATTTTACAGAAGCAGGAGTAGCTGGTTATGCATGATAGCGCAGGGGGGTGATTTATTATTCCTTGGTAATTGGTCAGGGCCGGCTGGGTGCTTTCCAGCTCTGAGTTCTGGGAAATGTTTATATTGTTAGGCTCACCTAGGGTCAGATGTCCTAGCCTCACAGCCGCCATTTTGGGTATCTGGTGACCATTTAACAATTGCTGCTATAAACATTGAGGTACGGGTGTCCCTCTCAGGATCAATGTATTTGCCTCTTTTGGGTAAATACCCGCTAGTGCAATTGCTGGGTTGTGGAGTAGCCGTCTTTTTAACTTTCTGATGAATAGCCACACTGTTTTCCAGAGCGGCTGCACCAGTTTGCATTCCCACCAGCAGTGTAAGCGGGTTCCCCTTTCTCCACATCCTTGCCAACATTTGTTGTTTCCTGAATGTTAATTTTAACCATACAGAATGAGAGATGATATTTGCAAATGTCTTATCAGATAAGGAGCTAGTATCCAAAATCTATAAAGAACTTATTAAATTCAACACCCTCAAAAAACCAAATAACCTGGTCAAGAAATGGCAGGAGATGTAAACAGATATTTCTCCAAAGAAGACATACATACAAATGACCAACAGACCCGTGAAAATATGCTCAACATCATTTGGCATCAGGGAAATACAAATCAAAACCATAATGTGATATATGCTGTTTCTTAATCAACTCTGTCCCCATTTACTAATTTCTTGTAACTGTTTAACAAATTGCCATATGCTCGGTGGCTTACAGCAAAATTTATTTTCTTACAGTTCTAGATGCCAGATTCGCTCCCTCTGGAAGCTCTAAGGGAGAATCTCTTTCCTTTGTCTTTTCTAGCATCCAGAGGTGCATTCCTTGGCTCATGGTCTCTTTCTTTATCTTCAAAACCAGCAGCATTGGGATGCCCGGGAGGTTCAGTCAGTTAAGCATCTACCTTAGGCTTCAGGTCATTATCCCAGGTCCCTGGGATTGAGCCCTCCATCAGAGTCCTTGCTCATTGGGGAGCCTGCTTCTCCCTCTGCTTGCTGCTCCCTCTGTTTGTGCATGCTCTCTAACAAATAAATAAATAAAATCTTTAAAACAAAACAAAACAGCAGCATAGCATTCTCTGTGACTCTGCTTCCACTCCAAGCCTATTTCTCTCCTCTCTTAAATCTCCTCCTGTCTCCTTCTTATAAGGATATTTGTCATTGCATGTAGATGTAAAAGCCACCTAGATAATCCAGATGAGTGTTTCACTGTGGATTCCTCTTAGGGTCGCGGAGTGGGTGAAGGACAGAAAACACGTGAATAGAGAAGGGTGGTAAGATAGGGAAAGAAGTAGTTACCAGTTGGCAAGAAATCAGATCACTAGAAGTAATCAAATTGAAAGGTATTAAATCTTTTAAGTGAGTCCCTAAAGATGATCTTGTGCCCTTACTCAGTATCCCTACTCTTTGAGTCCACGTGAAATGCCACCAGTTGCATGAAACCTTTCTAGATTCTGTCTTCTTTCTCCAAATTATGGGTGACTGTTTCTGCACTTGGGCCTTCCCACTTTTATTTATTTATTTATTTTTGGTGGGCAGGAAATAAGAAAACTGCTATTTATTTCTCATTTTAAATCTAAATGAGAAGCTAAACTCTACTAACATTTACCATTAAGACTATCACAGGAGCCCTCATGTGGGCCCATGTATCAGATGTCACATGGCAGGTACAGGGTTTAAAATAACCTGAGCCTATAATATCAAAAGGCTGACAATACAGTGTACATGTCACACATAATGTATTTCTGATTGCATTGATTTGAGATTATGTTACTGGTATTATTTTCTCTATCAGCTTTATTGAGGTATAATTGGTATGCAATTATCAATTGTCCATATTTAAACTATACAATCTGTTCATTGTTAATATGTGTATACATGTGTGTAATCATCACTGTAGTCTAGATAATTCAACACTGATTAAGGTTTCCTGCTTTACCTCTGTAATCTTCTCCTCTCATGTCCCCAGGCAACTACTGTTCTACTTTCTGTCATTATACATTGCTTGGCATTTCCTAGAATCTGATGTAAAAGAATCACATAGTATTTTTTTTTCTTTCTCTCTTTATTTCTCTCTTTTTTTAGTCTGGCACTTTTCACTTATCATAATTATTTTGAGATTTATCCATGCGTTAGTGTCTATCAATAGTTCATTCTCTTTTGTTGTTGTTACCTCCTAATTGTATGGATATACCACAATTCTTTTATTCACATACTGATGGATTATTTAAAATGTTTGCCATTTGGGTTATTATGAATAAAGCTGCTACCTTTAACATTTGTGTACCTTTTTCTAGAAACACACTTTCATTTCTCTTGGGAAATACCCAGGAGTAGAATAGCTGGATTATAAGGTAAGTGTATATTTAACTCTTTAAGAAACAACCAAACTGGTTTCCAAATTATTTGTATCATTGTAAATTCCCACTTGCAGTGTATGAGAACAATTTCTTCAAATGCATGACAATACTTGGTATGGTCAGTCTTTTTAATTTTCGCTATACTGATAGATCTGTAGTATTATCTCATTGTGGTTTTATTTTTTAAATTTTATTATGTTATGTTAGTCACCATATAGTACATCCTTAGTTTTTTATGTTGTGTTCCATGATTCACCTTTTTGTATAACACCCAGTGCTCCATACAATTCGTGTCCTCCTTAATACTCATCACTGGGCTAACCAATTCTCTCACTCCTCTCCCCTCTGAAACTCTCAGTTTGTTTCTCATTGTCCATAGTCTCTCATGGTTCTTCTCTGCCTCTGATTCCCCTTCTTTATTTTTTCCCTTCTTTCTCCTAATGTCCTCCAAGCTATTCCTTATGTTCCACATATAAATGAAACCATACAATAATTGACTTTCTCTGCTTGACTTATTTCACTTAGCATAATCTCCTCCAGTTCCAGCCATTAAAAAAAATGGAAAAACATTCCATACTCGTGGATTGGAAGAATAAACATTGTTAAAATGTCTATGCTGCCCAGAGCAATCTATACTTTCAATGCAATCCCACTCAAAATACTAATGACATTTTTCAAAGTGCTGGAACTAACAATCCTAAAATTTTTATGGAATCAGAAAAGATCCCGAATCACCAAGGAAATGTTAAAAAGAAAAACAAAACTGGGGACATCACATTGCCTGATTTCAAGCTATATTACAAAGCTGTGATCACCAAGACAGCATGGTACTGGCACACAAACAGACACATAGATCAATGGAGCAGAACAGAAAGCCCAGAATATGGACCCTTGACACTATGGTCAAATAATCTTCGACAAAGCAAGAAAAATACCCTATAGAATCCTATCCTATTCAATAAATGGTGCTGGGAAAATTGGACAGCTATATATAGAGAGAGAAGAATGAAATTTAACCATTCTCTGACAATATACACAAAGATAAACTCAAAATGAATGAAAGACCTCAATGTAAGATAGGAATTCATCAAAATCCTAGAGGAGAGGATAAGCAATAACTTTTTCGACATCAGCCACAGCAACTTCTTTCAAGGCAGGTCTCCAAAGGCAACTTTTGGGACTTCATCAAGATAAAATGCTTCAGCACAGCAACAAAAGCAGTCAACAAAACAAAGAGGCAAATCACAGAATGAGAGAAGATATTTGCAAATGACAATACAGACAAAGGGCTGATATCCAAGATCTATAAAGAACTTCTCAAAGTCAACACCAAAAAACAAGTAATCAAGTCAAAAAATTGGTAGAAGACATGAATAGACACTTCTCCATAGAAGACATACAAATGGCTAACAGACACATGAAAAAATGTTCATCATCAGGAGCCATCAGGGAAATTCAAATCAAAACCACATTTGAGATACCAGCTTACATCAGTCAGAGGGCAAAAAATGACAGGGCAAGAAACAATAAATGTTGGAGAGGCTGTGGAGAAAGGGGAGGCCCCTTACACTGTTGGTGGGAATGCAAGGTGGTACAGTCACTTTGGAAAACAACGTGGAGGTTCCTAAAAATATTAAAAATGGAGCTACCCTATGACCCAGGAATCACACTATTGGGTATTTACCCCAAAGATATGGATGTAGTGAAAAGAAGGGCCATATGCACTCCAATGTTCATAGCAGCAATGTCCACAATGTCCAAACTATGGAAAGAGCAGAGATGCCCTTCAATGGACAAATGGATAAAGAAGCCATCAGAAAGGACAAATACCCAGCTTTTACATCAGCATGGATAGGACTGAAGGATATTATGCTGAGTGAAATAAGTCAAGGTGAGAAAATGAATTATCATATGGTTTTACTTATTTGTGGAACATAAGGAATAGCCTGGAGGACATTAGGAGAAGGAAGGGGAAAATAAAGGAGGGGAATCAGACAGAGGGATAAACCATGAGAGACTGTGGACTATAAGAAACAAACTGAGGGTTTTAGAGGGGAGGGGATGGAGGATGTGTTAGTCCAGTGACGGGTATTAAGGAGGGCACAGACTGCATAAGCACTTGGTGTTATAAACAAAGGATGAATCATGGAACACCACATCAAAAATTAGTGATGTACTATATGGTGACTAACATAATTTAAAACAAACAAACAGACACACAAATATTCCAGCTAATTATGTTGTGTGTTTCTTGCTGGTTCCATGACTGATATAAGCTTCAAGGACTTGTTCCTTCAACAGTATCCTAGATTCATCTCGTTAACAGTAGTAAATATAGCAGAGTGACATAGTTTATTTATATGCCTACTGCACTATAAGCTCTTTGAGGGCTGGTACCAAATTTAAATCATCTATAATCATAGTACCTGGAATAATGTTTAATGTACAGAAAATTTCCAATAAATGAGCATTAAATGATGTATTTTACATCCTGACTTGTCTCTCAAGTGAAGTGTTGGTATCAGTCAGGATGGGCTAGATTGTGCAGTTACAAAAAACAATCCCAACATCTGAATGGTTGAAAGCCACAGATGTTTTTCATTTGTGCTACACGTCCAGCAAGGGTTACCTGGAGATTGTATCTCATCAGCATCCTCATCCTTGGCTCCATATTGATGGGGCAGACAATATTCACATAGAATACTAGTGATTGCCAAGAGGGATAGAGTGTGATAAAGAACAAACTACTCTTAGAGCTTCTTCCTGGAAATGCCACATATCGCATTGCTTCAGACCAGTCATGTGGCCGCATCTAATTTCAAAGGGAAAAGACGTTTAGTCCTCCCACAGAGAAGTGTGTATTGGAAGAACAGTAAAAATCTTGCCAAGGAACAAAGTTCCCTTGTGCTCTAATATATCATCCAGGCTTTTCTATTCCCAAGACAACGTTTTCTTTTATTCATCCCTGTCACTTCCGTTGCATACTGGAAACAACTATGGTGGCCTTATGTGTCTGCACATGTCAGCCACAGTCCCAGAGCCATGAAACGCTGACCCAATACTGTCTTGTTTAGGGTCTGCCATCAGCAAAATTAGGAGAATCTGTAATACCTCTTTAATTCAGTGGTTCTCAAAGTTTGGGTTACCGAGGTCAACTATTTTCATAATACTACTGAGATATTATCTGCCTTTTCCACTCATGTTCTAATGACTGTATGGAGGAATTTTCTACTGCCTATCTAATTGTGATTTCATATCAGATTGAATGCAAAAGCAGATAGGTGACTCCAGCTGCCTTTTGCTAAGCCCAACATTAAAGTGATTTACAAAAATGTCACACAAGGCCACTTTCTCCCTGTTTTTTTTTTGGAAAATGGTTATTTTATTAGAAGTGTTATGCTAGCATATAGTATGACTTACTGACTTTGTTATTTTTAAGTGAGTTATTTAAATTTTTTCTGTTTTAATTTCTAATATGGTAAATACAAATTAAATTGATCTATTAAATAGATATAACACACAAAAGCAAAAATTCTTTAGGGTCTTTGAAACTTTTTAAGAGTCTAGGTAGTTCTTGGCAAAATGTTTGAGAATTGTGGCTTTAATATTTATCCCCTCATCTTTTGCAGATCCAGAGGCATCCTAGAGTGTTTATAATTGCTCTGTGTCTACATCATCCTCCCCAAACCATGGGAAATAAAAGAAATTCATGCCAACTCCCTTATTTCCCTGAGATCTTGGAGTGGGCTACATATTTTGCTAAGGGGGTAGTGGAGGGTTGGTGGCTTCAGGAGTCCTCCCTAACAGGTCAGTTTCAATGAAGGAGCCCCATACTGAGAATCAATCGCACTTCATGTTTAATCTCAGCCATTTGGTCACTTTCTCTCTACTGGTTCAGGTTCTTTGTCACTTAGTAGTCATAAACTTGCCTTCATTTTTGTTGGGACAATTAAGTCATACAATAAGTAAACAAGTCCTCTGTTATAGTATTGTTTGGGAGCAAGGCGTATCTTACTAGTGTCATAGAAACCATCCTTTCCCCACAGGAAATAGATTATAGAGATTGATTCCCTTGAGTTTATTAAGCATCCAGGGGAGCATTTATTAGAATTAGGTAACCCCTGTAAGGGATTTGTGGGTCCATTGTAAGCTGGGAATACCTCAAATGAGTTTAACTATTTTCTAAGAATGGGTAGCCAAGAGCAATAAAGCAGAATAAAGTAGGTATAACAACGAGTTGGGAAGATTGAGAAGGCAGAGGGATTCCAAGATTGATGAGTCCTGACAGAGCCCCAACTCCCAGGGAGCCCTGAGACCCTGGTGTGTGGGAAAGAGGAGGACTGAAAGGCTTTCTGAGAGCTTTTGGAGATCTTTCCAGATGTTTTGTAGACTGGTCCTTCATCTCTATCCAGAAATCGCCCCAAGCTATTTCTCCTCCTAATCTCCTTCTGAGCATATGTTGTTTTAAATCAGCCCCCCACATTCTTAAATATTCCATACTTCCAAAGTTGAACATAGTTCCCCACCCCTTAACTGTGGGCTGAACTTAGAATTCTAACAAATGGAATGTGGTAAAAGGGATGGTATGAAGCTTCTGAGGGTACTTAATCAAAGACAGTGTGGTTCCCTCCTTGCTCTCTCTCTCAACTCACTTACTTGGGACAAACCAGTTGTCATGTTCTGAGCAGCTCTTTGGAGAGGACAGCATGACCAGGAACTGATGTGACCTGCTGACAGACATGAGGAACTAAAGCCTCCAGTCAAGAGCCTGTGAGCAAGCCATACTGAAGGCAGGTCCTCCAATTCCAGGGGGAGTTTCACATGACTGCAAAATCTCATGTGATACCTAAGCCAGAGCTCCCCAGCTGGCCACTGCCCAATTCCTAACTCTCAAAATTGTGTGAGATAATACATATGTGTTGTTTTAAGCTAGTTTCTAGTGGAGTAGACTTGTTACACCAGCGATGGATAATTAATAAGCATTTCAATTCTTCCTATAACTTACTGTTTCTTTGAAGGTATTTTCTGTCTCCACTACAGGAAAGAAATGCCCTTTGATAACTGGATTGGAGGAATTCTGGGCAAAAGATGATCTGACACGTGGCTTTATTTTACTCACACCTGTGGAGTTGAAGTTCACATGTTAAGGCCCATGCATTTAGGAAAAAAACAACTCACTCTTGGTTCTTTCTTTAAACTAGAAACTAGCCCCTAATTCCCCCAAGACAATCAAATCCACTTATTCAGGCTTGATCCCTCTGCAAGCACAATCAGGTTTCACTGTCTGGATTATGCAATGGCTGTTTGTTAAATCATCAGGGTGGAGATGTAACACAAAGAATATCAAAAGGCTAATATTTCTGGAAATACCCCAGGATTTCTTCCTGGTTGCTTGAGAACTGGCTGGGCCAAGAAACTCCAAGGGACATATTCCCCTCCTGGAGCTGTCAGGGAGGGGCGAGGCTCTGTGAACTAGGCAGGTGGGGAATTGGAAAGAGCCCTGGTTTGGCAGTGGGGAGATCTGATTGCTAGTCCTCATTTGCCACAAGTGCACTGCCTAACCTTGGGAAAGTTACTTAACTTCTCTAGTTTCCTTGTATGGGAAACTTGCCTGTCTTACCTACTTCACAGGATGGTGGCTGTAAAAAATCAATTAAATGGGATTTGACTGTATTATTAATATATAAGATGAAGCACAAAGGGGTTAAGTAATGAGCCCAAGAGAACACAGCTAGTAAGTGGTGAAGCTGGGATTTGAACTTTGAAAGTCTAGCTCTAGAGTCTGTGCTCCTAAGCACTAACTTCATTAGTGCCCTTGATGTTGACCATACCCCTCACTTTTTCAGAAAATTCCGAGCATCCCTTAGATCATTCATCTGTGTCCTCCCAGGATTCTGTACCATGGTCTATTGTCTTTCACAATTGTATATAACATTCAAAGGGGGGCAGGAAGATAAACTAATTTTGAGTTAAGAAATGTATATCATATCCAAGTCAAAATCCAAGTAAAGAAAGCCTATTAATTATGAATGAAGAACATAACATTCCCTCTCTCTTTTCTAAAGAATACTATGGAGCTAAAGTATATGAGAACACAAGTCCAGAATCTTTTATCTTAAGGCCTAGGAACCAGATAGATTTTGGAATTTAGAAATGTTTCAGAGTTTTCAAAAGTCATAGACTGTAAGTTACATACAATGTATGTATATATGAAAGTATACATTACGTAACATAGGATCTAGGGAAGTCTTCAATAATCAAGCAATTACTCTGCAAGAAAATAGACATTCCAGCTAAGTAGAATAATAGTTGTAAATAGTTCATGTCAGTAGGTCATATTTTGCTGACAAAATATGAAAAAAACCTTTGTTTACAGAAGTAGTTTGGATTTTGCAATTATGGATAAATAATTGTGGACATGAGATAATATAGAACTGGGGTGGGGTAACTTAATAATAATCTTTATAATGTTTCATCAGAAGGAAGAGTACACGCTTCCCCTACTAATTCTAGTTCTCCCTTGGGAAAGAGGATAGAATTCTACAGTTCTGTTTCCTCCCTTGGTTAAGATCAAAGGCATTATTTTCCTCTTGAGGTCTAGATGACAGGGCCAGTCCATTCCTATGCAACACTGACCCTAAGAAGGAAATCATAGTTTTTGCTTTGGGTAGGGCATATTCTCTCTCTGCACCTCCAGACTCCCTCTCTATCTTCTCTACCTTGCCCAGGGCCTTAGAAGGCTGATCCATGGAGGTGAAACTCACCCTCTGGCTTCTGACTGGGTTTGTCCAATGGGAAACCCTGGCAGAAGCTCAGAGTGGGGCAAAGAGTAGAATCTGGGCGCTAGTCCCTCAGTTTCTTCCCTGTGTGACTACCCCAGGAGAATAGATTGACTCCATGCATGGTCTGTTTTAAATCCTTTCTGGTACAAGGTGGGAAGTAGGCACGGTATACCATGAGCCCTACAGTGGTCTAAGGGCTTGTTGGTGACTCCAGGAGACATCTAGGAAAATAAGCTTTGTTCTGCTTCAAAAGTTCTTACTGCAGGAAAGTAGTGCTTGGACCAGGCTGTACTGTCACACAGAGCCTGAGGATGGTGCCCTATCTGTACAGTGTCCCCAACAATCATACATATTTTATATCACCCTAAGAAAGATAAGGCACAGTTGGCCAGGGGAAGAATTATCCAGCACATGTACAGACTGTAAGTGTGTAAGGGCTAACCTGGCCTGGTATGTATAAGGCTGGTACTTGGAAGGGAACAATTTATTCTTCTAGATAATCGGGAGTGCCCTTACTCCTGGCAAGCCTTTGTAGGACGGGGAGCTTGCAATCATTCCAAGGTAGGAAGGCAGTGATTATGAGCATGGGCTGTGCAATGAGGGTGCCTGGGTCAGATGTTGTTCCCAAAAATTGCCAGCTGACCTTGAGGAAGGTAGTGGTCTATGCCTCCATTTCCTCATAATTAGAAGGAAACAACAGGTCTTCCCTGGGGAGCGTGAAGGTCAGATGAGACACTACAGAGAACTTGGACTTATAGTCATGTCTGGCACTTTGGATACTCAGGATTGCTACCTACTATATTGGAATTGACTGCTGACTTCTCTGGTGTATCTTGGCCACTAGCTTCCTTCTCTAATCTCTAAGTGCATCTAGGGGTGGCCTTTCAGCCACCATTTCACCATTTGTCTATCTGCCATCTTTTTTTTTTTAAGATTTTATTTATTTATTTGACAGAGAGAAGCACAGCTAGAGAGAAAACACAAGCAGGGGGAGTGAGAGAGGGAGAAGCAGGCTTCCCACGGAGCAGGGAGCCTGATGTGGGGCTTGATTCTGGGACTCCGGGATCCTGACCTGAGCCAAAGGCAGACGCTTAATGACTGAGCCACCCAGGCACCCTTGCCATCTTTCCTTTGAGCCTCATCGCATCCATGTATGGCTCCACCAGACCCTTCATGATGTCTGTGCGACAGGCAGTCAGCGACTAAGCAGGGCTGCTCATCAGTGTAGTTATAAAAATGGCCATTTTCCACGTGGGATGCACAAACCAGAGAGAACATTTAAAAAAAAAAAAAGTGCAGAGACCTCAAAAGAGCTCCAGGGAGGGTAGAAGTCATTCTGTAGTTCTGGAGGACAGTGAGTAGAGAGAAGTGACTATAGATTTGCTCTCTTTTACAGTTCCCACAGTCCTGTCTTCTTTTGCTGGGTCATCAAGGAAAATCTCAGAGCTGCAGTTCGAGTTTCTTCATCCAGAGAGCTTGGATCACTAGGAGGAGCAGACATTGTGAGCCTGGAAAAAACTTCAAGGACACACTTGAGCAAATGGGAGGGCTGTTCCCTGGAGAAAGAAAGGCAGGCAGGAAAGGGGCTTTAGCTGGAAGCTTAAGGGAGGAAAGGAGCGTGCCCCTCTGAGCAGTGAGTGTGACAGTAAGAAAAATGTTTGTTTCCACTTCAAACCACAGGCCTCTTTCCTGTCATCATCTTCCACTGTTTCTAAAACAAGTCCATCATTAAAGCCTCCTAAATGCTCATGATTCCTCTTTCCTATTTCCTAGCATTTGTAACTTTATAAATATGCATGCTTCTTTCCCATGTGTTTTTATCTCTAGAGCTTTTTCAGACACAGGAAGGGCCCCAGAATGTGTTAAGGGCTAGTGATTAGTCAAAGCTAGCTGCAGTGAGGTCGTCTAGGGAAGACCCAAGACCACAGGCATCCAATTCTTCAGTTTGCTTCCTATGACCACCCACAAGGATCACCCCTCCTACAGGGCTTCCCTTTAAGTCATCTGCCTTTTCATTCACTGGCTGTTTCCCCCTCCTCCAGACCATGTGTCCAGGAGGCATGGATGTGCCCTCACCATTCCATCTCGACAACACAATAGAAGGGAGACACAACGTGGTGCAGCTGGAGTTTGTTCCTGTCACTCACAACTCCACCGAACTTCAACTCAGCTTTAAACACTGCCAGTCTCTTTCAGCCCTCTTGGTTTTATTCCTTCCTCAGCACACCTTGCTTTTCCTGGATCCCTAAGCTTTGGAGAAAGGGCTGAGAATGGAGAGGAAAGGAGGAGTCATTGCCCACTGGGTCACGTTGCATCCCGGCTTACTTTAAGATTGCACGGTCATAGCCCTGGAGCCAGTCATTTCTTGGCTGGGTCTAAGGTTCATTGC